>OW679203.1:35087111-35411286 GCA_940337035.1 Agriotes lineatus
GGACAAACTCAGCAATACAGAATACGATGAGAAAAAGAAGGGAGTCAAATGGAGAGAACACTTTTATAAACTGCTATATGAAACAGGAGAGGAAGAAGAAAAATATGAACATCAGAAAATAAATGAAGAAAGAGAAGGAGAAGAAAATGAAAATATAACAACAGAACCCACCTACGAGGAAATCAGAAACATAACAAAAATAAAAAATGGGAAAGAACCTGGATGCGACCAAATAAATGGAGAAATGTTGAAGTATGGAGAAGAGGAATTGCATAAAAGATTATACAACCTGATTAAAGAGATATGGAAAGAAGAGAAAATGCCAACAGAATGGGAAATGGGAATAATCATACCAATACCAAAACAGGGTGATTGAAAGAATGCAAAAATTACAGGGGTATCTCACTATTAAACACAATGTATTATGATATTTACAACTCAGGAAAAGACTTACAATACACACAGAAAAAGAAATCGGTGAATATCAAATGGAATTCAGACCAGGACGATCAACAACAGATGCATTACATGTTGTACAACAAATAATGGAAAAATGCTATGAACATGAAATCGACTTACACCTGTTATTTGTAGACTATGAACCAGCATTCGACAAAATTAAAAGACAAAAACTTATATAAATAATAAAAACAATTGGGGTGCCAGAAAAACTAAGACAATGTATACAACCAACAATGAAGAACACAAAAGCAATAGTAAAAACAAGACGGGCAAACTGAAGAATTCAATATCAATATGGGGGTCCGACATGGAGATGCGTTGTCAGCAACCTTGTTCAACATAGCATTAGAAGAAATAATACGGAAAGTAAATATACAGGGAACAATAACAAATAAAGAAGCACAAATAATAGCCTATGTTGATGACATACTCATTATATCAAAATCGTGGAATAAATTAACAGAAGTCTTGAAAATTTTGGAAAAAGGATCAGGTAAAATAGGACTTTAAGTAAATAAAAGCAACACTAAATATATGAAATGCCAAAGAGAAAAGAAAAAAGATATTAAAGAAGTAAAAATAGATAAATATAATTTAGCTATTTGGGTGTGCAAATAAACTATAATAACGACCGAAGCGAAGAAATCAAGGAAAGAATATGGCTTTAAAGCATTCTATGCAAATTGCAACTTATTAAAGAGCAAAAAAATAAAATACGAGTATACAAATGCCTAATTAGACCAGTAGTGTTATATGCAGCAGAAGTAATGTGCCCAACTAATAAAGAAAACAAACAACTGAGAATATTTGAAAGGAAGGTATTACGAGCAATAGTGAAAACGAAGAAACTGGAAAATGAAGAATATCGACACTATATGAACCATGAAATCCTGGAAATAATGGGAGGCGAAGACATCGTAAAAGTGATGAAGTCACAACGGATCAGATGGTTTAGACACATAATGAGACCGTATGAATCAAAAATAGTAAAAACAATAACAGCATGGAAGCCCGAAACAGCCAAACCAAGAAATAGGTGGTATGAAGAAGTAATAAGAAACCTAAGAAACATGGAAATAAAAGACTGGAGAGAATAAGAAAATATGGAGGAAAATAGGAGAAGCAAAAACACACAAGAAACTGTAATGGAATAAAGATAAAAAAAGAAAAACAAGGGACTAATCCACCCTAATAAATGGATTTATGCTTCGGAAAGAAGTGGCAATATTCTTCCAAAGAATGAAAGCCTTTATACAGGGCGAGTCATTTTAATCTTTGGACGCGTTTATCCAGTGAGGGAAGCAAGATTGTGAAAAATACCCCGGGACAAAATTGTTCGGGGAGAAGGGGGACAACTTTTGGCACCAAAATCCACTCCCCCCCCCCGCGGGGGGTCAACTTTCAAATTTCAAATGGAACCCCCCATTTTTTCCGTGGATTCGGGTTCCTTATAAAAAAATATGAAATTTTTTGTCCGAACAATTTTTCATGAAAATTCTTCGGTCAGTTTTAGCGCATCTCACAATCCCACCCTTGGCGTTACCCAGGAACAACAACGTGGGTGGACATGGTGGGATTTTGTTCTCATCGGCATGAGTCCCCTTGCCTCTCATGTACGGGGTGTTCTCATTAAATTCGCCGGGAGTCAGTGGCTCTCCCCCGCGCTCTGGTCATGATCGTACATCACGAGCGTAGGTCCAATATAACATTCTGGAACCTCAATCCTGGAAATTTTTGTCATTTTGGCGAAGCATTAACACTTTTGGCCCTGATGACAGCTACCTGACAGCTGTGATGACATCGTTTGGGGACAATTTTATGGCTGCAGACCTGGTAACTCCATATCGAGCGCTAACAATCATATGTGCTGTTTCGGGAAAATGTCCATTCACTGTAGTTCTTAAATAGGGCGGGGGGTCATAATTCTGACCGAAGAAAGCATTTTCATGAAAAATTGTTCGGACAAAAATTTCATATTTTTTTATCAGGAACCCGAATCCATGGAAAAAATGGGGGGGGTTCCATTTGAATTTTCAAGTTGACCCCCCCCCCCGCGGGGAGAGTACGAGGGGGGAGTGGATTTTGGTGCAAAAGTTGTCCCCCTTCACCCCGAACAATTTTGCCCCGGGGTATTTTTCACCATCTTGCTTCCCTCACTGGATAAACGCGTCCAAAGATTAAAATCACTCACCCGGTATATATAAAATATTGGATTGGTCTTCGTGAGCCCTCACGAGCGGTAGGTAAAAAATCTGGTGTGATACACGCACCCATCTTCCTTTTACAGTAATCTTATAATTGGCCAAAATTTGATTTTAAATTTTCAAGCATTTGTCAAAATTTTTTAAAAATTACAAATTCTACAAAAACGGTGCAAAATAGAGCGTTAGGTGAAGAGACAAATTTTCTCTAGAATTTTAAGCTGAATTTAAAAATGTAATAATATACCGGGTGTTCTATTTAAAATAGGAGTTAATAAAGAAAATAGAAAAAAACAAAGAAACCCATTTTAGAAGTATTCAACTGGAAAATCACCTATCTCACATCAATACACCTTAAAAATGTAATAAAAGTGTAAAGTTTAAAAAAATCGTTAAGAGCCGTTTTTGAAAAAATAAAAAAAACTGAAAAATCACAAGAGTAAACACCATACTTCCGGTTATGCGATTTTGTCAAAAGCTTGCTGTCGCATCTACATAGTACACGAAACTTATATATGAAGTTTCAACGGCATACCTCTTTTCGTGATGGATAGACCAAATTGGATCACACAAATACAAATAATAGTTTTAATAAACGAATTCAATATTGTGTCAATCTCAGGGCTTATTAAAATGATGTTATAATTAATATTAGCAAAATAAATGGTTTATTGCCTTTATTTTATTTATTGGAAATTTGTTTTAAATAATTTGCTCGGCTTGCATGAGAAAAACTCTTTTTCAAAAAGTTAGGGGTCTTAACACTTGTATTACAATTACTTTTGAATAGGACAGATTAACTCGTATGGCAATTGCTCGAAATCGTATCTAACATAACAGTTTAACCGTCAAAGTGACATCAAAACAGATATGGATTGCTTCTACAAAACAAGCGTAATTTGAAGGCAAAACACCAAAAATGGCAAAATTTACATCAGGTAAATACAATGCAAATAATAGGACGTAATATCCGGCCAACCTGGTTTCGTTTCAGTGACGTAGGGACGCTGACTCAGCAATTGTTTTAACTTCTTGTAAATCTCCAAGTTCTATATTTCCCGGAGATGCCACGGCGATGTCCCGAATCTGGATGAATCAACACAGTTGGAACCACATTCAATACATCATCCAATATCGCCTCCAGGTGAGCTTCGTTGCTGTGTCACAAAATCAACCGACGCGACGCCACGGCAATTATAAACTTGGTGACGGCTTCCTGCTCCAAATCTCTGGATGTAGGGCTCAATAAACGATTCCCCATTACGCAGCACACACAATTCTTGCTGGCCGATGCTTCCAACTATTCGAAAACTTGCCCGAAAAACTGACCTCGCTGTAGAACGCACCTGGTCAATTCTTGCAGAGTTTCTCCCTCTTCGCTGAGGTCTGTTACCATGACGAAAATTTATACAACTACACTCTGCAGATTGGTCTTCTCTTCTTCTTTATCTTTCCCTTGTACCCTGAGGTGTAGGGTCCTCGATCCACTTCTGGAATTCTTTCCTGTCCCTGGCGATTTGTCTGACCTCTTCTATAAATAAAAAAAAAAAAACCTCTTCTATAGGGACCTCGGTAGGCGAGCGGCGATCGCCGTTGCAGCCGAGGTCACAGTGAAAATCATGGAGCGCTCGAGCCGGAGGTTGAGAGTTCAGCTCCCGGCACGGGCGGTCTAGATTTTCACTTAATTAAGGTTTAGGTTTAAGTGACGCCCGCGCCCCCTGAAGTAATGCTTGAGCGGTTCCGGGGGGCAACGGTAGTCGTTAGGGAAAATTAAAAAAAAAAAAAAAACTTTTATAAAAAAAAAAAAAAAAAAAAAGACCTCTTCTATACTCTTTCCTCTGTTCTCCGCTTCCCTTTTGATTGTGTCCATCCATGTATGCCTTGGCCTACCTCGTCCTCTTTTCCCCTCTCTTCTTACCTCCTACATTTTCCTTGGTATTCTCTCCTCTCCCATTCGTACCACATGCCCGTACCATTTCAACTGTTTCTTCTGTATAGTTTCTACCAGCGGTTCTAGGTATAGTTCTTCTCTTGTTGTATTTCTGACTCTGTCTCTTTTTGTTCTTCCCACTACCCGGCACTGCCGCCGTCATTCTGCTCTTGGTTCTATCCTGTAGTGGCCAGGTTTCTGTTTCATACGTTAGTGTTAGACAGCTTTATATAGGTGTAATTTGGTCTCTTTACTCAGTTCCTTTTTGTTTATTAGTGTTGAGCTTATCTGATAGTAGACTTTAGTTGCCTTACATATTTGATTCTTTATTTCCTCTTCTATTCTTCTGTCGTGGCTTATGGTCACTCCAAGGTATTCGTAGCTGTCTGTTGTTTCCAGCTGCTTTCCATCGCATCTTATGTACAAGTTTTCTGGTTCATTCCTGCTCTTCTAATTGCATTACTCCATTTATTAACTGCTCGCTGTAGTTTCCTTTGATTGTCCGCTACGAGCACTATGTCATCTGCAAATACGAGGCGTATATAGACCGCTCTCATGTTCCAGTTTCCTAATTTGGTGTTTTTTTATTATATCATTCATTACTATAATGAAATGTAATGGGCTAAG
Source organism: Agriotes lineatus (assembly GCA_940337035.1). NCBI lineage: Eukaryota > Metazoa > Arthropoda > Insecta > Coleoptera > Elateridae > Agriotes > Agriotes lineatus. The sequence continues at coordinate 35,092,332 of OW679203.1, forward strand.
GGAATCTCCCTGTTTGATACCTCTTTCCATCATGAAACTACCTGACTCCTGTCCTTGTATTCTGACTATTCCCTTTGTCCTTTTGTTTTCCCGGGATGCCCGCTGTTTCCATTGCTTTCTAAAGGCTTGTTCTTGGCACCGTATCAAATGTCGCCTTTAGATCTATAAATGCAAGGTACAATGCTATTTCTTCTTCCAATTTCTTTTCTATTGCTGTTCGAAGTGCGAATATGTGATCTTGTGTCCGTCTACCCTTCCTATAAGCAGCTTGTTCCTCTTGGAGTTCTTCTTCTACGAGTTGTCTGATCTTTTTTTCCAATATCCTGGAATAGATCTTCTGTGCACATGATGACAGGCATATGGCACGATAATTATCGCAGTCATTCGTGTTTCCTTTCTTGTGAATTGGCACAATTATGTTTTCTTCCCAATCTTTGGGTATCTCATCTCCCTCATATACTTGCTGCAGATTGGTGAATATTAAAAACCACTTTTCAATTTCAACAGAGAACTTTTTAATTTGAAAATTTACATAAATCTGTCAATAATAACAATTGAATATCTCGTTTCCTAGCAACTAAGTTTTACAATTGTTTTATGAATTAAGTTTTGATGTTTTTATTTAGGAACTAATGTCTTTTTCCTGGAAATCGTCACTTTAAATTTTACTCTGCTTTTAATCACTTTAGTTTTTAAATGCACTCTTTTATTAACACTGCACAATTGTCTGTGCCCTATGATAGGTTGCCTTATCTTGCTCTTGGCAAGCTTTGCTTCCTTGCATTCCTGTGCAGTTTTTTTACCTGTCAGCTGTCTTGCCGTTTGATGGCTTCATAAACTTTTACTCATAACCTTATATACTTTTTGCAACGCCACAAACCAGCTCTGTACAATTTTAAATTCACATTATTGTATTGATGTTACGAAATCAACTCTGCCAGCTACACAAGCTAAGGTACGCTTGCCATTCCGAACACCAATTATGAATAAACGTTAAACACAACCCCTTTGATTCTGCCTTATCTAATGCTAACCTTTCTCAATCAAATTATAGTTACTGCTACTCACCTCATGTGCATTTATTAGTGTAAAATACTGACTTTATCTTGCAATAAACAAAATATTAATTCTGTGCCCATTTTCGTGTTAGTTAGGCAACCAGAATTGCTTTGGGCATTGCAATATATTAGCCAATGAAGCTAAGAACTGAGAAGGCAACAAAGAGTACGCAATATTACGATGACCACTACATTCCCTAAAGCAAATCAAGGCTAAAGAGAAAGATACTTATCAAAAAGTTAAGATTACTGCTCATAACCTCATTTTACTAATAATTAAACCTGTAACCTGTAGGAATTGCAGCCTCTACCCCGCTTGTGAGTGGCTAGAGTCCTGTAGCCGCCATAAACTCATTAAAAGGCAAATTCCTAGACGTTCGATTTCGCAGCCCGCAAATTCCCTACCGGGGGAATGACAACATCATTTTCCGGCTCAAGGCGAATAAATCCCATCTGCTGGATTTGACAGCGCGTACGCTCTAAGAACGATACCGAAGGTACCAGCAACCTGTGCACCAGGATTAAGATGCCCGCCCCACGTAACGCTTAAAATCGCTAAATTCACTGGAAAATTACAGCTTAAAATCACTGCTAAATGGAAGGTCAAGTTTGCAGGAACAAAAGACTCAGCCCATTTCCAGAAGAATCGGCGTGCGTACCGGCGGACTACCAATAGGGACCCGCAACACTCGCCGGTGCATTGGGTTGCAGCTCGACCCACGAAACCAGACACCGTTCCAGACGAACATGTTATTTTAAATAATGTACAACTCAGATTTATTTATAATTAATAATTGTAACTAGCTAAAAAGTGTTTTACCTAATCGAATATATATTTGAGTGAATGTATTTCTCCGATTTCAGCTTAACCCAAGGGGTACATCTTTGACGCCCTTAGTAATGGGGTGAAACGTCACATCTCTATACGTAAATTTACATTAATTGATGTATTTTTTTTCCTTTGTCGGTATCTCAAAAACGGAAAGGAATTAACCTAAAGTGAATAGGATGTCATGATGTTATGACATCCGGGACCAACTATTTCTGTGGCAGCCGTACCACGAGGCGCTGAGTGAAGCAGCCGTGGAACTCCCATCCAAGTTCTGACCAGAAAGAGCGTTGCTTAACTCTACTGATCGAACGTGGACGCTTGTTCAAGCTACACCACCCGGGACCCTACAAGCCATATCTAAAAATTTTCTAAGCAAAAAATTAAATATCCAAAAGATGGATTGACAAGTAACAATCAAGCAAACATATCCTCGACACCCACGGGTACTAGAGGACCGGACTATGTATATATGTATGTAAGAATAGACCTTCAAAACTATTTTCCTGAATTAGACAAAACTGTTAAATGGATAAGACATCCGTTCAACATTAATACAATGCCAATGCAATTATTGGAATTGAACCGCATCTCAGATTAAAATTTACAACCGGTGAACCGAATTATTGTAATTCTCGTTTCAGTTCAATCTCCTCTCATTTTGTTGTTTGCAACTGACATATTGTTACTTCTATAGAAAATAACCTGTATAATTTTGGTTGCGTAGAAGCTGTTCGTTATCTCTTACCATAACCTCAAATTTTGGAATTTCATTCTTCAGCCCCTAATTTCCTAGATTCTCCTTAAACTATGACTTGTTCTTACCAATCAATCACTGTTTCTTTTTTTACTTCTTACACTCAACTCAATTCAGTCATTCAACCCCAATAAAAAAAAAATTAAGGACAAATGAAATGCGATAAATACAATTCTTACCTTGGATCTATTATATAGCCGCAATATCCTAAAACAAACGTCCCGTATTTCGTGTTCCGTGACTCCAAACAGCGAGAACCACGCAGGATTTTTTGGTAGTGGAAGTTTCAGCTTCCGAGCTGTTAGGTATATGCAGGCACAGGCGACAGTCTCTGGTTGATATCGTACGAAAACATCTGTTCGTAAGGAATCGTTCATATAATTCCACGAATACTGCATGAGCTGCTGATGTTTTTCGTAGCCTAATACTTGAAGGTACATTACAATTATCTGAAAGAACAAGACTCGTTAACAGCTGAACGGTTTTCTCATTAGTCTTACCTTATGTGGATGTTTTATATGTACACAGAACCCTAACTCTTTCAAGACCCTACGCTCGGCTTTGATGACGTGGCTTTTGAGCTGAATGTAATTCTGGTCCAAAATGACGGGTATGATGTTCCTGCACACAAAAACCCCACCTGTACCACTCGGCCTTACAATTAAGCAACCTAACATTAAGTTGAGGGTTTTTGCGTGGCTTTAGAAAAAACTTTAAAGTTGCAATTCGGAGAAAAGCTAGTCCGAGACAACAAGCGCTTGCAATCAGAGAAATGGTGGCCAAAGTTTAAGAACCGCGCTCGCCGAAGTTACAAATTTAAAGTTTCCTTTGCGAAGCATAACTTTAGCTTTTGTCGACGCCCAGATTTAAACTCGAACCACCATTTATTGTGTTACCTGAGTCTGCCGAACAATACTACCTCAATCCCAGGGCGTCACAACCTTACTACTATTGCGACTGCACCGGTTTAGCGTCCTTTCGAGCAGCTCCCTCACACCATGCTCGCATAAACACTATGAAAACGTCACAAAACCTAGAACACACCACTCTACACATTAATAACAAAATGCTTTCTGGGCGAATATTTGATTCTGGGGAGCTCTTCTTTCTTGAGGCGTCTTCTTGCGTTTAGTTGCTGGTTTTGCTATTTCGTAGGTAACACAATGCATGGCTGGAAATTATGTAAACCAAGTGCTTTGCAATTTTGATAAAAGTAACCTAATGACAAAACTCGAAACAATCACACTACTAATAAATAATAATACTGTACTAATTACACATCTCGAGATTTAAGCTAGTTTACATTGCTAATCTAGAGCTGTTCGGCATTTTAGCAAAGACCTAAGTGACTAGACATACACCACCCATGAGTGCATCCCACCCTAAAACTCTAAAGATTTCCCTAAATTCCTGTCCGTAATCTTTCGGCACTTCATTTAAACCTCCGAAAGCAACCGGGTCTCTAGTGACTATATCAGACGGAACCAAGTCACTAGTGACCTTATACCAGCCGGAACCAAATCTAGTGACCCTATACCAACCGGAACCAAGTCTCTAGTGACCCTATACCAGCCGGAACCAAGTCTCTAGTGACCCTCATCTGCTTTTGACGGGTAAGTCAATAACGTTACCAGAGAACGCCGTTATGTCGTTTTCATAAACTTCTTACAATTTTAATGCGTTGAAGGACACTAATGCTGATCAGCGTCAATTACTGAACGTCAAATGTGACAGAACGCTGTCCAGCGTCCTCAATTGTATGTATCAGTGTGACTGAACACTGCACGGCGTCCAATTTTCCATACACAATAATAGTAATCTGTTGTTACTGTCACCACTGGTATGTACACAGTCATATCAGTGTCACAAAAACACAAGTTATCTTACAGTTATCTACCTTTTCGCCTCTAGTTACGCAGGATGCTGATACGCGTCTGTCACAACAAGCTAGATATGAAGTCAGCCACTGTCCTTCCAACGTGTTAATGCCCGGGACATACAAGACCCATTTGGCGATTGGCGTAACTACTTATATTTTAACTGTCAGACAACTAACAACGAACTCTGAAGTTCCACCTTGTGTTAGCAACTAAAATTAATCGTTTCTAGTTCCTGTATCCTTTCATACATGTTTTAAAAATTGTTTCGAATAGTTTTCTTCTATTTTCGAATTATTTTGTTGGTTTTTTTAAAATATTGACTTTATGGCCATATTTGGCTCAAGCACAAAATTTTATGGAGATTTCTGATTGAATTAACTAATTTGGATGTTCGATTATCAGCAAGGAAAATATCTAAATTCAAGGTCACAACTGGTCTGAGCATTTCAAGCTTTATCGTAGCATCTTATAGGCCGCTTTATATTTAAGCACGATGAAGAATTGCGTACAAAAATTAATATTGCTCATCACTATGCAATTCATGTACAATATACGACGTTTATAAACCACACCAAGACATAAAACTGTCCATATCAACAATACATTTGAGGTTATGATAGTGTGGTTCTGTGTATTTTTATTCAAGAAATGTTGACACGAAAAATAAAAGTTTTGCATTATTGTTTAAAGCAGCAAATAAAAGACAAAGAAAATTACATTAACAAGTGAATTTATTACATCGGCATCAGCTGATTGTAAAATTGCCTTGGCGCATGCTTGCCTCGCATTGCAAAACAATTGAATAATGTAATTGTAATTCGATGACACAATTCAAAAACAAATGACAGTTGCAACAACCAAACAATAACATGTCAAAACAAACGACAATCTAGACAAGAGACAAAAAAAAGACTTTATACCAACCTTATGCGCACACTGGGAGAAAAACTTGAAAACAGATGTGGCTACTGCGATGACATAATTAAAAAACAAATGATCTACACATGACAATTGCAACAAACAAAAGTTAACATGTTTAAGACTATAAAACAAATGACAACCTAGACACGACAATTGCAAGAGACAAAAGTTAACGTGTTAGACTTTATACCAACCTTAGGTGCGCACCGTGAGAGAAACACGAACGCATGTGGATACATAATTACTAGCAGATTGAACAACAAAACAAAAAATAGCAACGGTTTCATGACATTTACTGCTTCTCACACATAAATGCAATTTGTCATCGTCTCATCCTCATCTCATAGAAGTAAAAAAACGATCTGATTTCATACGTTTGCATAATTTTAATCAATATGCACTAGAAGACTACTCAATGCATACTAAAATCGTAGCTTAAGACACTCCTCAAAATCCAATATCAAAATTAAACTTCCGGAACGATCACGGAGCGTCACTCTTGCAGAGATGAGGACAAAATAATTCGTATGCATATCTAGACATGTTTCACCTAGTACAAGTTGGTAGACATTCCTGAGCGAACAGATCCGAAAACAATACAAGTCAGTGTGTGATTGGGCGTAAAAATGAGCGATAGAAACTTAAAGCAGAGGATTAACGTAAAATTCCGTGTGAATATTGGTAAAAGTGCAACACTTTGGAGCTGTTAAAAGTTGCATTTGAGTAACATACGAGATTCATGGAGAAGCAACAAGATGTGAACGAGGATAAGGAGAAGATGCAAATGTGTAATAGAAACAGTTACGACTGAATGTTCTGTCGACGAACACAAATTTAACACGGTTATTACGAAAATTTGAGTTTTTAAAACAAAGCACACGCCACACTCGCAGTTGAAGACTATAACGTCACACTCGCAGTTGAAGACTATAATGTCACACTCGCAGTTGAAGACTATAACGTCACACTCGCAGTTGAAGACTATAGTGCATCATGAATTCATTAAACAGGAACAGTTAGCTTACGCGGGTCTGTTCAAAGAAAAAGACCTGAATTGAGGTCACACAAATGCAACATCCATCGTGACAATGCCCCACAGCATAATCACTGGTGATCACTCAGTGACCTGACTTAGCCGCTAGTGATTTCTAACTTACCCAAAACAAAAATTGCCGTGAATGGACAAACATACAAAATTATGGCATATTGAAGTGGGTCTGTCTGATTCATGCAGACATTGACGATAACTATGAAAAATGATATATATCCGGAGCTTTCTCATTTTTTTGCCATTCCATAGTCAGCAGATTTCTAAAAACAACAAACAGTTGTCCATCTAGACTTTTTTACATGCTTTTTCTGAAGGTGCTTACTATTTCAAACAGAATATTTGTGACAAATTTGAATTAATCAACCAATAATTAAGGTCACTAGATTAATACACCAAGTGTAAGGTACCGCCATTCCATTCCTCGTGTGAGAAAATTATGAGATAGAGATAAGAAATACAAATTTCCCAAGTGCAATAGGGAAGACAGTAGTTTTTGGGGATTTTCTTGTTGGTGTAATGGCACTGCCACTGTCAAATTATTGTTAAGATTGTTTTTTTATACCCAGTTGCGACAAGGATAAATATACAAATCACTAATGGCGGTAGCTTACACTTTAGTGTGTTGATCTAGTGACCTTACCAATAATGTATGTATAGTGCCACCTGGTAATAATTATTTACATTATAAGTGCGGTTGCATTTTACAGCGCAGTTTTAATTTTTAAAGCACGACGGAGTGCTTTAATAAAACCAATCAATTTTCTTTATTTCAAGAAACTACGTAACTAACGTTTCTGCAAATACCCTTTAGCACTACAAAGTAACTTTTCTGTTTAAGGGTCTCTAGGAGCTAAACATTTTCTAGTCAAGAGGCCACAAAGTGTATTTATGTATCTTTAATTTTGCACATAATACAACTACAAACTAACCGCTACAGGTTGGATTGGAATACTAATATTTTTAAAAAACCTATCAGAAAAGTCTACATCTTTAACCACAAATGCTAAAAAAGGACTCAAAAATGTATTGAAACTACCAAAAATACGTTTGTACCATCTGCATACATATTTGACATTGACAAACTCGGTGTTTGAACCTGTCAAGCTGTTTCCATACCTGTATTAGCGTAGCTAACGTGATTTAGTGACCTTACCATAAGCTGCTTTATTAGGAACACTTTTGAAGAGTCGGTAATATTTAAAGCTTGTGCCAACATTCAATGGAAAACCAAACAATCTTCAACTCAAAGCCGGGTCTAAAGTTTTTAACTAAATAAAAAAAAAATTCATTGTTTTGAGGTCTATAGACTCCTTAGAATTTACGCCTAACTTTTATTATGCTTCTTAAGGCGGGTACAGACTTAAGCACGAACGCAAACGAGACAGACTGAGGCCGCACGAACAAGGAAGAGTGGAGAATTTGACTCTTTAACAACTGGCGTTAATTATAAGTGGGAAAACCAAACAATCTTCAACTCAAAGCCTGCTCGAAAACGTTTTCATTGTTTGGAGGTCTCTAGACTCCTTAGAATCTACGTCTACCTTTTATTATGTTTCTTAAGACGGGTACAGCCCTGACCATAAATGCGAACGAGACAGGCTGAGGCCGTATCAGCAAGTAAGAGTGGAGAATTCGACTCTTTAACAAGTGGAGTCAGTTTTAACGTGCGAGGCCTCGGCTTGCCTCATTCACATGTGTGCTTAGATCTGTACCTTCCGTAAGACTTGGATTTACTTCAAATAGTAATTAAACTACTTCCGGAAATTATTTCGAGCATTGCAAAATGCAGTCGAGCAATAAAAGCTTTGTCAATAGCTGCGTTAACTTCCTACTGCCGCGAAAGATTAGGCATCCATTTTTAAACGTATTTCAACCTATTTAAGACTCAAAAGTGCAGTTCAAGTGAGTGACCTTAGAATATGTATTAAATTTGAGTAAAACTCTGCGCACACATGCACGAGAATAGTCACCATACTTCTTTAAAAGCACGTTTCAGTGTAGACCTTAAAGAAGTCTCGGTCCACGAAGAATATTTCATCTTTAATTGATGGTAAACTCAAAACCAGACATTAGGAACTTTGCACTGAAAAATATCATTAAAAATATGTGTAAATACATCAGCATCTCTGGTAAATTTTACCATCCAAGTGAGAATGAAAAAATTTAAATTTTAATGCAAATATACGAATGAATTTATCCAAAAATGTACGGGATTAACTACAAAACAATATTGTACTTCCTGTATATGGAACGGTTACAGTTCATGCGGCTATGGTTGCATACCTACTAAGGGGCAAGGCACTTTGTCTCCTCAACGTGGGACCTACAGTTTAATACATAATATAAACCAATCCTAGTTGTAAAACTTCTGGCTCAAGATTTTATATATAAGAATAACCTGAAATGGTGTTCAACCTTTTTGACTTACTGCAGCTAGTAACGTTTACACGTAGTACACATCCACAAAAATAAATCTAAGAGGCTGCTGCGAGCCCCCTTCAGGCCGAGAGCCAATCCCCAGTTACAAACCTTCGAAGGCACGGTGGTCCTGATCGCACTAATCTCGCAGCCATGCATTGTGGATACCTGAGAGTGGCTAAAGTCTAGACGTGAGAGAGTTTAGACTCAGCTCAGTGGCAGGGCATCCACCATGAGTCTCCAGTTAAGTGGGACAGAGGCCCTGTGGTGCCCATGGAGCCTCTGTAAATCAACAACAACATTTGAGTTCCCTCTTACTGCGGAAGCAGCACCTACTGCACTTGCTTAGCCCGACATTAGCAGCCACGTGCCCAATCTTCCCGCTCCATTAGCAACGCGTCTTGGCAACTGACGGCGCTCGGTCCGATCGGCCTGACCGGAGCCGGCAAGATTAGGCATGCATGAGCAAATGCTTGATTTAGTTTCACAAACTCGGTTACTTGCTTACGCTTGAGCACCGAGAGTACGTGACACAATTACTAGTTAAAAAAAAGAAACGTGTAAGAGGCCAAATTAAAAACTGGCTGCTTTGTGTTTGCTTCTAGATTCGTACTAGTAGACGATGATAGTTTCAGTTGCTACCTTTAATCTATTAGAATTTCAAAAAAATACAATTTTGTTGTATCACTACTTTAAGAAAAATAGCAAATCAGTTGCTGCTATATGCAGGATTTATCTAATATAGTAGATGCTCAATGATATAATTACTTAAAGCTAATTTTCAATTCATACTTATACAGCTTCACACTGGAAAAAAATTGTTTATTTGAATTGCACATAAATAAAAAAAAACAATAATTTCTCATCTTTTTTAAGCATAAACCGTTAATAAATTTTCTCTGAACCAATAATGAAGCGTGCCTTTTCGGTTGCTTGCTACCATTTTAGATTCACCCTGCATATCCACACCCATTTCCTCTGAATTACAATAAAAATTTGTAATACTAAATCAAGTATTTCGTCTTAACGTTAAAAAGCTTTCCCAAATCAATAAAACGGAACGGCCTTCTACAAATTTGCAGGTGTTACGTTTGTCCAAGAGGAAGTGTTTTGAAAATTTGCAAACAAAACATTCAGCCAGAACGCATTCAATCGAACTACTTTATAGTCTCCTCAGTATGCCGTCCCGAGCAAGCGATTGAAAAGGCCAAACGAATGAACACTAAATAAATCACACAACTATTATTTAATATTATGAATAGATTACCTAGTCAATGCAATGGCAACAGTTACAATGTGTACTACCTAACAGCCCGGCGGACCTGTTCAAAATTGTCGAAAAATCATGAGTTTCAAAGCACGGCAACTTTCAACGCTGCGTGAATTGAAATTTACAAAAGCTAAAAGTTATGCTTCATGTTTACAGCAGTATTTCCAGTGAGAGCAAAAATAAACGTTAGGAAAACAAAATAAAAGTAAGAAGGGCAAGATGATAGAAGTCAACTTACTTGTTCGAGGTGACTTGCCGGATGTGGCTAAAGACGTTAATGACGTCCCGAACACGTCGCGGGGCCTCTTCGATCTTAGACGCTAGACAAACACAAGCCATCGCTGTTTGTTCAACAGGATGGCGAACTAGACTTTTTGAATAATAGAAACGTTGCAGCAAAACCTGCCCCGTAGCCATTGCTACCTGCAAACATTGGCCAAAAGAATTACACAGTGCCTCCACAGCGTTCTGGGAGTAAAGTAGGACAACTCAACATACCTGTGGCAGCTTCAGTAGGATTCCGGCCGTCTGAATGAGCTCACAGCCGTAAATTCGTAAATCTGTCTCGGTATCAACGTCCAAGCCATCCGTTTGGGATGGCGTGGTTTCTAATTTCTCTTCTGGCAATAACTGGTTTTTTAAAGTCAAAACTATTTTACCGTAGGGCTTCACATTGTTTTTGAGTGTCGGCTGCGTCGTATCGCTCTTATTTGAGCCCATATTATTCGAACTTGCACGCAACAAAAAAGTTCTTGCAACGCATGTACAAAATGTCTGCTTGACCTTGTTTACATGTCAAACATCGATCGGTGTGGAACTCGGCTAAGTTCGGCTTCGCTATGGTCGCGTTCAACTGTTGTCCAGCGCAGCAGATCTTACTGAATTTTACCAGCCAGCCTACTTGATTAGAGTGACTTACCATTAAGCTGGTATGACACGATACTAGTTTTTTGGGAAAATTTACGAATACATTTTGGCGAAAATTTACTAGTAATTTTTCCTAAAATTATTCTTAACCCGAAAATGGTACGTATGCAACGTATTCAATATTTTTTCGTAATTCTTGTCAATCTGCGCAGCAGTAAACCGTTTTAGGAATATTTATAATTTATGTGCAGTAAAGTTGACAGAATTTCTATTTGGAACAGATAAACACAAACATAACCTAAAACGTTGTACCAGTGGCGTTAATTTAATAGTGACTTAAATTTATTAAGTTCTCTTTTAATTATCATGAGCGATAGTAGCGACAGTGACAGCAGCAGCATTACATTAACGTAAAACTTGGGAACATAAATTTGTAACGTGTTAATTTACTATCTGGGCACATTTATTTTTACAGACAGATTATTTAGAAAGTGTTTCTAAATAATTTACGCTTAAATTTACTACTAAATTTCGTATACAATTTTCTGTTTGCACCATGCAAATTTTTTTAGAATAATTTATGAAAAAAATTACTTTAAATAAATTTAGTATCGTATCATACCACCTTAATAATTTCAGTTGATGAAATGATTTTAACTGTCATGTGAATAATTCAAATCGGTCATATGTAATATCAAATTTTAATATCAGAAACCACAATGCGCAGTTTTCCGAATAGTTATACGGCTTTCTAAGCAAGAAATAATTCTAGCTTTTGAAACTAAACTAACTCTAAAGATTACTGACAGTGACTTTTGAAATAATTTCAGATTTATTCACATCTCAGTTGCCAGTTAAAATTTCAGGTTCAGCAGCCAAAAATACCTTATCCTAGTTTTTTTGTTAGCAATATTAGTATTTGCAGAGCGAAACTACAGGTACAGCAGAACCTCGTAGTTTTGCTACAGTGACTATATAGTAACTATATAGTCACTGTAGTTTTGCGGGTGGCAAAAAACAGAACTAATATTAACATGTGAGGAAACGAAAATGAAATCAAGCTTGGCTTTGAAATATTTGTTTTGTGTTGGCGGCACTGTAAGTCTATGTCAAATTTGAGGTTCAGGTTAAGTTTTGCGTCAGTCTGTGTCAAATAACAAACAAAACCTAACCTGTTAACCTCGAATTTGACATAGACCTACACTGCCACCAACATAAACCGTGCCAAGCGAATAACAGGCCGACCTAAATTTATTGTCCGCCATTGTACCAGTGGAAGTGTTTGTGATAATTTCCGCTACAATAAAATAAAAAATTTCCAATACCATCTGCGACTGAAGATTGGCAGCCGACACTTGAAATTTTCAAACATCGTTTCCGGCCCAAGGAAGCATCTGAAGCCAGAGATCTGCACGGCATTACGTCAGCAGGATTTGCAGGAGCATACCAATCAACATTTGCGGCTAGGGAAGCGGCTACAGGCTGAGAAATTCCAGCGGCGTCACTTTCCGATCATCTTCGTGCCAAAGTTGAACATTTTACGAAGTAGAAATTAGCTATAAATTGAGTGTCAGGGTTCGGGAAACTTATGAAAATACGAGACTAAACCTTACTGAAGAGGCCTAGCGCATATCCAAGGGTCCAGTTACGCCGTAATAATCCAAAAATTGCGTAGAGTCATGAAATTTTGTGAAATTGGGGGATTTCCAAGCATCAGTAACAAATAAAAGTTAACGTCATCCTGTAACAATAAAGTGGAGGTTTTGTTGCCTAAAGCGATAATTGAATCAAATTACCTGACGATTCTTTGTTGGTTTCGCGATTTTAAGCATTCAAGTAAGCGCTGTTGCACTGACGAAATTTTTGTGTCATTTAACATATTGTAAATTTTATCTACCAGAACCGCGTATATGAGCTACTCAAGTACAATTAATCTAAAATGAACTACTAATTTGTGAATATAGTGAAATTCTGAACCCAACCTGAGATAAACAGTTTTGTGTTTGCCGAGAGCTAGCTTAAATAATATTACAGTTTAATAAAATTGTAAGAAAGGAGCATTTAACCATTTTATTTTGAACATCAGCTAATACATTTCATTTTAACTAGCCCTAAATTACTGACAGGTAAAAGTGAGCACAGTATAAAATCAACCTGATAATTGTGTGGTGATTTGCCTTAATTTAACTATAAATAGTCACTGTAGTTTTGCGGGTGGCAAAAAACAGAACTAATATTAACATATGAGCAAACGAAAATAAAATCAAGCTTGGCTTTGAAATATTTGTTTGTGTTGGTGGCACTGTAAGTCTATGTCAAATTCGAGGTTATCAGGTTAGGTTTTGCATCAGTCTGTGTCAAAACTGACGCAAAACCTAACCTGCTAATCTCGAATTTGACATATATATTTCAAAGCCAAGCTTGATTTCATTTTCGTTTGCTCACATATTAGAATCTAATGTATTCTAAGCTTCATATTGGTAACAATTTTTTACATCTCTCAAACTGACAACTTGTTAACCTGATTTAAAAAAAAATGATAAGATACGTCAGTGACGTACTGGAAACTTTTAAATTTAAGTAATTATACTAAACAATAGAGTTTTTGCACAATAAAGTAACAAAAACGGTTGTAGCTACAGTTAATTATCTGTGATGTGATGCTTAAAACTAAATTCTTCGAATAATCCAAAACCTACACTACACGTTGCAGTGTGAAGACAAATTTTACTAATTCCTGCAATCACCGCTACTGACTTCTTGACAGTTATAACATAACCTAACTTTATATATATGACATTTATTTCACTTCATGTATTACCACATCCATTGCCTTCCTCGACCGCAAAGATTGGTTCTGCTATATAATTATAATTATTACTTCCTTTTACGATAAAAGAAGTATTGGAATCACCCCAAAAATTCGAAATTGAGTTTTCAACAGATCTTCACGTTTTAGAGTCCCCTGAACCCAAAAAACATGGTTTTGTTCATTGGTCAGTCTGTGTGTCAGTGAACAGTATATGTGACTAAGCTCCTCCTAAACGGCTGGACCGATTTTAATGAAATTTTTTGTGCTTGAGAGGGTCCCTGGATGGTTTAGATTCACAATTGGACTCGGTAGGCGTCGCTGCAATCGGGTTCTAGGAATGAAAAACGATTTAAAAAATTTTTTAAAAGATATATCGCATATCAGAACATATAACCCCATCATTTCACCCCCAATATTTTTTAAAAATGAAAAAAATAGAAAATTCGAAAAAAAAAACGTTTGCTGAACCAGCTAATAGCAGCAAACCAAGGTTCGGGCAGGACAACGTCTATCGGGTCTCCCAAAATTTTACCCCCTACCACCCCCAATAGTTTTTAAAATTAAAATATTTATGTATATGATTCTTCTGTAAGTGTGTATGTGACTGAGCTCCTAAACGGCTGGGCCGATTTTGATGAAATTTTTTGTGTGTGTTTGAGTGGATCCCTGGATGGTTTAGATTCACAATTGGACCCGGTAGGTGGCGTCGCAATCGGGTTCTAGAAATTTTTTAAAATTTTTTTGACGAATTTTAATTTTTTTTTAAAGATTTCTTGCATATCATAACATATAAAAAAAATTTCTTTAATTAAAATTTTATATTTTATGATATTATTTTTGGAATTTTACATTAACGGTTATTATTTTAAGTACAAACTTTCAAGACACTGGATCATTTTATAAACAAGTATATTTGGCAACAGAGCTGGATCTACGTAACCTTCTTTTCACAGAGATTCTCACCAACTGAGGATTTCCTAGTTTTCGGTGTACGTGCAATAGCTACCTTATAGCTTTCTGTATGTTTACTAACGTGCTTGAGGTGATAGCGTCGACATCTATCGACTGCAAAACACATTATTCATGCTTGACTTTGTAGCAGTACATATCGTAGCTTCTACAGGAATATCGTTCAATATTAATTAATCCTAATAGATAGGCAACTTTAAGCGCAAGACCAGTAGGAGGGGTTGCCTACCCTTTTTGAAATTTAATTTAGAAGGCCCATGGTTACGTTAATAAAAGAACAATAAATAACAAAAATTATTACTTCCTGTTTAATTGAGAAAGCAAAAGGGCGCTTCTCTATGCAGAAGCGAAGCAAATTGAAAATCCTAGCTTAGAAAGGATACAAGCAGACAATAGTAAGCCTTTATTTAACTCATACAGCATAGTATTAAAACATAATAATTTTTCAGGCAGATAGGATAAATTCCACAAACATTTTCTTTCTGAAAAGGGCAGTTATTATATAACTGGTAGGTAGACGGCAAACTAATACATACAAATCGTAATAGAGGGTTTTCCTTGATTCAGCTCTTAGTGTCACCTCTTTGACCACCAGCTCTTAGGGCTTCCTCTTTGACTACCAGCTCGTCGGTCTTTTTCATTTGACGCCAGTTCTGGTCAGTTGTATACTCGCCATGGAGAAGTGTGTCGATAAGTTACGAGCGATAAGGAAAAGAGAGGACGCAATTAGAAATCTATAACCAGTTAGGAGATCACTCACCAGTCAAGGGCAACTTCTTTGGTTCGATGAGGAGTTCTTCATAGTTGATGTTGGCAGATGGAGAGGTTCAGGTTCAAGGGTTCTCTGCATTAACCGTATGTTAGTCCTGGAAGGGTTTAATATCGTTAGTTAGACTTAAACCCGCGTCATAGCTTAAATATAATTAAATTAGGGCGTAAGCCTTAAGAATATTCAATAACAGATTAGTTTCAAGTAAAAACAATAGTTACTTACCAGGTGATGTGGCCTGAAGTGAGATTAAATCGTTCTGTGACTGTCAAGTTGGTTTTTGGGTCACTTGTCAAATAATAAGTTTTTTTTTTCATAAAGGACCTTTCTTATACTACATGGAATGATACCAATTAAACTAAATACCGATCATTAATCGTAATTAAGACCTAGGAAAGAGAAATACGAGGGTATAGAGAGCTCTTTATATTTTCAACTTACGAACCGGAGGTTATTAATTAAATAGGTATAAGAAATCTCCTAGATACTGATAGATTCATTAATCCTAACGTTTTATTAGAACAAATTCTAACTTGTCAGAGAAGAATAAAACTTGCTAAATAATTACATAATGGGTATTAAAATTAGAAAGGTATAAGCCTCTAATGCATAACAATTGATTTGTGGACTGTTAGAAAGAATACGTAACCTTTGTAAACTTATTGAATTTAAAACTTTTTAAATAAAGTTATGGCGCCCATTTCTTCTGATTAATGAACTTTTACCTTTATATGAAAGTGAAACGAACTAAAAATCCCACAATTGTTAAACCCTGATAAGAAACCGTATCTTGAGCTAGTCGGTGAAGTGTAAGCCATCAAAGGTAAGTAAGGATGGGGGGTACACGAAGTGGCGACGCAACGTGGAGGCTCGAGTAAAAGGGACCATTTCAATTAAAAGAAAATTTAACGCTTCACTATCATAAAAGGTATAGTTCCGGAATTTAACAATTACTAATAGGTTGCATTGTATTCGATCATACAGTTCATTAATTGCATAGTAATTAAATCAATATGATAAAAGTAAATTATTTAGCCTCAGATGAATTAGATTGGGAGTTGGTTACTAGAAATATCAATACTGAAAATAGGAATGTGGAGGAAAAAAGGAAATTATTAAGAACACAATTGAATATAGAGAAGTGTGATGTATCTAAAAGTTCCACATATTTACCAGTTGCTTTGGAGGTTTCTCAAGAAATAGATTTTTGCAGTAACAGAATAAAATATCTTAGAACATTAGCGCAGAACTTTGAAGATAAACCGTTATCAGTTACTTATGATAGATTAACTACCAAACTACAACATTTATATCGTAGGTTAGAATATATCGCGACTTCAGTAGATGATCAAGTTAAAACTAAATGGACTCACCTCAAAGATCAATGGTTAGAATTATCAGTAACAATTTCAGAAGTAGCTGAGGATGATGCTATGTGATTCAATGATTTGGTAGCAGTGTTGGATCATTCAGGACAACCTAATCAAAGTGATGTTAAAATAGAACTGCCAGTAGGAAGTACAGATCCGTTACCTAACATTAATTATGAGTTACCAACAGAAACAATTAATCAACTATCTCATAGTTCACCTAACATTAATAGTCGAAAGGTAGAATTTGATATCTCGGAATCAATGAATCAATACACAGAGAGAATGAAAAATTTAAATATATCACAAGCTCCGTCATACAATTATCAAACAGGTTTTGTAATGAATTCAGTTAGTGTATCCAAGTGGAATATTAAGTTCTCAGGTAATACAGCTAGTCAAGGTGTTAACTCATTCTTAGAACGAGTAGAAGAACTAAGAGTGGCCAGAAATTTGTCATATGAACAGTTATTCTTAGAAGCAATAGATTTGTTTGAGGATCAAGCACTAATTTGGTTCAGGTCAATTAGAAGTAAGATAGGGAGTTGGAAAGAAATAGTAGAATTACTAAAAAGACATTATTTACCTAGTGATTACGATGAAGCATTATGGGATGAAATTCGATCTCGAGTACAAGGTGTAGATGAACGTCCTCACATCTTCATAGCGGTTATGATAAATTTGTTCAATAGATTAAACTCAGTTCCCAGTGAAGATATTCAGTTAAAATATATTAGGAAAAACTTGCAACCTTATTATAGTAGTCACCTTACGTTAACCCAAGTCATTAGCATAAATTCACTTATTGATTACTGTCGAGATTTAGAAGAGACGAAAGAAAGAAATAAAAAATTTAGACCAAATTTTTCCTTAGTTAAAACACCTTTAGAACCTGACTTAGCATATAAAGTACAAGCTCAAGTAAAACGTCAAATTCATTCCTCTACTATTGGTAACAAGTTGTCAAATAAGTTAACCAATGCTGATAAGAGAGAAGTATCATCTAGAAAGTTTATAAGAAATTTTACGAATGTAACTTGTTGGAATTGTAATGAAAAAGGTCACACCTATCATAAATGCAATAAAGAACGTACCTTCTTCTGCTACATTTGTGGGAATCCCAATGTTAATTCTAATAATTGCGATAAATGTAAAGGTCAATTTCGAAAAAACGAACAGAGACAAGCATCGTCCGCAGTCCGCGAAGCTTAAGTCCAACAATTCTAAGGGCTGAAAAGTTGAAATGGAATGAATGGTTAAAAAAAGTCTCACAATTTTGTAAAAGTTCTCAAGCTAATTATACGTTTTCACATAATCATAAAGATAATCGTCCTTTTATTAAGGTTAAAATTAAAAACATGTCATTGTTAGCTCTTTTAGATACTGGTGCTAATCAAACTATAATAGGCAGGCAGGGTTTATTTTTGATTAATCAGCTTAAATTACCTTTAACCAAGCCTGGAATACAGATGAACTTGCAAACAGCTGATGGAAATTACCAATCTATTATGGGAATAGTAGAATTACCGATAACTATAGAAGGAATAACTAGAATTGTTAGTTGTTTAGTTTCCAATACTATTTCGGCTTCTCTTACTCTTGGAGTTGATAGTTGCTATGAGTTTAATTTGAATATTACAGATTTTCGGTCAGGTCAATTTCAAGTTTCGGGCATGAATAGTTTAAATAAAGTCATTTTAGCAAGGGAAGATCTATCTCCAGAACAGATCCGTGGTTTGGAAGTAGTTATAGATAAATTTCAAGAAATTAGTGGTCCTAAGCTTGGTAGTACAAATATGGTAGTTCATCGCATTGATACCGGTGATGCTAAACCCATTAAACAAAGATATTATCCAATGTCACCTCTTATGCTAGAAGCAGTAAATAAAGAAATTGATGAAATGTTAAAGTTAGAGGTAATTCAAAAATCTTTTTCGCCATGGAATTCTCCTATTGTCATGGTTAAAAAAAAAGATGGTTCATTAAGATTTTGTTTTGATGGTCGTCAATTGAATAAGGTTACTAAGAGAGATGCATACCCTTTACCTTATGTTAATGGTATTCTCGATAGATTACAAGATGCTAGGTTTTTAAGTTCAATTGATCTTCAGAAAGCATTTTGGCAAGTACCACTTTCCCCAGATAGTTGTGAAAAAACTGCTTTTACGGTTCCTGGTAGAGGATTATTTGAATTTAAAGTTCTCCCTTTCGGTCTTAATAACAGCGCTCAAACTTTACAGAGACTAATGGATAATATTTTTGGTCCAGAATTGAATAATGTATTTGTTTATATGGACGACGTCATAATTATTTCTAAGACATTTTCAGAACATTTAAACACGTTAGAACAGGTTTTCAATCGATTAAAGAATGCGGGACTTACTATCAATATTGAAAAATGTGAATTTTGTAGACCTTCACTGACATATCTAGGTTTCCTAATTGATGGAGATGGTTTGCGAACAGATCCGTCCAAAGTGGAAGCAATAGTTTCTTTTCCTACTCCAAAGAATTCCACAGAAGTAAAAAGATTTTTGGGAATGGCTAGCTGGTATAGGAGATTTGTTCCAAATTTTTCAACATTAGCTTCTCCTATGTTAGATTTAATTAAAGGCCATCAGAAAAAGAAATCTATTAGATGGAATGAGCGAGCCGAGTCTTCTTTTCAAGAACTTAAGAAATTATTAACTTCTTCTCCCATATTGAGTAGTCCAGATTTCAATAAAATGTTTATTATACAATGTGATGCCAGTGACGTAGGTGTAGGCGCGGTTTTACTACAAGGTGAAGGGTCAGAAGAAAGAGTTATTGCCTATGCCAGTCGGTCTTTGACTAGTGCAGAACGTAATTATTCGGTAACTGAAAAAGAGTGTTTAGCATGTTTATTTGGTATAGAAAAATACCGTCCTTATATTGAACTTACTCATTTCAAAATTGTTACTGATCACCATGCTCTTTTATGGCTACATAAATTACAATCACCTACAGGTAGATTAGCTCGTTGGACTGCTAGGATGTCACAATATAGTTTTGAAATAGAACATCGTAAAGGAAAATTCAATGTTGTTCCAGATGCTTTATCCCGAAATCCTATTCCTGTTGTTAATATTAGCATGATGACGTTAGAGGAAACAGATTTATGTCCGTGGTATAAAAGTATGATTGGTAGAATAAAAGATCATCCAGAGAATTATCCCTTGTGGAGAGTAGAAGATAACATTTTATATAAGTACATTAGCAATAAACATGATATCTTGTCTAATTTAATAGAATGGAAGATAGTTGTTCCTAAAGCTAAAAGGTTAGATATATTACAACAATTTCATGACGAACCTACCTCAAGTCACCTAGGATCTTTTAAGACCTTTAGAAAAATAGCTGAAATATATTATTGGCCTAAGATGAAAGCAGATATCGCTAAGTATGTCAGAAAATGTGATATATGTCAAGCCAGTAAGTCGTCTTCTCAACTTCGTCCCGGGTTAATGGGAAATCAAAAGAAAATTAAATATCCATTCCAGCTGATTTCAATAGATTTAATTGGTCCGTTACCAAGATCAACGAAAGGTTACACTTCTATTCTAGTAGTAACTGATTGGTTTACTAAGTTTGTGCAAGTACAACCACTTAGAAAAGCAACCGCCTCTTCTATCGTTAAGTTTCTAGAAAATGATGTCTTTTTAATGTTTGGAGTTCCTCAAATCATTATGTGTGATAATGGACCTCAGTTCATAGGTGGACTTTTTCAGAAGTTAGTAGAAAAGTATAAAGTACAAAAGGTTTGGTATAACGCTTCTTATCATCCGCAAGTAAATACGGTCGAACGTACGAATAGAATCATTACTACTGCATTACGCTCTTATATAAAAAAAAATCATAGAATATGGGATGCTCAAATTTATAAGATAGCACATGCCATAAGAAACGCTGTTAGTGAAGTTACGGGCTATACTCCATCCTTTTTAAATTTTGGCCGAACTGTTCCTGCTCACGGTGATTATTATGGTCGGTTAGAAAATTTAACAAAGGAGGACATATCATTAGAAACACGCGAACAGTTAGTTAAAGATGTCAATCAACTATCTCCTATTTATAGTGAGGTAATACAATGTCTTAATCAAGCCTATGAAAGGAATAAGCATTATTATAATCTGAGAAAACGGTTATTACATTTCAAGAAGGGTGACATAGTCTGGAAACGTAACATGGTACTTTCAAATGCGAAAGAAGGTTTTGCAAAGAAATTAGCTTCGAAATTTATAAAAGCGAAGGTAGCCGAAGTCACAGGTTCTGTAACGTACAAGTTAGTAGATTTGGACGGTAGGAATTTAGGAATCTGGCATGTAAAAGATATCAAACCTGGAACCAGTAGTCAACCAGATTTGATAGAGGAAGAATTATGAAGTTTCGTTTAAGCTTGTAAATAAATAGGTATAATTAAGTAGTTTGTTAATTGCCAAAGATATTATTTCAAAAGGATTAGGTTGTATAACCGAACGACTATTCTAACTTGATGTCATTGAGTTGTGGCATAGCACTCCTCAGCGAAACCGTGTCCTATGAGGTGCGGTTTATTATTTTAAAGACTCCAGTCTCGCATGACTGAAGATCTTGAATTTTAGGTAGTGTCCTATGAGGTGCTGTCCTTAGTTATCTATTAAATTACTTTACTCAAAGTGTAAAGTTAATAATTAGCTGTTAAATGCAAGAGGTTAACAATTACTTCTGCAGAAAAACAGACAAAATAAAAAGTAGCTTTATAGAATGGACTATGCCTCCAAAGCTAATTCCTTTTCTTAAAAAGAATTTACAGAAATGTTTCATATCTGGAAAGGAAATAAATGATGGAATTCTAGATACATTGGATTTCGTTATGGACAATTAAGATTAGAAAAGTAACTTGAAGTAACTTCAGTGGTAATAGTTAGAGTTCATAGATTGTAATAACTTAGTTCAAAAGATAGGGTATTAGTGTATATAGATAATGAATAATCAATGTTATTAAGAAAGATTGTTTAAAGTTAATGTATTAGCAAATATTAAAAAGGGTGTTATAATAACTTTAGCCAACTGTCTAAAGGGGAGGATTTCAATTTTCTTATTAATTCTAGAAGGGAGATAGTGTAGCAGTACATATCGTAGCTTCTACAGGAATATCGTTCAATATTAATTAATCCTAATAGATAGGCAACTTTAAGCGCAAGACCAGTAGGAGGGGTTGCCTACCCTTTTTGAAATTAAATTTAGAAGGCCCATGGTTACGTTAATAAAAGAACAATAAATAACAAAAATTATTACTTCCTGTTTAATTGAGAAAGCAAAAGGGCGCTTCTCTATGCAGAAGCGAAGCAAATTGAAAATCCTAGCTTAGAAAGGATACAAGCAGACAATAGTAAGCCTTTATTTAACTCATACAGCATAGTATTAAAACATAATAATTTTTCAGGCAGATAGGATAAATTCCACAAACATTTTCTTTCTGAAAAGGGCAGTTATTATATAACTGGTAGGTAGACGGCAAACTAATACATACAAATCGTAATAGAGGGTTTTCCTTGATTCAGCTCTTAGTGTCACCTCTTTGACCACCAGCTCTTAGGGCTTCCTCTTTGACTACCAGCTCGTCGGTCTTTTTCATTTGACGCCAGTTCTGGTCAGTTGTATACTCGCCATGGAGAAGTGTGTCGATAAGTTACGAGCGATAAGGAAAAGAGAGGACGCAATTAGAAATCTATAACCAGTTAGGAGATCACTCACCAGTCAAGGGCAACTTCTTTGGTTCGATGAGGAGTTCTTCATAGTTGATGTTGGCAGATGGAGAGGTTCAGGTTCAAGGGTTCTCTGCATTAACCGTATGTTAGTCCTGGAAGGGTTTAATATCGTCAGTTAGACTTAAACCCGCGTCATAGCTTAAATATAATTAAATTAGGGCGTAAGCCTTAAGAATATTCAATAACAGATTAGTTTCAAGTAAAAACAATAGTTACTTACCAGGTGATGTGGCCTGAAGTGAGATTAAATCGTTCTGTGACTGTCAAGTTGGTTTTTGGATCACTTGTCAAATAATAAGTTTTTTTTTTCATAAAGGACCTTTCTTATACTACATGGAATGATACCAATTAAACTAAATACCGATCATTAATCGTAATTAAGACCTAGGAAAGAGAAATACGAGGGTATAGAGAGCTCTTTATATTTTCAACTTACGAACCGGAGGTTATTAATTAAATAGGTATAAGAAATCTCCTAGATACTGATAGATTCATTAATCCTAACGTTTTATTAGAACAAATTCTAACTTGTCAGAGAAGAATAAAACTTGCTAAATAATTACATAATGGGTATTAAAATTAGAAAGGTATAAGCCTCTAATGCATAACAATTGATTTGTGGACTGTTAGAAAGAATACGTAACCTTTGTAAACTTATTGAATTTAAAACTTTTTAAATAAAGTTATGGCGCCCATTTCTTCTGATTAATGAACTTTTACCTTTATATGAAAGTGAAACGAACTAAAAATCCCACAATTGTTAAACCCTGATAAGAAACCGTATCTTGAGCTAGTCGGTGAAGTGTAAGCCATCAAAGGTAAGTAAGGATGGGGGGTACAACTTTAAACCTTAAAGGAAATCGTTTGGGCGTGCCGGATTCGCCTGGGTCTTCCAAGAGCCTACCAACTAAAACCCCTACTCTTTTGCCTCTTTACATCGTAGTGATAGGCTTTTCTCTCCTTTTATCTTATTTTCGCTGTCGCTTTCTTTCCTCTGACTCTTTATTTCTCATATTTTCTTTAATCATTGTGTATGATCTTTGAGCTTTCCTTGCTCTTGATCATGGTTCATGGTTTCTACCATGTTTTCTGGTGTTAATTCGTGCACCACCTTGTCAAATGCGCCTTCCCTTGACCTGTCCAACCGCTCACATTCGAATACCGCACGCTCAGCCGTATCCACATTATTACAGTACATACATCTATCCGTCTAATCCTTCCTTATCCTTGTGTATGTGCTCTGAATGTTCTGTGTTCCGATGCCTCCACCATTAGTTCGATGGGAGCTATTGTAGTACAGACAAAACTGGCCTAAACAGTATTTCCGCTCCTCCTTCTGCTTTTTTTGGTGACTGCCTTTATGTGCTCGCCATAGCTTTCTCTTGTATTGAGGGTTGGTACATCGTATTTAGTGTTACATTTTGGGGTGATTTCGATGTTTTATACTTTAAAGCTTCTGCCAGCCCTTCTTCTTTTTACTTCTGCCTTCTCTGGGACTAATCCCAAAAACCTGTGTGTTTACCTTGCTAGCTCAGTATGCATGTCACCCTTCTAAATACCCAGTTGTGGTTACCAACGCTCACTATTTGTCAAAAACAGGAAGCTGGTTTTTGAGCTGGAACTAACTTCAAACATATGTACAAGAAAAGCCAATTTGTTTACACAAATATATTAACTTTTATAACACACATAAAAATCAAGAAAACAGTATTAAAACCCAGAATAATTGGCGTTCCTAAACATAAATGTAAAATAAGAATGACTTCTCTACGAACGAGTTCATATTTTTTTATGTCGTAAGCACCTATAATGAGCAACCAGTTGATGTTTCTTTGCTTACAGAACTCGATTCACAACAGATATAAAAAATATATTATCATGTATAATGACTAATTTTTGAACTACTTTAAGTATTGTTTTTTAACCTTTAACCTGATGTACCAAACAAGATATGTCTATTTATGTTGTTTGTTGCCAGTTATGAAGTACTAACCTTAATTTTTTGCCTTGACAAAGGAATAAAGCTCTCCTAACTATTGGTGTTAGATAAAATAGTTTTCTTTTGAAGTGGAATGAGAGGAATTAAACCTAATTATGTATTATATTAATTTTTGAAGCTTTCACGGCCATTGTCATTAAGTAACAAACGACTTCCGGGATTGGACCGTGTCATGATTGAGATCGAAGAACTCAAGTTCTTCTTTATGTATTATATTGTTTATCAACCAGTCGTTCGATAATATCTCGCAGTTTTATATAAGCACCAACACGTTGCACAAGGGCACCAGGAACAATAGACAGATGAAGCTACGGATGGGTAATCTTTGTTAGTTTTCATACAAAACTAATATGTACAATTAATATTTTCCTAGGGAAAAATAAATCACAGAACACAATTTAAAACGTTATATCTGTCGGCCCTTTATCCGTATATTAACTGACCTTTACTCGCCTATTTGTTACATGCTTTTCATATTACCTTGGGGTACAAACATCATAAGCTACATATTCAAACAGAATAAGTAAATAATAAAAATGTAGTCTGCCGATTTGCACTTGATTCAAGATGTACAGCTCATGCACTATTTTTAACAGTGTAGCACATTAGTCTCAAACATTGTATTTCTCCAATTTATCATGTTTCATTCTCTATAATGGTTAAAACTCTTATAGAAATACCGAAAACAATTTGATAACTTTCTATAAAAATCTGAAATTGAAATTTTCAGCGATCTGCCTGTTACCTTCTCCTTATTTATTTCTTACTATTGCAACTTACAGTTACATAGAAGTTAATTTTTCGACAGTAGATAAAAAAGTTTGCTTTATGCTATATAAATATAAAGTAAGAGCTATAAGGAGCTTGCCCTGGCTCGCCTGAGTGTATTAAAAATAGCAGTTCAACACACAGCCGAGTTGTGTAGATATCTTCTTTGTTATCTGTTAGTACATTAGAAGTTTTAAATGCCTCAATGTGATTTTCGATACCGCGCTAACATGCCGTATTTTGCAGTGTCTTAGTTTCGGCTAAAGAGTGTGTACTTTGATTTCGCGGGCATAAGCAAACGCCGGACGAGTTAGTTTAGACGCTGCATTCCTTAGGGAAATTCAAGACCTGAGTAGCGTTACGACAACGACTGTTAACTTCGTCGAAAGCGCCCAAGTCGAACAAATATTGCAATTTGTCTATTTGATGGAAGGAAGAGGCCGCGTTATCGAGTGACGCAATAGCGGAAGCCGAACAGACCGGTGAGATATTAAAGTATCTCGCTGATATTCGTTAGTCGTCACTACAGGTGGCCGTTTTTATACTATTCTGAGTCATGCGACAGTATCAGCGAAGAAGGTCCAGTAAGATAATGAGCGTCAACTTGCATAGATGAACGCTTGTATCTAATTATATACGCAGTAAGTAACCAAAAAGGCGTCGTTAGAAAGAAGTGCAGTAGGTAGTAGCAGTAGTATTTGCGGGGAGACTCATGTCTAGTAAGTAGGGCTTCATAGGCCCTTTTCGCCAACCCCGTGGACAAGGTTTGATGGCATTCTGTAGAGGTTTTTATCCGATTTTTTTTAATTTTTAAAAACCTTACCGGGATCGAGGATAGAACTCTCTACCCTTAGATCAGTAGCCAGCATTCTTATACCACTGAGCTATAAAGCGCGGCTAGAAAGAGGTGTATGAGTGATTTAATATTATTGTTCGGAACGCCAAGGCTGTGGCCTGTATATTAGTTCTTGTTAAATATAAATGCATAATTGAAATTGTTCAAATAAATGCACAGTAGAAACAGCTCTTCGCGTCGAGATTAATTAATATTTATTGTTATTATTAAGTAGCGTTGTTTTTTATAACAAATATGGATATGCGTTTGTTGTTACAAGGGACTTTCTCTGTCCACAAACTAAGATAAATAAAATAAGACAGATCCTGCTATTGAGAAAGCTGGCAATAATAAAGGCAAAATTCATTTATGAAAACGGAGGGATCACCATAAAATCCACAATTTGGTGCCTGAACGAAAGAGCTTAAAATGGCCATGTCGAGAAAATGAAGGATGTCAACAATGTCGACAGTCGGTTAAATGGTCAGAATAATTTCAAATCAAATTATATACTTACGTACTTGACAAAGAACACATTTATTGGCAATGCCAGAATATGATTAATTTAAAAAAATAAATATGTAATTATACTGTAGTAAACAAAATACTTAAGTATGTATTTGCAGCCTTGTTGTAGCTGTATTTTTATATTACGGTTCTACACAATGTGACACTCTAAAATAAATATGTGACAAATATTTAAGAAAAATTACACCCAGCGAACTATAGGGGCACACAGGCGCGGATCTATTCTGAAAACATGGTTATTTCTGTCTGACCCAATTTGAGAGGAACGTAGAAAGTAGATAATAATAATTTGCCGGGCGCCACTGGATTGTAAATTCTCATCCAGAGTATTGGAGTACCCTAACCCAGAAGGCAACGACCGCGGCGTAAAGATAATATTGATATTAGTGCAGCTGCGTACTTCTGCCTTGCCTCTTCCTATTAACGTTTAATTAGCTCATAAAATCACTTGCTTATACATTGTACTTCTAATAGTGTGTATTGAACACACAAGGCTATAAGAGAAAATATTCGACAGCAAATAGAGCTGACCGCCATTTAATTTATTCTCATCTGACCAAATTGCTCTAACAGTGACGTCACGATTATAACTGTGATTAATAAAACCTATTAGGCGGGTCACGATTCAACCTGTATTGTGGCAATATTCACTGACCTCCCTGACGGGACAAGCCCAAAACTGTGAAAATATTCGAACAACACCCACATATAAAATAATGTCAGGCTTAATTCTAATAATTGTAAAAATCTAAGCTCTAACTACTAGAAGAGGGTGGTATAAATGAGCAGAATCTACAAACTCTATAGAAGCTACCAATAAAAGGCAGTAAATATAATAATATAAAGTAATGCAGTGTCAACAATATTGACATGAGGGCAAAACGACTATGCAGCTTGGAAGGAGCAACGTTCAGAAAGCTTTGGCTCTCGTAAAAATTCTTCTGGTTCAATTGGAGGACTCCCTTCGGATCTGACGCAGGGTTGGGGTCGATTGGCCCACAAGGATGGTGGCTACGACTGCAGAGATGCTGGAGTTTTGACCTGAGGTACGACTAAACCACAGATATCGTTGAGAGTGGCGCGAATGAGAGAAACAAATCCGAATTCCCATTCTGGTCAGTTATCGTGTACCCTACTATGACAAACTTTCTAGACATCCACTGTGTTTTCACATCGTGAACTTTGCGTAAAAGTGGAGCATCTTCACTAACAGGTCTCGCTTCTTTGACGGTCTAACATCTAGTTGTAAATCTTTAACCAAAATAACGAAACACGACAGCTTCCCCCAAGTAGTTAGACAGCCCGTGGGCATAAAGCCGTGCACGTCAAAGCGCTAGCCCCCCCCCCCCCGCAGCCTTCTTGCTTCAAGTCGGGTGTGGAGTTAAAGTGTGAAGTAAACCATTTGCTGGTCGCCACTTACGGGGCGAGATCATAGGCGTGCGTGCTGAAATGCTTCGCGGTAGCTTAAAATTTAAATTATTCTAACAACACTTGACATTTCACCATGCGGTTTCTGTTTACCTTTAGTGTTTCAAATATATCACTCTTTGCAATCACAGTTACAAGTGGCAACTCATAATCTCCACAACAAGCAAGTCACTAGTTATATCGTTGTCATAGATTCACAACTATAACCTCACTTTTTATTTCAAAAGTCTAGTTTAGGTAGGTAAATCATTGTCTACAAATCTACATCATTCTTAATTTGTGGGTAACGACAATCAAAGCCGACGTGTCGTTACTCATTCCTGGTCTTCATATAAACGTCCAAGTTTTTGTGATATAAAAATGTTCGATGCTATTATTGCATCGTATAGTTTTATCTTGTTGTCTTTGCCCAATTGGCTACTCCTAGAGAAGAGGTCTTATATATTTTTTTTCTTTTTGGAACCATACGTAACTGTCTTTTTACTATTTGGGGCTTATATTAAATTTTACATCGTTCAAACGTCACAAATTTGAACGTTACATATTTTCTACAAATTAGATTTTCCATTTTTGAGATTTACAACCAATACCAAGATCATATTATTCTAATCTTATCTAAGTCGTCATAGTCAAGACCAAAATAGACCAAGACCGACATATTTCCCTAAGACACAATATCAAGACTTATGTGGGTCTCGGCGAATCCTTACACCTAGCTCATCACCACCTCGATTATTATTTTACTGATTGTATCCATCAACCATCAATAAATTCATTTTATTCCATGCTTATGTCCTAATCGTCGTATTGTCAATATGTCCAGATCTTCTTCCAAGTTATCTCACCACATCTTCCTTGATCATTCCTTATATTCGTCCCTTCCTAAATTGATATGTTTGTATGTATGTTGCATTTTTGTTGTGTTTCTCCTCCCCATTTCAAAGTTATAATGACGTTTGCCTAATTATAGAGATCCTTGGTAGCTTGTTTTTTAATTCTGTCTCTGTTCTCATTGTCATTCTCTCGCCTTCTCATTGTGTTAAAAATTGCTGGTTCTACATTGATATGGTTTTATGTTATTTCTTTTTTTCCTTTATGAACATTTTTAACTTTATTTTCTTGTAGCTCTTTTAATTTCCCAAGTTCGTACGATATATTCGCTATCTTTTCTTCAGATTAATTTAGCTTTCCTTCTTCTGTCTTTGTCTATTTCTTTTCTTGCTGGGATTCTCTTAGTCACGTCAATTTTGTCTTGTTTTTTTTGCAGTTGCTGTTCTGTATTCTTCATTAACACCCTAGTCTGCATTCAAGTATAAAAGTCAGTTCGGTAGAAACGTAGAAGGTTATTATTATTGTTTGTTAGGAGCACTGAGTTGTTTACTCTAACCTGAAGATGATTGCGGATCTCTCAACTCAGTAGACTTTCTAGGTGTCCGCAGAATTCTTAGAATCTTTGCTGCATGAACTCACCTTCCATTGCTCGGTGCTTATATCACTTGTAAACACGTCTGTATATTTGATTTACAAACACAAATAAACACAATAAAAATCAATACGTTGTATTGAACACATATAAACACAAGTAAAATATTCAACGGTCAGCTGGAGCCGAACCGCTACCAAACTATTGCTACTGGGGTAATTTCCTAAAGGTAATGGCACGGCATTCCATTCTGTGGCAAAGCAATTTTACTAGACCGGTCGCAAGCCAGCTGACATATTCAAGTGACATTTAGCTTTCCCAGAAGGGAAAAACTCAAATCTTGTGTTCGTTAGGTTAGGGATTACCGAAAGTATCTATGTAAATAATATAAATTAATGTCAATTATCAAATTAAAGAGACATACATATTGTATATTTGAGGAAGAGTGATACAAATGCGAAGAATTACATCTACCGTAACAAGGCGATTATAGCGTAATGCAGCAATTTAACGATACCATATCTACAGGTATGGCGGATTACCAGGTATTACAGATATCACCAGCCTGACGGTAACGATGTTAGGAGCCGTAGCCCCGGGAAGATGACCTGGGGCTTGATGGAAAGCGGACTCACGGGGAAGGTAATCTGTGGAGCTTCTCAGATTTCTGAAAACTTGGATGGTTGATTACATTCAGCCAGCGTTGAGGAGAAACTAAGTCAATGGAATCATTCGGGGCGATGTGTGAATCGAGTCGGACAGTAACTCAATTAATGACAACGCAAAACGAAACTCCAAGGGCTTAAGCACTGCAGAAATTTTAATTATACCAAGAAAGGCCTTGCTGCTCAAGAACCAGTACAAGACAGAAGCGTGAAGAGCTGCATACACGGTCTCTACTTCGCGTTTCGCGCAAAATCATCCCTTCTAACGGTTTAGGAGCAGTGGCATGCACTTAAAACTGTACGCGGGGGAAATGAATATAACAGCATTTTGTCTCTTTCATTATTGTTGATATTAGTTAGACTATATTACTACTCCCTCTCTTAGTTCGTTCAATATTTTTTAGCTTCTGCGTCATAGAAAGGACTGATCTAGGTGGTAATAGTAACCAGTTACTAAAACACTAACCGTGTGTTGTTTGATCATATTAACAATGATGTTTTGACAAGAGAGTATTACTAACAAGAGCATGTATGCAATTAATTATTAAAAGACAAAATAGATTACTTTGGATTATATCACGAGTAGTTAGGTACACATGCTACGTACAAAAAAATTATTTTCTAAGAAAATTCTAAAAATAGGGGAAAGCAATATTGTTTAGAAAAACATATCTTTTTGGAGCAATAGCCCAATGTAGATTTTACAAAATGTTATAGGTTTTAGGTTTTGTATAATAATTTAGAATACATGTATTTTGCATAAAATGATAACAAATTTAAATTAAAATTGTTACACTTAACTTAGCATCTGGTAATTCCAATAAATCTCCAGTAAACAGTAAAAACATGCCGAATATTTGCATTATTTGGTGCCCGTGAATACGGTTGTTCTTATTTTGCAGAACCCGCAACTGCGGCCAGGTGAGTATTTTTGTTTAGAGTCCAGAAAGTTTCCTATCTCTATAAGACAATAATATTGATTGCACTTCATTTAGAAAAGTATAATAGGAAAATTACCGCTTAACTTGTTAAGCAGTGCAATACAATAAAACTATTTATCCAAAATGCAATAACTTTTAAGTTAGAACGATTTCAGGAACGCTGCTTTGCGATACTATGTTTAACGAACAGATTTAAGTTACTGTGGCGACCTTGATTGACCCAAACTATTGTTACACGTTACAAATTAAACACACTTAGCAGAATACAAAAATTGTGTAACTTCAAATAAAATTGAGCAGTGTACAACCGGCTTACCAATAGCATTGTTCTATTCAAATTTAGCGCTCATTTGTGGGAGGGGTTTCTGATGAATCTGTTTGTCAAACGTAGTATACAATGCAGTTTTTTTAACAAGAATACATTCAATGTAAAAAGAAATGTTTACTAATAACTGATTCGATAAATATTAACAAATCTGGATGAAATGATTTCTAAAATGTATTTAAAGTCCAAAATACGAAATAGTTTCAATAGAAAATACCTATTTAACATATTTTGTTTTAATAAACATGGTTTTTCAGTTTGACACCAAAAAGACAAAGGATTTTGCATAAAACTATTTTTCCATATCAATTATTGATATTTTTTCTCTTGGAAACTTTTAATTTTGTCGATTCTCAAAATATTTTAAACTTGTAAGTATAAACACAATAACAATTGAACATCTTGTGAAGTGGAGATAGTTGAAGCAGGGCCCAAGAATAGTTTTTAATTTTGTTGCCATTATTTTTGCCATATTTCTAAAAGAATCTCTAATCAGTTTCTTGCTATTAGCAATTCAAATTTTGTATTGTACCGTGCACTTTTTATTGGACTCTTTCTTTCTTCAGTTTTTACGTAATTACTGCGTCGGGTATTGAGAGATCAGCCATTCAAGCATTGAACGCACACATCACACGATAAACGTTACTTAAGCGGGGTGGCATACCAACCTGTCAGCTTACAGGTAGCCCCGCCGGATGGCGCATCTCAAAAATGGCCGTTCTGACGTCATAAAAACGGGGCCTACAATCGTTATCGCAAGGACACCGGCGATCTCGCGCACCGCACCCAGTGAGATTGCGGGCAGTAAAGTCGGGAAAAAAACAATTTTCGGTGCGAGCAAGGTGCGGGAGTGCTGAATTCGTGTATGAGACTGCTCCCCAAACTGTTCACATGTTCTTACGGAGTGCCAGAGTGAATTTGTATGGATGCAAACGGATGTATTCGTGACTTAGCGAGCGGAATTACTAGATAGTAGCCTGGCGCGGATAGGACGGAGTTTTTCTTTTAGAGAAGGTAAATGCTCATTCCCCCGTTGTGCGGGGGCCCCGGGAGGCTGCGTGGGGCCCGTTTCGACGAGCGAGCCGCCCGAGCAAGGCGGCTGGCCGAAACAAGTGAACGTTTGAAAGCAGGTGTAAGAACTGTCATGGCGGCTGCCAATTTATTTTTGTTCCTGCGAAAATGCATGTTTTGGGTCCCCTGCGGCCCTTTGGGCCCCCGCGGGCGCCCGCCTGCGCCTGGGTCCAGCTGGGGCGACCCGCTGCTGGGCGCCTTGACCTACCATAAATTGTTGCTAGCACACTGGCAAATGTAGGTGTGTCCAATAATTTTCTATTTTTAAATTATCGACGAGGAATCAAAATTGGGCCCCTGAGGGCCCTTTGGCGCCTTTTGGCGCTTCCGCGGCCGAGGAAAGCGTGGCTTGACGCGAGCTTTGAACCACTTGCCTGGCGGTTATTCCTAAATCCTTATCTTTGGGGCGATGACTAGGGCACGTTGCGAAAGTTGTTGGAACTTATTAACCGCCAAGAATACTCATTTTCTCACTTCCTTGCAGCTGTCGCGTTGCACCCTTGTCTTAACGGCCAAGGCTAATTTTATAAGCTAAGGAAGTTGGGCGTTTGGTATTTTGAATTTTGTAATTTGTTGTAGCCCCTCGTTGAAATGAGGTTATGGCGCGATTCAATAGTTTTGTTGTACAATCTGCATCAAAAATTATGCTGTGATGAAGTATGAGATATGAGAAGTCGAAGTTTAAGCCTGTGCAGATTGCAATGTAACTGGCTGGACGGGCTAAGTTTGAAGCGAGCTGTACATATATTTTAGTGTTTTGTGAACGAATCGTAGGTTAAATAAGAGAATCTGTTGCAACCGCATCCCCAACTGTTGCTAACATTTTAAAATATTGAACCCAGTACATTCTACAGAGGCAACGCCCTGTTGCTTCCAATGTACAGGGTGAGTCATTAAGTTGTGCGAAAGTTTTTCTACATTTCTAAAATTAACGAAAATTTGAGGACACGTAGAAATTAGCATTTTTTATACAATAATGTATACGGACCGGTAGTGAGGGTACCGGTGAAACAATGCAACACTGTCAAAATACAGGGTTGGGCAAAAGCGTGGTCGCTGATAGCGGCGTAAATATGGATTTTATCAAGAAATTCTAGCTTTTTTGTCATTGTGATTTTGTCGAACACTTTCAAATTGCCTAAAAGAAAAGTATTGAGATTATAAAAAATATAAGCAATCGCTGAACGGAAATCAGACTTCGAGTGGTATTTGATAAGATAATACCTACCTCAACTAAATTATAAAGTAGATACATGCAAATAATTTAAAAAAAAATAAGGATTACCAAGCAACATTTATTTCTAAATAATTATTAAAACCACAATTATGAAAATCTACATAGAACTGTTGTTGAACTTGGCTGAACGGAGAAAGAAAATTCATACTATGGGCAGGCGATTTCATGATACATTTGTAAATGTGGGCTGTAATCTTGATTAAATTTTGCCCATGAACACCCGCTTTCAGAAAACGAAACAGCGCTAGAACTGTGTGAATGTTTTTTTTTTAATTTTGGTATTTAAGCCGATTTTGATGGCCGATTTCTTTGTCCATTTCAATATTTCATTCGCTGTTTTTTTTCTGTAAATTTTCAGCAATACCTACGTTCAAAACACCTGCCATTTAAAAAGTTTCATGTTTGCTTAAAACTGCCGAACTTCCCCTTTCATCAATATTACTGTTACAGGGTTGATAAAAATCACGATTGTTTTAAATTTAAAATGCGAATTGTAGTGATTTAAATGGATTTTTTAATCAAACATTTTTATTTATTTTATTTTGTTTTATGACAGCTTATGAAAATGCACGTGCTCCAGTTAGTTAACTCGTAGATGGACGAGTGGAGATCTATGAGTGTGTTCCAGGATCAGTGTTGCCACCGCTTGTAAATTTAAATCCCTACAAAAAAAGCAGCACTCTTCTATAATCATCCCCGTTTCTTTTTTATATATTAAACCATTGAAATTGTTGCCGTTTCTGTCAAATTATTTTCCATAGAAAAATATCTTTCTAGTGAACAAAACCTTTTTTTTGTATATTTTTAGCAGTATTTTCAATTTCCTTCTCTGTGTTTGCATAAGAAACTTACATGTTGCATAATCAAATTGTTGCCAGTAACGCTCGTTTTGTTTAATGACAATCACGTCGCAATATTGTCACGTATACCCATTTTTCTTTTCAAATAAAAACAAACGCACATCGATATGTAACGCATTTTTGGATTGGTAGCATACCGTTTTCATTTTTTTGTTTTTTAGAATCTTTAGGCATATGTTTTATCATTTCAATTGCCAAGAACGCCATGGCTTCAATCCATAAATTAAACAGTTCTAAAAAATACGTTTTTATTTGAAAACTGAAGATATATTTACAGTAATCTAGTATGCCATGAACAATAGTATAAAATTAAGCTCACTTGTTTCCCTTTCAACTGTTTTTCTATGCTATAGTTGATGCTACGAAAAAAACACCCTGTATAAGAAATATATATACAGGGTGTTTAAAACGCTTCATTTCCGAGATACAGGGTGTTAATGTTTACAAGAAATAAGTTTTTTATTATCTGAAAACAACTTTGGGCGATTTTATTTAATGAAATTTTTATAGTTTGTTTATAACTTATTTGTATCTTTTGGACATATTACAGTTGATCCAGTACTTCCAGAGGCGTGCCCATGGGGCATGTCGATTAGGTTTTTTTAGAAAAAAATAACGCCCAATAAATTTCTTGCAATTTTCATATATTTTTTTTAATAAAGCAGCTAAAAATGCAACTTTTTTGTCTCTTGAATTTTTCGTATCTCGCTTCGTTTTCACGAAAAAATAAAGCCCATATTTTTGCACGCCTCTGAACCTATTAAGAACAAAACTAAAATGCTCCAATATCTCAAAAACCCATCAGCCGATTTTAGTGAAACTTTTAAGATTTATTCATGCTATTAAGGATCATATCTTGCCGTACATACTTAGATTTAAATTATTTATTCCAGGAGCAACCGGAATTTTTTTTGAAAACTTAACATTCAGTATCTCTTCCAATTAAACAACACACTCTGTTACATTTGTACTGTTGTTACATTTAAACAGTGCTCTTTATATTTCACTTTATGCCTGTAACTGGCTCTGTTCTAAATAAACCATTTTTCTTCAATAGAGCAAGAAAGGACAGTTTGATGCATCGGTATGAGTGCAAAAAGTGCCACTTCAATGCACTCCGCCAACAATTTATTATACATGTTTATATGTTTTTTATTGTTGTAAGTGTAGAAAGTGCCACTTTGCACTCAATGCCATACAATTTTTATTGCAGTCTGTTACTAATTTAATAAACATTTTTGTAGGGTTTTTAATAGTTTTGAATTCAAAACGTGCCACTTAAATGCACTCAGTAAAAATAGAATTTGTATTGTAGTCCGTCAGCAATTTATTAGACATTTTTTAGTTTTTTTATCGTTTTGTGTGCAAAAAGTGCCACATTAATGCACTCCGCCAACAATTTATTAATCAAAACATTTATATGTGTTTTTTGACGTTTTAAATGTAAAAAATTCCACTTTAATGCACCCATCAGCAATTTTTCAGACATTTATATAGTGTTTTATATCGTTTTGAGTGCAAAAAGTGCCACTTAGTGCACTCCGCCGACAATTTATTAATCAAAACATTTATACGTATTTTTTTACGTTTTAAGTGTAAAGAGTGCTAGGGATGCACCGATACGGGTTTTTTGGCCGATACCGATATATCGGCCGATACCGATATAATCGAGGCCGATATATCGGCCGATATATTCTCATAGCTCTCTCCACTACTTTTTGACTACATGCAAGCACGTGTGCGCCGCTGCTTGCTTGATTCGGGCGGGGTAATGCCCTAAATACGAACTCTAGCTTAGGTTTGCTTATGGAGGTGTCTTCTTGTCATTTCGTTTTAATAACGCAATTTAACACAGTCATTTATTTTCTTGACCTATTAGTTAGTATTGTTAACAATTTCTGATGATGCAAGACCTTGAAATGGCATCGCCTGATCGAATGTTTTTGCTGATGGACCGAGCTCTCTGGACTAGTGGTTACCACGTCTGCTTAGTATTCGAGAGGTCGTGGGTTCGATTCCCTTGGCCGCCTTCTTTGATTCAGGTTTTTAGGTGGTTTTCCTGAGTCAACAGAGTACCTTCTCTGAAGCGAATGTCGGGGCAGTACTTCTCCACCTTACCTGGCCTCTCTTGCATTCTCCACCCATTCTGAAATATTTCCGTTATTGGCTGAAGAGGGACGCAAGGGGCCCCCAGCTGGGGGAATTTAAATGACCCTGAACCTTTACCTTTTTCTTTTTTGCTGATGCAGTGCATTCCAGAAGCTGGAAGATATTTCGCTGCATGGTGCAACACACTGGATGGAGAGTCGAATGTTTTTACATAATAATTTACAAAAAATGAATTTTCAATATTAGATAGTAGTTATATTTTATACTCCACAATGATTATTTACATTTTATTGTTCATTTCTTATAATAAATATTAAAATATTAAATATTGAAAGGAAATTCGCTTTTGCCGATATATCGGCAAAAAGGAAGGCCGATATGACCGATACCGATATATCCCTATTTCGGCCGATATGGCCGATATGCCGATACCGAGTATCGGTATCGGTGCATCCCTAAAGAGTGCCACTTTAATGTACTCAGTGCCGTACAATTTTTATTACAGTCCGTCAGCAATTTATTAGACATTTGTGTAGTTTTTAAATCGTTTTAAGTGTAAAAACTAAAAAGTGCCACTTTAATGCACTCAGTAACAATACAGCTTTTATTGCAGTCCGTCAGCAATTTATTAGACATTTTTGTATTTTTTTATCGTTTTGTGTGCAAAAAGTGCCACATTAATGCACTCCGCCAACAATTTATTAAACATGTTTATATGTTTTTTATTGTTTTAAGTATAAAAAGTGCAACTTCAATGCACTCAGTGCCATACAATTTTTATTGGAGTCCGTTACCAATTTATTAAACATCTTTGTAGTTTTTTAAATCGTTTCGAGATCAAAAGTGCCACTTTAATGCACCCCTCCAACAATTTATTAAACATGTTTGTTTTTTTATTTTTATTATGTAAAAAGTGCCACTCCAATGAACTCGGTGCCATACAATTTTTATTGCAGTTCGTTACCAAATTATTAATAATTTTTGTAGTTTTTTAAATCGTTTTGAATGCATTCAGTAACAATACAATTTTGTGCAGTCCATCAGCAACTTATTAAACATTTTTTTAGTTTTTTATCGTTTTGAGTGCAAAAAGTGCCACTTTAATGCACTCCGCCAAGAATTTATTAAACATGTTTATGTTTTTTTATTGTTTTAAGTGTAAAAAGTGTCGCTTCAATGCAACAGTGCCATACAATTTTTATTGTAGTCCGTTAGGCTATTTATTAAATTTTTTGCTTTTTATCGTTTCGAATGCAAAAAGTGCCACTTCAATGCACTCCGTCAACAATTTATTACACACATAGATATTTTTTTCGTTTTAAGTGTAAAAAGTGCCACATTAATGCACCCAGTGCCAGGCAATTTTTATTACAGTCGGTCAGCAATTTATTAAACATTTATATATTTTTTATCGTTAAGTGCAGAAAGTGCCACTTAATGTACTCAGTACCATACAATTTATTAGACATTTTTTAGTTTTTTATTGTTTTGAGTGCAAAAAGTGCCACTTTAATGCACTTCTCCAACAATTTATTAAACAAAACATTTATATGTACATATTTTTCTTTTTTTATATATATTTTTATTTTTTTTATTGTTTTAGGTGTAAAAAGTTTCACTTTAATGCACTCAGTGCTATGCAATTTTTATTGCAGTCTGTCAGCAATTTACTAAAGGTGTATATGTTTTTTTATCGTTTTAAGTGCAAAAAGTGCCACTTTAATGCACTCAGTATCATACAATTTTTATTGCAGTCCGTCAGCAATTGAGTAGACATTTTTTAGTTTTTTATCCGTTTTGAGTCCAAAAAGTGCCACTTTAATGCACTCTGCCAACAATTTATTAAACAAAACAAAGTGCCGCTTTAATGCACTTCGTCAAGAATTTATTAAACAAAATATACACATATTTTTTGTCGTTTTAAGTGCAAAAAGTGCTACTTTAATGCACTCAGTCCCATACAATTTTTATTGCAGTCCGTCAGCAATTTATTAGACATTTTTTTATTGTTTTAAGTGCACTTCAATGCACTCAGTGCCAAGCAACTTATTAAACATTAGGGATGCACCGATACGGGTTTTTTGGCCGATACCGATATATCGGCCGATACCGATATAATCGAGGCCGATACGCCGATATATCGGCCGATATATTCTCATTGCTCTCTCCACTACTTTTTGACTACATGCAAGCACGTGTGCGCCGCTGCTTGCTTGATTCGGGCGGGGTAATCCCCTAAATACGAACTCTAGCTTAGGTTTGCTTATGGAGATGTCTTCTTGTCATTTCGTTTTAATAACGCAATTTAACACAGTCATTTATTTTCTTGACCTATTAGTTAGTATTGTTAACAATTTCTGATGATGCAAGACCTTGAAATGGCATCGCCTGATCGAATGTTTTTGCTGATGGACCGCGCTCTGTGGACTAGTGGTTACCACGTCTGCTTAGTATTCGAGAGGTCGTGGGTTCGATTCCTTTGGCCGCCTTCTTTGTTTCAGGTTTTTAGGTGGTTTTCCTGAGTCAACAGAGTACCTTCTCTGAAACGAATGTCAGGGCAGTACTTCTCCACCTTTCCTGGCCTTTCTTGCATTCTCCACCCATTCTGAAATATTCCCGTTATTGGCTGAAGAGGGACGCAAGGGGCCTTTACCTTTTTCTTTTTTGCTGATGCAGTGCATTCCAGAAGCTGGAAGATATTTCGCTGCATGGTGCAACACACTGGATGGAGAGCCTAATGTTTTTACATAATAATTTACAAAAAAATGAATTTTCAATATTACATTTTATTGTTCATTTCTTATAATAAAATATTAAATATTGAAAGGAAATTCACTTTTGCCGATATATCGGCAAAAGGGAAGGCCGATCCGATACCGATATATCCCTAATTCGGCCGATATGGCCGATATGCCGATACCGAGTATCGGTATCGGTGCATCCCTATTAAACATTTCTATATTTTTTATCGTTTTTTTATCATTTTGAGCGCAAAAAGTACCACTGTAATGCACTCTGCCAGCAATTTACTAAAACTTTATATATTTTGTTATCGTCTTAAGTGCAAAAAGTGCCATACAATTTTTATTGCAGTCCGTCAGCAATTTATTAGACATTTTTTAGTTTTTTTATCGTTTTGAGTGCAAAAAATGCCACTTTAATGCAATCCGCCAACAATTTACTAAAAATGTCTATATTTTGTTATCGTTTTAAGTGCAAAAATGCCACTTGAATGCACTCAGTGCCATACAATTTTTATTGCAGTCTATCAGCAATTTATTAGACATTTTTTCTAGTTCTTTATGCCTTTGAGTGCAAAAAGTGCTACTTTAATGCACTCCGCCAACAATTTATTAATCAAAACATTTATATGTGGTTTTTAACGTATGTTGTTATCGTTTTAAGTGCAAAAAGTGCCATACAATTTTTATTGCAATCCGTCAGCAATTTATTAGACATTTTTAAATTTTTTATCGTTTTGAGTGCAAAAAGTGCTACTTTAATGCACTCCGCCAACAATTTACTAAAAATTTATATATTTTGTTATTGTTTTAAGTGCAAAAAGTGCCACTTTAATGCACTCCACTAACAATTTATTAAACATTTATATATTTTTTTATCGTTTTAAGTGTAGAATGTGCCACTTATTGCACTCCGTCAACAATTTATTAAACATTTATATTTTTTTATCGTTTTAAGTGTAAAAAGTGCCACATTAATGCACTCAGTGTCAGGCATATTTTATTGCAATTTATTAAGCAATTTTGCTTGTTTTTATCATTTTTGCACTAATGTAGAAAATTTGCAAAAGTGATAGGCACATAGATGGTGTCCAACTCGTCCTTTTTGGAAATTTTCACTACGTGTGCTCTAATCACCAAAATGTTGGTATTGTATTGTTTTTTGTACGATTAACTTGATAAGAGGCTTCCACGAATGGGGCCCCCAGTTAATCCACTGCGAATTCCGGTTCAATGGGATTGCCGGGAACTGCCACTTAATAACCCTTGACTTGGGTTCAGTTAGTTATTGGAGTGAAACAAGCCTTAACAAACACGAGTATATTGAGTAACAACGATTACAAACGTCACTGATGGACCGATGGTTTTTTACAAAAGCTTCAACTGTTGTGACACGCTTGGATTGGCCACGCGAAAATAGCGAATTGCGCGTAACCGTAACACAAAACAACCTGGAAACGTCTTTACCAGGGAGTTAGACCGAAACGCAAACTAGCACAAAGCATAGCTGAACTTGCTTCCTCGAGGCTCTGAATCTAACTAACTCTGAATTTACAACGAGGCGAACTCGCCAATTCAAGGAGGGGCAAGCTCAAACACTATTGGCTGAGGCGATCCTGCGTAGCCAATCGGAGCGTCGCACGTAGGAATAAATACTTATTCTAAATCTTAATGCTAAGCTCTCTCAATGAGGCAATTGAAAGAAATCCATAAACCCATGATTCCCAAATATGCTAAGTCGGCTTAAGTTCTATTAGAAAATGTATCCATCCGCTTAAAAGCCATTAAGGGAAGCTTACAAATTCCTTTCCAACATTAACAGAGGCAAACAAATACGGCAAGATGCAAACTTGACTTTACCACGACCTTTGAATGAGATAAAACAGTTATGACTTGAATTACGTGATTAATTATAATCAAAAAGGTTTTGATGCACGCATCTGTGTGAATCAAACATGCCGCCCCCGAAGTGCCGAATATGGCACGACGTGATTAAATCCCAAAATTAAACTGAAATCTAACACTACCAAATAATTAAATGCATAACAAGAACTAA
The DNA here is from genome assembly GCA_940337035.1 of Agriotes lineatus. Lineage (NCBI taxonomy): Eukaryota > Metazoa > Arthropoda > Insecta > Coleoptera > Elateridae > Agriotes > Agriotes lineatus. The sequence goes on from OW679203.1 coordinate 35,134,060, forward strand.
GGACAGATGATAATCCAAGAGCCTTACAGATAACTTACAACTAGCATGAGTACAAACAAAGAAACAACTAAACCTAGCAAAATGTTCAATCAGCGAAAACTACCAACTAAGAGCAAAGTCAATGTTTATTGCCCTTGATCGCAATGATCGTCTTTGGGTAGGATGTACACTTTACGCACCGAGCGTTTCAGGAGATTCCCTCGGGAATCGCGCACCTGCACCACACGCACAACACCATCCGCTCCTGGATATGTGGCCGAGATGATTGCCAGTGGCCAACGGTAGCTTGGAGATGCCTCGTCGTGGACGAGTACCACGTCGCCCACCTGGGGGGCTAGAGAAGTGCTGGAGGACTTCCACTTAGGCCGGCGCTGCAGGAGGTGGAGGTAGTCCCGGGACCAACGATCCCAAAACTGCTGAGACAGCCGCTGGACCAGCCCATAGCGGCTGAGACGATTTTCCGGTATGCCCTGGAGTTGGGCTTCCGGAAACGAAGTCAGCTTCCGACCGATCAAGAAGTGGGCAGGAGTAAGGACTTCGGGGAATGAGGCGTCGGTAGGGAGAACACAGAGTGGGCGGGAATTTAGTATCGCCTCCGCTTGAGTCAGCATGGTGTAATACTCAACGAAAGTTAACTTTGCATTGCAAGATATTCGCCTTAAATAATATTTCAATGACTTTACCCCCGCTTCCCAAATGCCGCCAAAGTGCGGAGAGCGTGCCGGAATAAAATTCCACTTAATGTTATGTTTCGACAATTCTTCCCTTATGCATTGCTCACTAGAGCCTGACAGGATATTTTTTAATTCCGATAGCTGATTTCTGGCACCGGTGAAACAGGTAGCATTGTCAGAAAATATGTTGGAGGGTAAACCGCGTCTGGAGATGAATCTCCTCAACGATGCGATGAAAGCCTCCGTCGTGAGGTCTTCCACGAGTTCAAGATGAATAGCCTTCGTGGCTAAACACACAAATAGGGCTACGTAAGCCTTTACTTCTTTCGCGCCTCGCCCGGATTTGTTTTTTATAAACACGGGACCCGCGTAATCTATCCCGAAATTGCTGAAAGGGGGAGAGGGTGTGACACGAGCTTCGGGTAGTGATCCCATCAAGTGTTCATTCATCTTAGGCTTGGCCCGGAAGCATATCACGCAATTGTGTATTACTTTACGTATTAGGTCTTTGGCCCTCACGATCCAAAACTTATCCCGCAATGAGGCTAGTAACACCGAGTGTCCACAATGCAAGAGCCGCAAATGCTCTTGCTTCACGATTAGCAACGACAAAGGGTGACTAGCTGGTAACAAAAGGGGATGTTTCTGATCAAAGCTTAGATTGGAGTTTTCTAGACGGCCGCCCACGCGCAGTAGGCCCTGATCGTCCAGAAATGGGTTTAGAGAAAGCAGCGCACTATTTTTCGGCAATGGCGCCCTTTTAGACAAAACTGCTATTTCTCCGGAAAAGACTTCCGCCTGGGCAATTTTGATCAGGCGGCGAGTCGCGTCCTCCAATTCGTCAATGGCTGGAGGTCCCGACCAGCGCGTTTCGGTGTTTCTGTTTCTCGCGAGACGCAGGCAGTACGCGACTACGCGCTGTAATTTTGTAAAACTGGAATAGCGCCTGAAAAGTTCAAATTCTGGGACGCGATGGTGAAGAGTGGCCACTACTGGGCGCGACTCTTGGGCTGCTAGCTCACCCGAATCAATTTTAACGGGCTGGGGTTTTAAGTCCGCCTGTGACAAAAATTCTGGCCCGTGCCACCACAAGCGTGAGTTGAGTAACTCCTGGGGTAACATTCCCCTGCTAATTATATCGGACGGGTTGCAATTTGTACGCACGTGAAACCATTCTTCCCTATTGCTTAGTTCGTGAATCTCGGACACCCGGTTCGCGACGAACGTCTTCCAATTACTCGCATCCTTATTTATCCAGTGCAGAGTTATGGTGGAGTCCGACCAATAGTACACGCGGTCAAATTTAAATGCGGAGGAATCGAGTATAGTTTTAATCAAACGAGCCAACAGTAAGGCTGCGCAAAGCTCCAAACGAGGCAAGGATATTGTTTTTAATGGAGCGACCCTTGACTTAGCACAAAGCAAATTGGTGGTGACATTACCGCGCGCGTCAACGCAACGTATATACACGGCGCACCCATAGGCTACAGAACTCGCGTCCGCAAATCCGTGGAGATCTATCGAATTTATGTCATCGCAAATTACCCGTCTCGGAATTGCCAACGAGCCCAAAGAGCGTAATGAAGAATGGAGTTCGTCGTATCTGGAGCGCATCTCCATGGGCACCGTTTCGTCCCATGACAACTTCAACTGCCAAAGCCGTTGCACGAGAAGTTTCAAAGTTAGAGCGCTTGGACCAAGTAGTCCCAAGGGATCGAATACTTGAGCCATACTAGAGAGTATAGCCCGCTTGGTAACTGATTTGCAACAGCTAGGGTTCACTCTGTAACTTAGCACGTCCCGCCGAGTATCCCAAAAAATGCCGAGAGTTTTCTCCGTGGCGTCTTCCGTCAAAGAAATGGGCTCCACGCTGCCGCGATCCACACCAATGGCGCTAGCTACTTCACTGTCGTTGGATGCCCACTTTCGCAATTCAAACCCGTACCCCGACAAAGCGCTACTAATTTCGAATTGCGTTTTTATGGCTTCCGCCCTATTTTCAAAACCAGTCAGTAGGTCATCTACATAAAAATCCCGGCTAATTCTTAATGAGGCCTCTGGAAGCGATGCTTCGATTTCCTGGGCGATTTGTATCAAGCACCTAGTTGCTAGGTACGAGGCTGATTTAGTACCGTAAGTGACCGTTAATAATTTGAAGCATTTTACCGCTGAGGTTTTGTCGTCACGCCATAAAATTAATTGGTATTGCGTCTGCGAGGGGTCCACGAGAATTTGCCTATACATTTTGGCGCAATCTGCTTTCAGCACGTACTTGAATTGCCTAAAGCGACAAAGAATTGCAAACAACGACTGCTGGACCACTGGGCCCTTATGTTGAAGGTCGTTAAGCGATACTCCGGAGGAGGACGCACAACTGCCGTCAAAAACAACGCGATGTTTGGTCGTTGAACTGTCCTCCTTTATGACTGGCAAATGTGGTAAATAAAACCGAGGATGAGGAAGGCTCGCTTCGTCGTCCACCTTGCTCAAGTGACCAAGCGACTCGTATTCTTTGAGAAATGCGGAATACGCGGTTTTCAACTCGGGATTTTTTGACAATTTGTTTTCTAATGAATAGAAACGCTTTAACGCTATACCGCGCGAGTCTCCCAGCGATGGAGCATCTTTCCTGAAAGGTATGCTCACGATGAACCTACGCGGCTCCGACGACGCCCGTTTCGTAGTCGATTGAAAATGGTCTTCGCAAAATTTGTCATCAGCAGAGAGTCGGCCTGATGAACCGTACGCCCCCTCGATTTCCCAAAATCTCTGAATGCCGTGCTCGATGCCGGTTACACTTAAATGAACTCTATTTGAACGAATGAGCGCTCGATTTTCGACATTCATGTTTCCGCCTAAAACCCAACCAAAAAGAGTTTTTGTTAAGAATGGCTTCTCTGGGCCCAATTTCACCTGTCCCTGACAGAGCACTTGCCAAAAGACATTCGCGCCTAATAAAAGATCAATCTTTCCTGGTGTATTACAATCTGAATCGGCTAGCACAATGTTTGGTGGGATCTTCAAATCCCTCAACGAGAAAGAAAAGACCGGCAGAGGGTCCGTAATTTTGTCTAAAACAACACAGCTCAAAATGTCCTCGTATTTCCCGTTGCTGGAGCGGATTCGAACGTTTGCTCTGAATTCAGCGTTCAGAGCCCTGGCACCAACACCCGACAGTGAGGTGATATTACCTCGTTTCTCAATTTTCAAATTTTGACACAAGTCGGCGCTAACTAAGTTAAGTTGGGATCCGGGGTCCAAAAGAGCTTTTGCCCGGGAAAATGACCCGGAGGATCCTTCTACGAATACGCTAACCGTGGACAATAAAACTTGCGCTGGCGCCGCGATTGCAGGACGGCTACAGGCTGCTGAAACGGATGCGACGGGTGCCTCGCTCGGGGCGACGGCCCCGACCTCCCTTGTGCCGCTGCTGGCTTCTGGCGGTCCAGGACGCGGCGACGGAATATTTTCGTGCGCGTCACGCTTTGGACGCAAACACAGTAAAGTATGGTGCTTTTTTCTGCATACGCGGCATCTCGACGATGTGCATTTTACCACGATATGTCCGGGCTTGAGACAATTGTTGCATAATTTCAAACGACGCGCCTCTTCGATACGAGCGTTTACCGACAATTTTGAAAATGATTCGCAAGCGCTAATCGAATGATTACTATTTTTGCAAAAATCACAAGAGTGATTACCTTGCTCTCTGGCTACATGAGCGCGTGCATGACTTTTTTGCTCGGATCCCTGATTTCCCAAACTCGAACCTATTTTCGCAGCTTCCAGCGAACCTAATAAGTGACTTTTGCTTTCTAAAAAATCTAACAACTCTCGCAAAGTAGGAAATTGTCCGGCATGTTTGCATAATTCCCAGTCAGTCTGCATTGCTGAGCTGAGCTTCGAAACTATGATATGTATTAGTATGGTGTCGACTGTGGGTTCCCCGTACGCCTTTAAAATTTCCAAAATTCTAACTACACTATCGAGCAGCCTTTGAACAGACGAATGTGAATCCTTTTTTACGTTCTCTAAACTGAATAACGCATTTATGTTTGATTTTACTATCAGTTTCTTATTTTCAAATCGCTTGACTAGGATATCCCAAGCAATGGTATAGTTATCGTTGGTAACTTTTAACGACGAGATTGAACTAGCAGCTTCTCCCTTAAGGGAAGAAATCAAATAGTAAAATTTCTGAACGTTGGTCAAATTAGCGTTGTTATGAATAAGCGACGTAAAGGAGTCATGAAATTGAACCCAATTCTCGAATTTCCCCGAAAAGGAAGGCAAATCTAAGGGTGGTAATCTTAATCCAGCGAGCTCTCCTGAAGGGCCACTTTGCAAAGAATTTTGACCTATATTCGGTTTTATACCCGGACTGATCTTATTTTTTGATAAGAATTCCTCGACTGTGCTACTAATCTCGTTAAAATGAGTCATAAAAGAGTCGAATTCCTTGAAAAGTTCGTCAAAGCGTTCAGCGTCGGCCTCCATTAGGCCCTCCATTGACTTCTTATACTCATCCAACAAATTTTGGAAACAACTAAACTCTTTTGACAAGTTGCCGACCTCGTGAGCATTCACGGGGCTGGACGAAGAAATTCTATGAAATAGAGTTTCGAAACGATCTACTTGGGCTTTTATGAATTTGCAACGAGTGGTTAAAGCGTGAGTTTCCGACATGACCGCTGATGTCGAACGAGTTTCCACCATGACTGACACAAGCAAAAAACAACACTAAACGAAGGTGTAATGGAAAAGGACTTACTTTTGATTTGAGAACGTAGTAACTTCTTGACGAACAGAAAACCAACCCGCTACCGATCGCTGCCGCTTGACGTGGGAACTGGACCCGGTGTAAGCTCTCGATGGTTGAATTTCCTGGCGTTGGGGAAGCTTCTTGACGCTCTCCGACGAAACGATGTTGGAGCAATTGCATCCACCAGCTACTGGAAACTTGTACACTCGCGTTTTTTAGCTTCTTCCACATCCGGCTCGAAGGACCAATGTTTTTTGTACGATTAACTTGATAAGAGGCTTCCACGAATGGGGCCCCCAGTTAATCCACTGCGAATTCCGGTTCAATGGGATTGCCGGGAACTGCCACTTAATAACCCTTGACTTGGGTTCAGTTAGTTATTGGAGTGAAACAAGCCGTAACAAACACGAGTATATTGAGTAACAACGATTACAAACGTCACTGATGGACCGATGGTTTTTTACAAAAGCTTCAACTGTTGTGACACGCTTGGATTGGCCACGCGAAAATAGCGAATTGCGCGTAACCGTAACACAAAACAACCTGGAAACGTCTTTACCAGGGAGTTAGACCGAAACGCAAACTAGCACAAAGCATAGCTGAACTTGCTTCCTCGAGGCTCTGAATCTAACTAACTCTGAATTTACAACGAGGCGAACTCGCCAATTCAAGGAGGGGCAAGCTCAAACACTATTGGCTGAGGCGATCCTGCGTAGCCAATCGGAGCGTCGCACGTAGGAATAAATACTTATTCTAAATCTTAATGCTAAGCTCTCTCAATGAGGCAATTGAAAGAAATCCATAAACCCATGATTCCCAAATATGCTAAGTCGGCTTAAGTTCTATTAGAAAATGTATCCATCCGCTTAAAAGCCATTAAGGGAAGCTTACAAATTCCTTTCCAACATTAACAGAGGCAAACAAATACGGCAAGATGCAAACTTGACTTTACCACGACCTTTGAATGAGATAAAACAGTTATGACTTGAATTACGTGATTAATTATAATCAAAAAGGTTTTGATGCACGCATCTGTGTGAATCAAACAGTATTAAACAACTACCAACGTTTTTAAGCATTTCTCTCGCACTGTAACTCTGTAAGTATTGACTGGCTCTGTAAATAATTCTTGATTGTCCAGTGTGGATTTCATGTTTTCAGCGGCCTGTCACAGCTAGCTCGACATAATTCCGTTGGAATTGCCGCGAAAGATAATCTTATTCGATATTTTACAGCATTAACTCACTCAATGCCATTTTTAAATTGGCAGAATAGGCGCCCCAGTTGTGTCCTGATTACACTGTTGGATGCTTCCTGTTGCCTGTGGTTGCTGCATTAATAAGGAAGTTCCTGAAATGTTGCCAAATCTGAAGTTGGAACGAAATTTCTGCAAAACTTAGAAATAATCAGTAGCGTGAATGTTTGCAGACCAGAATCACATTTCTCATTTATGGTGTGAAATTCACCTTAAAAATTTTCAAATGCAACTTAGAATTGTGTTATTAGTAGGTCTAGCTTAATCAAATATTGTTGGTGTTAAAGTTAGTGAAATAGAATTAAGTCCACAGGGCATAGTACAGAGCGGAACAAAAGAAATGCGCTTCGTTAACCCGGTATTGTACTTCAAAATTCTTGTAAACAAATTAATTTTGCTTATAATTAAACACCGGAAAATGCTTATTTTGGTGACCCTCCTACATAAATCTTTAGTTCTATGTTCAAAACAATCTATCTTAAACTTCTCGAAACATCGCCTCAAAGTACTTATTTCGATGTGTTTTCCTATAAATTGCGTTTCGGCACAAGTACCGATAGAAACCTCTGCCTTGTATTGCAGTAAAAGCTTAACAAGAGCTGAACCCTCCCTTGAAGGTCACAGCATCTACCAGAAACGAAGTACATAGTAAACGATTCATTATAGGGATTTAATCGTTCACAACTGTTGGAAAGCCCACGATTTACGATATGTTTTTACCTCTAAGATTGGGGTTCTGTAAGTTTAGTTTCGGTCGATTTTCAACTTTTCGTAGTATCAGTTCTCGTTTATATCGTATCTCGTACACGTTTCAAATAGTGAAAGTAAATTCCTGAACTTCCTGCATTTACTTATCTTCGGCGTGACACCCCCCCGCGTATCTTTTGAGGAGGAAGCACCTTTTGTTCTTTTGAAAAATGACCTGGAACTGTAATTGTATCACACTTTTTTCTTTAAAACATGCTACGTTTATTACAGAGACGCTGTACGATCCCGTTTCCCGGTTAACCCGTAACGCTAGTGTATTTATTATACGCGAATCGTTTTCGTGATACAAAAGATAACAGACGAGTTGAACAAAACTGAAAAAGCGCCAGAGACTGGCGGTTGTTCAGGAGGAAGAACAAATTCTGTGCATAGTTGAAGAGCAATCCTCCGAAGAGAAAAGAACTATATTTATTTCAGCCCCTGAAAGTTCAAGTTATGCTTGATGGTGGCAGACAACGTGAATTAAATCCCCGGAAAAGCTTCTTACACGTAGAGACACGTACAGTTGCTCAAGAAGAACAAATTCTGGACATGGTTGAAGAGGAATTTCCCGGTCAGGAACAGGCTACATTCATTTCAGCCTTAGAGAATTCAAGTTTTACATGATGGTGGTAGACAACGTGAATTACATCCACGGAAAAACTTCTTACACCTAGAGACACTTACAGTTGTTCAAGAAGAATCAATTATGGATATGGTTGAAGAGGAATTTCCCGTACACGAATGAACTTTATATTAATTTCGGCCTCAGAAAGTTCAAGTTTTACATGATGGTGGTAGATAACGTGAATTAAATCGACGACAATAACTTCTTACACGTAGAGACACTTACAGTTGTTCAAGAAGAACCAATTGTGGATATGGTTGAAGAGGAATTTCCTGAACAGGAATGAACTTGATATATTTCGGCCTCAGAAAATTCAAGTTTTACATGATGGTGGTAGACAACGTGAATTAAATCCACGGAAAAAACTTCTTACACGTAGAGACACTTACAGTTATTCAAGAAGAACCAATTGTGGACATGGTTGAAAAGGAATTTCCCGTACACGAATGAACTTTATTAATTTCGGCCTCAGAAAATTCAAGTTTTACATGATGGTGGTAGACAACGTGATTAAATCCACGGAAAAAACTTCTTCCACGCAGAGACACTTAGAGTAGATCAAGAAGAAACAATTCTGGACATGGTTGAAGCGGAATTTCCCGTACACGAATGAACTATATTCATTTCGACCTCAGAAAATTCAAGTTTTACATGATGGTGGTAGACAAGGTGAATTAAATCCACCTAAATACGTCTTACGCCTAGAGACACAGTTGCTCAAGAAGAACCAATTCTGGACATGGTTGAAGAGTAATTTTCCGTTCAGGAATGAATTATATTCATTTCGGCCTCAGAAAGTTCAAGTTTTACATGATGGTGGGAGACAACGTGAATTAAATCGACGACAAAAACTTCTTACACGTAGAGACACTTACAGTTGTTCAGGAAGAACCAATTCGGGACATGGTTGTAGAGGAATTTCCTGGACAGGAATGAACTTGATTCATTTCGGCCTCAGAAAAATCACGTTTTACATGATGGTGGTAGACAACGTGAATTAAATCCACGGAAAGAACTTCTTACACGTAGAGCCACTTACAGTTGCTCAAGAAGAACCAATTCTGGACATGGTTGAAGCGGACTTTCCCGTACACGAATGAACTATATTCATTTCGACCTCAGAAAATTCAAGTTTTACATGATGGTGGTAGACAATGTGAATTGAATCCACGGAAAAAACTTCTTACACGTAGAGACACAGTTGTTCAAGAAGAACTAATTCTGGACATGGTTGAAGTGGAATTTCCCGGTCAGGAATAAACTAGATTCATCTCGGTTTTCAAGTTTTACATGGTGGTGGTAGACAATCAAAGGCGTTGGACAGTTGCTCAGGAAGAACCAATTGTGGATCTGGTTGAAGGGGAGAGAGAAGGAAAATATTAAGACACGTGGAATGTATCGAATATAAAATTTCATCCAACATACATGCGATATTGGTCTGGAAGGTCCCATTAAGTCGGGGCCCATATTTGGAAAAGAACCATTCGTGGATGAAACATAGATGCCAGACTCACAACACGGATTAGACAGTAGCTCTTAAATGTTTACTATATCAGAAACACGTAGTGCTCCTTCCTTCAGCAATGTGGGGTTGCTCAATGGAGCTGATCGGTACAAAGAAACTTTGGGAGGAAGTCAATGGCTACGCCAAGCTGTTTATTTTTAAATAATGGAAGTTGTGATGTACATTGGGTAGATAAGGGGAGTGGGGTCTGGTGTAAGAGTTGAGCCGATAAAAGTTGGCCGAATTCATTTTTTCAAATCAATCGCCTGTAAGAACCGCTACTTGAAAATTAGGGGTACTTTATTTCTGAGTCGATTCCGAGGATTTGATCTGTGCTATTTCAGCTTTCACATGAATTAACTTCGATCGCATATCGCAATGATATTTGGATGGAAGAATCAATTTAAAAATCCCACCTGTCGAGACTTTCTGGACTATATTGTGTTGTTAGATTGACTATTGATTCCATTTAATAATTGAAGCTTTATCATTAAAAAGTAGCATTTCGTTGGGAAAATAAGAAAACATCACCAGATAATAACTATATTTTTAATAGTCTGCAGCAGAATCAAAGTTAATAGGTTAGGATTGTGTTCTGTAACCAATGTGATTTGATTTTCTATAATACTCACCGTTGTGAATCGAATCGAATGTAGCAAAAGAGCTTTAAAAAAAGGTTTATAAAACAAGCAAAGTTGTTACATTCCAAGGTCCTAGTTAAACGATCTCCTACTACTACAACTTTGCGAACGTAGCGTGGCCGCTGGCCTAGCGTGCGCAGTAGACACTGATGCCATAGATGTGAGGACTGCAGTTTTGTGCTACAGTACCAGTTTCGCATCGAAATGCACCTGCTCTGTCTTTCGCACTTTTTCCGTGCGCATTTCGCGGGCCGTGGTAAAATCTTGAATTGTATACAGCAGCCGGACTAAGTGCTTTTATCGATATATGGATATATTTATTCAAAATGTATGAATGCGCTCTCATTATTGTTGAAACATTAAACTACAAGAGTTGTGTTATGCACTTAACTTAATTTGCACCCTGTTGAGAGCGGATTGCAATTCTGGTTTCCATGCAGTTGCCAATTAGTCCTATTAAGGTTTTATTATTAACGTTGCATTCGCCGGCCGCGTGCAGTGCAAGCAACTTGAAACTGGATTAATTACATTTTACACAGATAGCACTGCTATCAATGAGACTTCAAATTAGATATATCGCGACGCTCCGGGTCAATAACGCATAGCAGGTGTATATAAGCCATGTTCATCCTTCCTTTTATTTTCACAGCACAAGCCTTGGAGTGGTTAAAATTGATAACGACGCATTCGTACAAGTGTGTTCTTTACATCGAAAAGTAGCCAAACCATAGGGCGAGTGTGCTTTATTTACATAAAAGTACAGTGAAGTTAGATTAAAACGTCAGGGTGCCGAAATTCTGAGGTATATAGATATATAGAAACTACTATTCAGGTTTATTTTAAAATTTGATTTAAGTACCTGACTATACCGGTTTTCGCAATCGCAACCGTGGGATTTTAGTGCATAAACCTTGAGGAGGAGAAGTCGATACCCCTGCATGAGTTTTACACGCGCTGACTGCGGTCCGCGGCGATCGCTGCACATTTCTGTCCCTTTTACGACGTTCACCCTGTATATGTTGAGTCCCATTTTCTTTAAGGGTAAAAACCTCCAACATAGTTTTTGAGCCATATCGCCAACAGACGGACGGACGGAATTGAGAAAACATGTTTTTCGTCATCTTGGGACCCTGAAACGTGAACATGTAGAGAAATCTCGGAGGGTGATTTTTACGATTACAATATAGTACTTCGTTTTTTAGGCGAGTATAAAAAGTATGTCCAAATCCATTTTAAGATGTATCTAACTGAAAGTGTAAAACCTCTGGTTTGATCCAAGGGTTGAATATGCAGCATTGGGATTAGGTAAACGGTAAAATCTAGAATCTACCCCTCTGTTTAATCGCATTTCTTACATTTTGCTTGGTGCTGATTTTCAATGTTGGCTTTCTATTGTAATTCGAGTTCGTTGCGGCGTCGCGTCAATAAACAATAAACCCTAATAAGGGAAGAGTGAGCGTTGCAAGGCAGCTCAAACAAGTGGTCGTTAAGTAACTAGGCGAGCCTTAAATTTATCGTAGCCAGCAACAGTTCATCAGACAAAAAGTCTCTAGACAACGTCACAACAGCTATAAGGGCTTGAATAATAGTATATTACATACCGAGGTGGAAAGTGTTTCATTCCTGTCGAGAGATTAAGTAGTTAACCAAGACGCGTAGCGTCGAGGTCAACTTTATCTCGAGACAGGAATGAAACTTTTCACCGTGGTATGTATACTATTTTATTCGCAACCACTTTATTCTAAACAATAATTGGAAAAATTATTATACAGGGTTATTCTAAATGATGGACCCATTTTTAAAAATTCATATTTATTAAAGTACAAATCCAAAATGAACAATCTTTATACCAACGAAAAGAGGAAGTTTCAAAGTTTTTTTTAATACATTATAAATGTTCAATGTGTTCACCGTTCGTTGCACGGCAAACATCTACGCGGTAGCTAAACTCATCCCACACACGAGAAAGCGTATCTGCTGTTACTGAGTGCACGGTAGCAGTGATACGGCTCTGCAGATCGTTCAGAGTTGTTGGTAGAGGCGGGACGTAAACAGCATCCTTAACATAACCCCATAAGAAGTAGTCACATGGGGTGAGATCAGGAGATCTCGGTGGCCAGAAGTGTAGAGTCAGGTCTTCATTTCCCCTGCAACCTATCCAGCGCTAAGGAAGAGATTTATTCAAAATGCCTCTTACATCGAGGTGCCAATGGGGCGGAGCTCCATCCTGTTGGAAAATGAAATCCTGTGAATCTTCCATAACTTGAGGGAACAGCCATTGTTCCAACATGTCCAGGTACGTTGTTCCAGTTACAGTTCTTTCCGCAAAGAAAAAAGGGCCATAAACCTTTGTACGGGATAAGGCACAGAACACGTTTATCTTCGGTGAGTCTCTTTCGTGTTGCGATGTTGAATGTGGATTTTGCAAACCCCATATGCGAACATTGTGTCTGTTGACTTTTCCACTAAGGTGGAAAGTCGCTTCATCGCTAAAAGTTATACGCTGTAGAAACGCGTCATCCTCCATCATTTCTAGCACATAACAACAAAATTCGAGACGCTTCTACTTGTCATTAGGCTTTAGAGCCTGCACAAGTTGTAATCGGTAGGGCTTGTACAGCAAACGCCGTCTCAGAACTTTCCATACGGTTGGTTGGGGTATTCCAAGTTCTCTACTAGCTCTATTGGTAGACTTACGTGAACTGCGAACAAAACTTTCTTCAATCCGTATGATATCATCCTCTGACACACGCGGTCGGCCTGTGCTTTTTACTTTACACACACTTCCAGTCTGTCGAAATTGCTTAAACCATCGGCTAATGCTTTTTCTAGTTGGTGGTTCAATACCGAATTTGGCACGAAATTCCCGCTGCACTACAATTTGCGACTCACTTTTTGCGAACTCAAGAACGCAGAAAACCTTGTGCTGCACAGTAGCCATCTCACTGACAACTTACAGTGAAACGAAATGGCGGCCTATTGCCGCGCGAACTCTACCGGCCGCTTCTGGAACCATAACCGCCCGCCTTCCTCTTTCATACGATAATGTATTTAAAAAAAACTTTGAAACTTCCTCTTTTCATTGGTATAAAGATTGTTCATTTTGGATTTGTACTTTAATAAATACGAATTTTTAAAAATGGGTCCATCATTTAGAATAACCCTGTATTATGATACGACAGGTTGCGAAGCGCATGAATGGATGAACGAGATTCCCGGTGTCCCTACCTACACAGCGGTCGGCAATGGATCGCGCATGAATGGATGAACGAGATTCCCAGTGTCCCTACCTACACCTACAAGTTGGGAATAGCTCATTTTCCAACTTTTTAAAAGTCAGTTTACGATCTTATTACATATATGGTTGCAAATAAAAATATTTTTCTGTAATTTTGACCTAATATAATGACATTTTGCCGTTTTCAACTTCAAAATGTTGCATATATTCGCACTAGTTGCAATATGAGATTTCATATTGACACTAGTGCTAATATGAGAATTAAGAACAATTTTGTAGATTTAAGTATATTTATTTACTATAAAAATTAATATGACGCATAATTACAGAAAATGTTGTATGCAACACGTTACAAAATTAGTGCGTTTCACACACAACGTGTTGCCCAACTCGCTGGCGCTCGTAGTGCAAACTTCACGTCTAGTGTGAAAACCCCTTTCATTTTGCAACTTGATAACATAAATAGCTATTATGAAATAGCCAACTTTGACGTAAATTTGGCAGTTTGCATTTTCAATTCGAAGTAATTGTTACTTGCAGCCATCCGTTTGAAAAATCTGCTGGTCAGTTGTAATGTAAGCTATAATGACCACTAGCGAGCTTGGTGTCAGCAAGCCGAGAAATATTTGTAACTGGTGCCCTTGGCACTAGAACATTCGTGTCGGTATTGTATACCTATATCAAATGGCTTTGAATGGAAGTTGCTCCTAAGTCCAGCTATGTATGATTAACTACCTAATAAATAATAGTTGCATAACGTACAAACGACGACGAGGCCGTTGAGATAAAAACAAATTTTACGATGTGGAGGTAAACAGCGCGTCAATTAAAGTCGTAATAATGGGCGACCTCAACGGAAGAGTGGGGAAGAATAACGAAAAACCGAGGAATATTTAAGCAAACGACGATTGGACACAAATGCGATGAGAACTTTAGAAATGCGCCACATAAACGACCGTAGTAACCAATTGTGAATTTAGACGTAATACAAATGACGCGAGAAGATTACAATAATGCACGCATAAGTAAAATCAATAATCAATTATTTTTTGTAGAAGGATGACTATGGTGAGCGACAAGGATGTCAGAATAAAGCCGGAGATGGAGATAAACTAAAAATACCGGAAATATCTCAAAGGTGCAGAAAATCATTAGAAAACAAAATACAAAGAAAGGAGAACAAGGCGTAACAGTGAATGAAAGATAGAGAAACCTGGAAAGGAACGTAACTGTAGCAGCAGAAGGAGCCTCGGTACTATTGCCAAACGGAGAAGAAATTAAGCAAGGAATGGCAAATGAAAGAAAAATAGAGGAAAAAACTATGGGAAACTTTGGATAAAGTCGCCTTAACAAAGTAAATAAGGTGGATGTTTGGAGATGTCTAGAAATGAGAGGAATAGAGAAGGAATTGATAGAAACTGTGAAGAGTGTTGTATACCAGAGTTCTACAGATTGCGCAAGGTGCAACAACCAAGTATTGGAAATGTTCGAAATTAAAACAGAGCTGAGACAGGGATGCTGGCTGAGTCCCCTGCTATTTGCCATACTACTCTACCAGGTCATAAGCGCATAATAAGTGAAACGAAACATAAAAATAGGGGACAGAAATAAAAAAATATAGAAGATACAAAAGCCTAGAGGTAATTCATTCATTCATTTATAATAATATATAGCCTCTTTTACCTTTCGGTGTCGATGACCATTCATACCTCGCGGGAAGTGCAACGGAGGTAATGCGCCGCACGCGATTTACACTACGCTCCCCCGCATGCAAACATACCACACACACAACTTACATCTAACTTAACTAATGAGTTCAAATCCACTGCCGCTCCGAGAAAATGCTCGGCTACGGCCAGATTTGAACCCATGTCCACCTGGTTGCTAAGACAACAAGCCCACTCAACCACCGAGGTGGTCTGCCTAGAGGTAATAAAAGAAGAAAATTGAAAAACGGACATAGATATAGATCAAAGAATTGGAGCAACAGGTAGGATATTCATCACAATCAAAACAACGTTCCTAGAAAGGAGATCCACATACAAATAGAGGTGGAAAGCTGCATTACCGATGCTCAGATACTCTCGTGAATCGTGGCCAACTACGGATAGCCAGCGTGAAGATGCGGTTCTTAAGAAAAATAGAAAGCAAGACCAAATTAGACAGAAACAAAAACGGAAGTGTAGAGACAAATGTTAAGGTCGAACTGACACAACAAAATCAATTAAGAGAATTCAAGACAACCCAAAATAGTACGAAGCCGGAATAGGAAAAAGGAAACGCAGAAGACCGAGAAATGAGTGGAGGTCAGAGGGGAGAACTGAAACAAAATAAGCCAAATAGCCGTGGACACATGAAAATGGAAGGAAATATGGAGAAGACAACACGAGGGAGACCAGCGTGATACGTCGACACCGAATGGTACAAAAAGCGTCTGGATTTAGAAAGTAATGTGTACTTTTCCATAACATCAATGTACGAAAGCATTGTGTAAATCCAAAATCTAATTGGGAGCGCTACAAATGATATAGCCTGATATAGGCATAATTTAATTAAACTGTAAGCGAACACATTTTTTTTTCCATATTTTAGAAATCTATTAATTATAATGTTATATTTCTGTAATCCTTCGTATTTACGCATTATTGCACTGTACTATAGTTACTGAACGTCTACGAATTGCCAGTAAGGGAAGCACACAGCCCACGTTAAATAAAATAAATGTTTAGTTGCTGCTGATCCACGTATGTACACGGCAATATCCAGAGTTTCTAGAAAGTAACTATTTATTCTTTTATTATAACAAAATTACATGTTCACACAAATATACAGAAACAGAATCGTATACACAAATACTCGTACACGTGCGCAATAAAATAGCTATTGCTAATAGTTATACGCGCCCGGGTATTTCGACATAGCTCTGTGAACGAATGCACGTATTACTGACGCGGGTTCGAAATGCGCTAGACGGATCGTAGACATGGAATCCCAGTGTCGAATACTGCATGAATGTCACTGAAGGAATCTGACTGAAAACGGTGCTTTTTATCGGTGCTTATATAGCTTATTGTCAGTTGCGTCAGTGGACGGTTTATTGTTTCACGGTGCCCGGATAGACTATCGCAGTTAGGCATTGTGCCTCGTTTCCAGGTCGTAGAATTGGAATCATTTTATTGTCTTCTTGCTAAAGCCGGACGTCTTCACGCTGAAAGTGTCGCTATTGTTCGAGTGCCTTGCATCAGCCAGATGATTTTAGTAATCGCCTCCTTTTCGGGATGAAATTTGTCACTCGCGACACTAATTATCCAGTTTATGACACTAGTAATTAACTCGCGCATAGCTTTACAACCAAAATTAGTCATCCCCTGCTTTTGTGGGCCCTTTTGAGTGGTGATTTATGGACGCTGCATATGCATACAAAAGTCGATTTTTTGTGTGTTTTTGTCATTGCCATTTTGAAGTGTGTTTATTCATATTGTTGTATAATTTCATTAATTTATTAATGTTTGGTTTTATTCCTATTAAAATGTTCATTGTGTGAATCTAGCTTGAATTACTTGGTATTTTCAGTTCTAATAAAACATATCTTCTTTGTAACATACATTATCATCGACATAAAACCCCTCTCAATTACCAAATATTCCCAAAACTCATGCTACCTATGATAAGGGGTCCAAGATTGTATTTTGAACAAAAATTGGGGCGCGCCATAAACATTTACGCATCCTGGTCCAGCGGCTTTGTCGTCGCAATGCAAATTCCTTCGAGATGGGTTCGAATCCCGCTTGGGACACTTTTAATTTAATATGTTCACAACCAGGTTCAAATTGAGAAACTAGCAACCGGAAGGACACAGCTTCAGGCCGATTTTTTAGTACAAAAAATGTTGCTTACTGAATAGGATATGGCACTTCGAGAAAAAATAAATTTGCTGCAAGTACTACTGACTAGTCAAATCGGTTGTTCTTTACAGTTTACGTATTTCTAATTAGGTTACTTTTTTAGCGTTGGAAGGTCCAGGCCATCTAACTCGCCGATTTTTATAATTCGATAAAGGCGTGTTGCATGAACCTTTACTCCTACGCTTTGTCCTAGGCCGATTGGCTACCTAATTCGATGTAAAATTTCGGACTGACGAGAAATTTAGAATCCCTGGGCAAAGGTAGCAGGCTTGTGTGTATTTCCTGGGCTATAATTGGTAATTACCCATACAATTCTAAGCGGGTAGGCGGCCAACATGTGTAATTTTGTGCAGTTACACCGATGACGATTAACAAGTAGCGATAGGAGTAATTATTGCTGGCGTCAGCCAGGGGTTCACTCATTAGACAATATGCTGTCGCTGCATTGCAGGATGTAAAAAAATGTAGCTGAATACATTTTTACTCATACAAGATGCAAACAGTTATAAGCAGTATATAAAATTGCCGTGGTGGTTTTTAAATACCACGAAAACTATTTTGAAAAGTTGTTTAGAGGTGGAGGTGCAGATGCTGTGCCTAAATTGGTTTTTCGAAACAAAGTTAGTGTTCGTTATACAGATTCTCAGTGATAAAAACTTTTAATTGACTTCAAATTTTTCACCTCAACGTTTCCTTAAAATTGTCCAAGCACGCGATGCGTCACTGGCGACGCGTCATGATTGAAACTATGACGTATTCTTTGAGGTTATGCGAACCTTGTGCTCAGGTTTGAGCATCAAATTAGAAATACAAATACCAATTTATGTAAAAGTACTGTAATATATCAGTTAAGGTACAATGACGCAATAATTTGCAGCTCCGTATATACAACATAGAATATTCAATTTTCAAAGTAAAATTTAATTAACAATCATCGCCGGATCACTATGCCACAATAACAATAAATAACGAACAGAACGAAATTTTAGACTATATGACACCGGTTAATTAATGCACCCGATAGCAAAATGGATTTTATTTGTAGCGCAAATAGTTTAATTTTATTAAATCATTCCGGTTTATTTCCACACTTTTGTTCTTTTTTAGAGATTGAATTGGGGCAGGTATTTATATAAATTCCGCACCGCCTGGCAACTAACTTAACGTAATTCGGAATGGGACGCACCTTTATTGAGCAAACGTTAACTTGTATATTCTCTGTTATGCATTGAACTAGTTTGTTCTCGCTACAAGAAGACCACCCCCGAGTGTTTAGTGTAGTGGGTCACATTTGTACGACTATTACTTTCGTACTTCCATAAGAGTCCGGTACGCAATTTTTGAAAGTGACAAAATACTAAAATATTTCAACCTTCCACGTGTAAAATGTTCTCCGATCTTATTGCAAGTTTCTACAGTTAATGTTGCCAGCATAGGTGTACCGCCCAACAAAAGACGATCACAACCCGGACTAGCTCAAAATTCTCGGCGATTAGTTGTCATGGGTAAAGGTCAGGCGAGGGTTTTGAAGGTTAAAAATTGAATAAAAATTAAACAAATTACAAAAAAGCGCCAGTCGTCAACCACGACAACAACAAAAGCAGTTTCATAGTACAGCGACGCCTATAATTGGCCTAACGGCTGTTGGCTGAGTACAAAAAAAAATAAAATAAAAATTGCCGTGTACGGCCTCTAGCTTACAGGTATCAGTCAATGAGCGAAAAACTCACCCTATCTAACTTGTAGCCTTTCAAGTGCTTACAAAAAGCTAATCTATAACCTGAAAAATAAAACGCAAATCTGTCGATAGGCCTTCGGCGCTAAAAAGAACTTCCCTTAATACTATCTTACCCACAATTCACAATTAATATAAAAGGTTGCATAATAGAGCTAATGCCCAAACTCAGCTATTGCCATCCACTTTTCCCGAGTAGTTACAGCGTGACTTTGACGAGTTGCATCGCAGGGAAGGACTACTGACTCCCTCAGACGCGTGCGATACCTTAATGTATTCTCTCAGAAACAAGAAGCCTTAGGACGAAACCAATACCAACTGTGTGACTAACGGGAGCGATCCATACGGCGGATAACTGGACCAAAGCGATTTTCAGCATGCTTGTGATGGAGAGCGGTCCGAACGCACACGTGCAATGAAAATTTAATTCGCACGGTTTGCATCTTGGTTGAAATTACCGGCTTTAAACGCTGGGAAGACTCGAAGACTTCGGAATCAAGCCAACATTAACGACTGCCGTCGGTCCAAAATTCCTAGCGCCGCTTTTAAAGGCTACGGATTGAAGTTAACTCCACTCTTAAAAATCCATAGTTAGTAATTAAAGGAGTATGCATGGATTCAATAGGATGTATAAAGCCACAAACGGCGAAGTCAAGAAGGGTCGTTACATAGGCGCTTACCTGTCTATAGAAGATAAATAACTACTGACATCCATTGCTTCTAAGTGTCGTCAGTTTTCCTGCATCGAATTCACTTTAAAAGCGCTTCCTGTTTCCTTCAATCAGCGACACCCTACGTGGATGCTGGGGGGAAATTTCAAATGGAACAGGATGCTGGGGGGAAATTTCAAATGGAACTGCTTCATAAAAAACTGACCAGACCAAGATTAACTTTTACACAACTGACATTTCGCATAGGAACTTATCGAGTGTCTTGTCTTGTAAATCATTTGACATGTTCCTAAGGTAGACATACACCTTAAATCGCCCCACAAAACTACTCTTTTGCTTGAATCGTTGGGCGATACGACGAGAGTACTGGGTAACAATTTCAAATGGAACTGCTGTATCTGGAAATTCCTTTTAAAACTGATCAAAGCCAGATTACTCCTTGTACAATTGGCATTTCGCATGGTAACTTATCTGGTTTTGTCTTGCAAACTTTCTGACTTTCATAAAATATACCTACAACTTATATGCCGACATAGTCAATATATGCCGTTTACGTGTATTTAACACATCAATAACTCAATTATTTGTTCGTGCTAGCATTCAATCGCTGCTAAATGTCTTGCAGATAGTCAGGCCAACAAATTTTTCTGCATCGGTATCCCTTACGAGTACTTCTCCCCTCCCCGCCCCCATACCTCGCTCCCGATCCGTGAAAAGTATAAAATCTGTGAAGGCCCGACTTCACGTCTCATTGTTCTGCAAGCAGTCATACCGATGAGCTCAAATACATACATCCATTTCCAATGTCAAAGATTGCACCACATTCGATATTGGCGGTGGCTGCCGCCCTTGCTCTCGGGTTGCATTACATTTCGGGACCACTATATTTGTAAACAGCCCGCCAATGTACAACGGTTTCGGCTGCAACGTCATTAGCTTTCGCGTCACATTTAAACTGCTATACCTCGATTCTGCTGCGACAGCATTTTCGCCCGTAATTGCCATATAAGTTGGGCTTTATTTCGCATCGCCCTCAGCAGCTGCCAGCCGCTTGGTGCATCGAATAGCTACCTCCGGATCACATCACTTAAACCTCGTTATATTACAACTGTAGGATAGATGATAATAGCTATTTATGCAACAAGTGCTAAAAGTCGTCGGCTTCGTTTCATAATTTTCATGTCTCGCGCATAAACGACTTTTAGCACGCGTTGCATACAATATTTTGTCTACGACCTTAATTTTACCGTTATTAATCCATAAATATCGATTTAAGAAAGGTTCGCATCTGCGACACTTTTAATTTATGTCATAATGAACAGTAGGCTACGCAGCGCGGGCGATTGTTTGGCCACGCCCGTGCTGTCAAGGTGAGTTACGAAATGTAATTATTGATACTCCACATATGACTGTATTCATTACATAACGCTTTAATTATTTCAAAAACGCTTTACCTGTAACGCAAGAAGCAACTAGAATAGCTTTACAACTTCACTTGCAGTTCGAAATTGTAGTTTTGAACCTCACTTCACTTTTAGCACATGTGCTAAAAGTAAACAGCTGATTTCTTTAAACACGGTAAACTATAAAACGTCACTTTTAGTGAAACAAGCTAGCGCTAAAAGGCCTACTTTTAGTAGTGGTCGTAGATAAAATATATTTTTACTTCCTTTTTCGATAAAGGAAGTATTGGATTCACCCCAAAAATTCGAAATTGAGTTTTCAACAGATCTTCACGTTTTAGAGTCCCCTGAACCCAAAAAACATGTTTTTATTCATTGGTCGGTCTGAGTGTTTGTCTGTCTGAACAGAATATGTCAAAAACGAAAAGAGGTATGACGGTGAAACTTCTTATATAAGTTTTTTGTACTATGTAGATGAGACTGCAAGCTTTTGAAGAAAATCGCATAACCGGAAGTAGGTGTTTGCTATTGTGATTTTTGTCCAAAACAAGGTACTATTAGATAAATGATTCAGTAACGCAAATGCTAATCATGGAAATGTTCAGTTTTCATTATCATCGATGATAGCAGCGCAGCGTAGTCATTTTGAGATTAGGATAATTGTTTGTTTTATAGTTGCTCTAAAAGTTTACGTTGATTTCTTTTTGTGGCCAGGCCATTTTCCCTTGTTCAATGATATGCTATTTGATGAATTATTATGACCAATAACAACAGTTTATTGCGTAGTTGTCTATAGATAAATATTCAACATATCAGAAGAGAAACAAACTAATAATACTGATCTTTTAGTTTTAATTATATTTTACCATTGACGAGATAGATCCTCGTGTTAAAAACACGCTATATATTAAAACAGTGTAGGAAATTCAAATGTATCTAACAAACTACACAGTTTTGCCGCTCTGTGTGGACTTTTTAAATTCTCAGAAAATCCAGAGGATGCAGCAGCGATGTCCTCTTGGCGGAGCAATTATGCAATTATTAACACTTAACTCTTGCCTCAGCGTCAAAGCCGTGCTTCATAATTTGCAGTAACTTTCTCTAACGACGCAGCTCGATGACTCAGAGTCGCTAATTTCGTTGAAGACTTTCCTCCGCCTCGGTAGATGCGAGAATTCCAGTTTTTAAAAGTAAACTTCGATAAGAGTACCGAAAACAAAACCATGAGTGGTAATGGGGAACTCTCGTTAAATAATACAAACACCCTTCGCATTTGTTCGAATTTCCTTTTCTAAATCGTCCAAACGGTAAAACTTGGCAATGTTTATTTCGCCTTGTCCGAATGTAAAAGAGAGATTTTTAAAACTTGCCTCACGTATGCTAATATACAATGGTGTCTGATATAATCTGCTTCGTCTTAGCTTGATCCCCATTGTTTTTCTTAAATTTCGCTGTTTCAACGGAGCTTAAGATTCTTTAACGGAGCTTCAGCTTGAGACTTTTTTAACGGAGTCGCTGTTATTGATTTTAAGGGAACTAACTTTCCAATTGGAACGAACGGCTAAAGATTAACAACCGTATTGCCATAACTTAAGTCAACGTCACGATTGCTAATATACATTAAGGTCTGATATCATCTCCTTCGTCTTAGCTTCATCCCCATTGTTTCTCTTAAGTTTCGCTGTTTCTACCTGAGTCTCTTTAACGGAGTTTCAGCTTGAGATTCTTTAACGTCGTTTCAGCTTTAGATTCTTTAACGGCGTTTCAGCTTGAGACTTTTTAACGTAGTCGCAGTTATTGTTTTTAAGGGAACTAACTTTCCAAGTGGAACTTTCATTGCCATAACTTAAGTCTACGGCACGTGTGCTAATATACAATGGTGCCTGATATCATCTGCTTCGCCTTATCTTAATCCCCATTGTTTAATCTTCAATTTCGTTGTTTCAACCTGAGTCTCTTCAATGGAGCTTCAGCTTGAGATTTTTTAATGGAACTTCAGCTTGAGACTTTTTTTAACGGATTGCAGTTATTGATTTTAAGGGAACTAACTTTCCAAATGGAACGAACGTCTTAAAGATTAACAATCGTATTGCCATAACTTAAGTCAACGTCACGATTGCTAATATACAATGACGCTGGTGGAAAAAGCTTGGTAACGTGGTAACTAGGTTACCGGGAAATTTTTGGGGGCCGCCGAAGGCGGTCCCCAAAAGTTCTCGGTAAAATGCATTTTTGGGTTTAAGTTAAGACAAGCATGCCAAGGAGTCTAATAAAATTCCATTTGAGTGATCTGAGTGTGCAATGTTCGCGATATCTATGTTCTATTTTTGTTAATTATAAATTAGCGGTATTATGTAAATCAGCATTCCTCATTTAACAGTAAATGTATGTATCAATAGGGTGGTAATGTATGAAATGTTGTTTTGTCGTAATTTTATACAATAATAAATGTTTAAAAACGTTGGTCTTAAAACGGGAATTTTTCAAATTTATGCGTCACCGGGAAATTTTTTGGGTATATTTGGTTACCGGGAAGAAAAGGCTTTTTCCACCAGCGTACAATGAGGTCTGATATCATCTCCTTCGTCTTAGCTTCATCCCCATTGTTTCTCTTAAGTTTCGCAGTTTCTAACTGAGTCTCCTTAACGGAGTTTCAGCTTGAGATTCTTTAACGGCGTTTCAGCTTGAGACTTTTTAACGTAGTCGCAGTTATTGTTTTTAAGAGAACTAACTTTCCAAGTGGAACGTCTAGAGGTTAACAATCGCATTGCCATAACTTAAGTCTACGGCACGTGTGCTAATATACAATGGTGCCTGATATCATCTGATTCGCCTTAGCTTAATCCCCATTGTTTAATCTTCAATTTCGCTGTTTCAACCTGAGTATCTTCAATGGAGCTTCAGCTTGAGATTTTTTAATGGAACTTCAGCTTGAGACTTTTTAACGGAATTGCAGTTATTGATTTTAAGGGAACTAACTTTCCAATTGGTACGAACGTCTAGAGATTAACAATCTTATTGCCATAACTTAAGTCAACGTCACGTGTGCTAATATACAATGGTGCCTGATATCATCTGCTTCGTCTTAGCTTCATCCCCATTGTTTAATCTTAAATTTCGATGCTTCAACCTGAGTCTCATTAACGGAGCTTCAGCTTGAGATTTTTTAACGGAGCTTCGGCTTGAGACTTTTATTAACTGAATCGTAGTTGTTCTTATTAAGGGAACTTTCCAAGTGGAACGAACGTCTAGAGATTAACAATCGCATTGCCATAACTTCAGTCAACTTCACGTATGCTAATATACAACGGGGGCTGATATCATATGCTTCGCCGTAGCTTCATCCCCATTGTTTAATCTTAAATTTCGCTGCTTCAACCTGAGTCTCGTTAACGAAGCTTCAGCTTGAGATTCTTTCACGGAGCCTCAGTTTGAGACTTTTTCAACGGAATCGCAGTTATTGATTTTAAGGGAACTAATTTTCCAATCGGAACGAACGTCTAGAGATTAACAATCGCATTGCCATAACTTAGACAACGTAACAATTAGGGATGTCGGCGGGTACCCGGGTACCCGGGTCGACCCGGGTAATAGTCGACCCGGGTATATTTTTAAGACCCGGGTACCCGACTAATGAATTATATAACTTCCAGAAAGTCAGCCTTTATCGGATAAAATTATGAGAACTTAAAAACAATAGGAATAAGCTGTGGAAAAACATAACCATGCAGTAATAACAAGAATCCCGTCAATAGTACCATTAAATCGCGTCAGTATGGGTGAAGTAAAATAAACTTCCTCTGTGTGATGTAGATGCTGCTACCAATTTCGGACAAAAAGTCACGTACTTGAATTTAATAGCACTTGGAAGTGTGAAAATATTTACGAATAATAGACGACTTGCCGTTTGAATTGGTGACTTAAGTACTATTTTAATTTAGTTCAGTTTAAAACTCGCGGCGCGGCGTAAAAGAAAGAAATTGTAGTTACTTCAGATGTTCAGATGTTCACTAACTTTTGTGTTATATATTTCGGGTACCCGGGTTTACCCGGGTATTGCTTTCGGGTACCCGGGTTTCGTTTTAGAGCGGGTACGACATCCCTAGTAACAATTGCTAAAATGCATTGAGGCCTGATATCATCTGCTTCGCCTTAGCTTCATCCCCATTGTTTCTCTTATATTTCGCTGCTTCAACTTGAGTCTTTTGAAAGGAGCTTCAGCTTGAGATTCTTTAACGGAGCTTCAGCTTGAGACTTTTTTAACGGAATCGCAGTTATCCTTTTTAAGGGAACTTTCTAAGTGGAACGAACGTCTAGAGTAGGGATGCACCGATACGGGTTTTTTGGCCGATACCGATATATCGGCCGATACCGATATAATCGAGGCCGATACGCCGATATATCGGCCGATATATTCTCATTGCTCTCTCCACTACTTTTTGACTATATGGAAGCACGTGTCCGCCGCTGCTTGCTTGATTCGGGCGGGGTAATCCCCTAAATACGAACTCTAGCTTTAGGTTTGCTTATTAGGTGTCTTCTTGTCATTTAGTTTTAATAACGCAATTTAACACAGTCATTTTTTTTTCTTGACCTATTAGTTAGTATTGTTAACAATTTCTGATGATGCAAGACCTTGAAATGGCATCGCCTGATCGAATGTTTTTGCTGATGGACCGAGCTCTGTGGACTATTGGTTACCACGTCTGCTTAGTATTCGAGAGGTCGTGGGTTCGATTCCCTTGGCCGCCTTCTTTGATTCAGGTTTTTAGGTGGTTTTCCTGAGTCAACAGAGTACCTTCTCTGAAGCGAATGTCGGGGCAGTACTTCTCCACCTTTCCTGGCCTCTCTTGCATTCTCCACCCATTCTGAAATATTCCCGGTATTGGCTGAAGAGGGACGCAAGGGGCCTCCAGCTGGGGGAATTTAAATGACCCTGAACCTTTACCTTTTTATTTTTTGCTGATGCAGTGCATTCCAGAAGCTGGAAGATATTTCGCTGCATGGTGCAACACACTGAATGGAGAGCCTAATGTTTTTACATAATAATTTACAAAAAATGAATTTTCAATATTAGATAGTAGTTATATTTTATACTCCACAATGATTATTTACATTTTATTGTTCATTTCTTATAATAAATATCAACTATTGAAAGGAAATTCACTTTTGCCGATATATCGGCAAAAAGGAAGGCCGATATGACCGATACCGATATATCCCTAATTCGGCCGATATGGCCGATATGCCGATACCGAGTATCGGTATCGGTGCATCCCTAGTCTAGAGATTAACAATCGCTTTGCCATAACTTAAGTCAACTTCACGTATGCTAATATATAATGGGGGCTGATATCATCTGCTTCGCCTTAGCTTCATCCCCATTGTTTTTCTTATATTTCGCTGCTTCAACCTGAGTCTTTTGAACGGAGCTTCAGCTTGAGACTTTTTTAACGGAATCGCAGTTATTCTTTTTAAGGGAACTTTCTAAGTGGAACGAACGTCTAGAGATTAACAATCGCATTGCCATAACTTAAGTCAACGTCACGTATGCTAATATACAATGGTGCTTGATATCAGCTGTTTCCACTTAGCTTCATGGCTATTGTTTCTCTTAAATTTTGCTGCTTCACTCTGAGACTCTAACGGAGCTTCAGCTTGAGATTCCTTAACGGAGCTTCAGCGTGAGATTCTTTAACGGAGCTTCAGCTTGAAAGTTTTTAACGGAGTCGCAGTTATTATTTTAAAGAAACTAACTTTCCAAGTGGAATGTCTAGAGATTAACAATCGCATTGCCATAACTTAAGTCAACGTCATGTATGCTAAGCTAATATACAATGGTGTTTGATATCGGCTGTTTCCACTTAGCTTCATCTCCGTTATTTATCTTAAATTTCGCTGTTTCAATCTGAGACTCTATGCGAGCTTCCGCTTGAGATGCTTTAACGGAGCTTCAGCTTGAAACTCTTTAACAAAGTCGCAGTTTTGTTTTTATTTGAAACTAACTTTAAATGGAACGTCTTGAACGTTATGGTTTGTAGTTTTTTATTTTGACACAAAACACGCAGGCTTAATACACATGGCAGTTGGTCCATCTTAGGGGAGTTTGAAGGATATCGTTGCCAGCCCGTAAAAGAGCAAATTTCTTTGTTCTGAAAAGGCCAACTTTCCAAGTGGAATGTCTAGAGATTAATAATCACATTTCCATAATTTTTGCTTTTTTTCCGCCGAAGTGGTCCTGTTGCTGTTATTCCACTTGAAGATAGCAGAACTGTTAATTCTGAATGGTACTGCGAAGTGGCTTTACCACAGATGTTTGAAAAAATAGAGACAGGTAGCCAAAGGACCGGTTTGTGTAACATTTTAGTCCATCATGACAACGCATCCTCCCACACTGCTGCCAGAACATTGGATTTTTTTAAAGATTCGGGATTTCAATTGGTAACTCATCCTCGGTATAGTCCAGATCTGGCGCCGTGCGACTTTTTTTTGTTTCCAACTGTTAAAAAATGATGCGAGGTAAAAGATTTTCCAGCGCAGATGAAGCAGTTACAGAATTTCAAAGAATTTTTGAGGGCCTTCAGAAAATGAATTTTCCGAATGTCTTAAAAAGTGGTTTTAAAGAATGCACAAGTGTATTAGTCTGAAAGGCGAATATTTTGAAAAACAATAGATTTAAAAAAAATGCAACGGTCTTTTAATAACTAACAATTTTCAGCGCAACCCTCGTATTAGCTGTTTCGACGTAAGCTTAATCGCCATCGTTTTTCTTATATTTCGCTGCTCCAGCTTGCGACTCTTTAACAGAGCTTCAGCTTGAGGCTTCTTAACGTAGTTTCAGCTTGGGGCTTTTTAACGGAGCTTCAGCTTGAGGCTTTTAACGAAGCTTTAGCTTCAGCATATGGCAGTTTCTCCATCTTGGGAGAAGTTTTAAGGACATCGGTGCCAAACTGTGAAAAAGACTAATTTAACAATCGCATTGCCTTAACTTAGTCGTCACATCACGTATGTTAATCTATAATGTTGCTTGATATTAGCTGTTTCGACTTAAGCTTAATCGCCATCGTTCTTCTTAAATTTCGTTGCTCCAGCTTGAGACTCTTTAACAGAGCTTCAGCTTGAGGCTTCTTAACGTAGTTTCAGCTTGAGGCCTTTTAACGGAGCTTCAGCTTGAGACTTTAACGGAGCTTCAGTCTGAGACTCTTTAACGGAGTTTCAGCCTGAGACTTTCAACAAAATTGCAATTACTGTTTTTTACTTTTTTTATCTGGACATAAAAAGGGCACGCTTAACACACATTGCAGTTTGTTCATTTTGGGGAGAGGTTTTGCTGACATCGTTGTCAACCCCTGAAAACGGCAACCTTCCAAGTGCAATGTCACCATCAAATTTTAAATCAAAATTCAAAGCATTGAATATGGGTTTCCGGAATGTATCGCAACCTGGATTTTATTAGCGTCCCGGTTATTAGGTTTCCGGGATATTAATTGCATTCGAAATGACCTTCACTGCCTGTTTTGCGTCAAAGTTCAAAGAGCGCCGCGATCTGCTAACAATATTATCCACGGCCAACTCAATATTGCATGACCGTCCCTTCAAAGGACGCCCGCCCCGTATGCATTTCCCCGAATTATTGCAATTTTTTGAGCAGAGTCGCAAAACGTATATGGCGCATGGTCGTTACCCGCCCCCTTATGTGCAGATGCACCGAGCTGCCGCATGCACTTCGGACGATCAATTTAGACGTGTCGATCCTCCGATACAATCCAGATCTATCCACAGCCACAGGTACTTTTGGTAATGGCCAATCGCCGCATGTTTGTTTATCTGTTCGATCGGTGCTCGAAACGATATGGATTGTTGCGATGCGGTGTTGAATTAGATGTTGAATGCGTGTGCAGGACACGGAACAGTTGAAGAGAGATTTTTTGCACTTGTTGAAGGGGTGCTGTTACGATGCTTTTGCATTTTTTTTTGTACATGATGTGCACTTGGATGTTATTTGTTCATTTAATGTGGAATTTGATCGTCCATTGAAGCGTGATTTTTGCAATATTCGGACAAAATTCGAAAATATGCCAAACGTACAAAATCAAATATTATTTCGAGCAGTAGTCAAGTATGGAAACTTGTTTCCTATAACCATAAAAACGGGCCAATTTGCATTGTATGTATGAAATTATTTAAAAATTATTTAAATAAAATCTAATTCAACTTTATTAACGATCGTTGCAAAACTGCTTTATTTCTATTATACAAGGAAACTTTGGCACTCGCTTGTTTTTTAAATTCAATAAATTGTGTAAATGTTGAAACTGGTGGTTACAGTTTGTGTTCAAATTGCGTCACTAAAATAAGTTTCCTGATTTAAAATGTTAAATTTGACGTTTCACTGCAAATTATTAACATTTTTAAACGTACATGGTGCTATCTCAAATACAGTATAGTTATTGTAAAATTAGATAAGTGGATCGATTAAAAAATCAGGTGTGACTTCCTCGCAACAAATTATTTGAGGTTATGATGGTTTTAATATTAGCACATTATAAACATGTGTATATAACAACTTTACATGATGTGGTTATTATTCATATTGATGAAATAATTTGATTTATGGTTATAACTTATAACATTGAAAATAATTTTAGACATTCCGAAAACTCTTCAATTGACAGATATGACGTGCACGTTTTCAATTGCTGCAAGTGCTACATAATTAGTTTGTCAATGTCCATTTAATAACTAATGGAGTTTGGTGTTTTTTGTTATTTCTGACATTACAGAAAAAGGGCAATGTGTAGATTTTAGCTCGTGTAATTAGGAAAATTCCGTATGAAACTGAATCACTATTACTAATAGACGCAGTAAACATATTAGTTTCAATTCAACTTTCAGTTATTGTTTGAATTTATGACTGGATGCACGATATTTTTATCACATCTTTTAAAGTAAAGCAATATTTAAAAATTTGACAAAAAAGATTAAAACGTTTTATTAAAAATTGATCCGAATCATGACTGGCACGAGACTAGAACCCCTTCAGGAATTATTAAATAAAATTCAAATTAAAGAGCAATAAGTGCGTTAAAGCATAATGTAGCAAAAACTGGCGAGTTTAGCAGCGCGATTGAAATCGCAAAGATACATTAAACACCATGTCATTTAAACGCGTTTATAGAGTTCCTTGCTCCTGTAATGCTGTATTCATTGGTGAAACAGGACGTTTAGTAAAAGCTCTTATCTCTGAATACCAGCGTTGCCGCAGGTGGGGTCCCGTTTCATCATCAGCCATCGTCGAACACCAACGCGATACCGGCCATAAGATCCATTTCAATAAAACGTTTATTATCTGCAAATTCCCATACATCTTTAGCATGAAGATTCGCGAATCCATTGAGACTTACAAACACTATCCTCTTCCCTTCATGCGGAAAGCGTCCATCCCACCGCCCTCTTCACTCATCACAACGACACTTGCCTATAAATTTTTCCTTTTTCCTGCCAATCGTTAGAAGAGTTTCGCCTCTGGCTTGGTTCACACATTGAGTTGCTCTTTTGCTTACCTTTTTAATTTCAATAACGACGCGTTCCAATCTCGGAAGTCGTTCGTTACTTAATGTAAAACTTGTTTCATGGTGGATTAAGAGCAATCTTACACAGTTACATACTGCAATTGATTTGTCAACTGGAATCAAACGATTATCTTCTTCTTTTGGGATACTTCTCTCGAAACTAAGAAATGGAATGGAGATCGAAAAAGCATTGGAACTAGTTAGCATTTTTAAAACTCTTATTAAAAACATCCCTTCACGTGAGGATCGAGAAAATCAGTATTTTTATTTATTTCGTTTTTGGTTTTGTAGTGCTTTTTCTTATATGCATAATTCTACTACTGTATAACTACGTCAAACTACACATATCACGGCATACGGCCTCGTGGGCCAAACTTTTTCTCTAGTGGGTAAAATCCACATACAACCATGTACTTGTATAGTAAATAATTATTATCATATTTATTCTTTTAGTTTTGGATAGTTTGTATAGGGTTTTTATTTCTTCTTATCTTAATTTAATAATGCTTCTATTTTGTGTCATAATTACTGTTTTTGTGTTTCATCGCCGTTGGTTATAAGTTCTAGGTTATTTTTTTAATTGTTCAATTTATTTGCATTAAGAATTTTTGTTTTTTTTTTGTTGTATAATTGGTATAATTTTTTGTTATTGTTTCTATTTTGATAGTTGTTAGTATATTGCAAATTTTAGGTAGTTGAATTTTGTTTATTTTCATCTAATTTTTTAATGCCGTTTTCTTCTAGTTGTATTTTGTTTATTTTCATCTAATTTTTTAATGTTGTTTTCTATGTTAATGAATGTGTGGTAATTTTTTTGTTAAAAATTTTGAAAATTGACCATGTTTAAGGATTTCACAGATTTTTATAAATTTTGACTTTGTTAAGTTTTGTATCCATTCGCAATGATAATGATCATGATCATTTATCCAATTTCTAGAATGAAATAAAAAATCACCAAACTCAATTAATTATAAAACGGGCACTGATGAACTAAATAGCACTCATTACAATAATATAAAAGTTTCTTTGAATTTTTTAATGTAAATAGAATATAAAATGCCAAACTAATCTCGAGAAAAGAAATGCATTAATAATTCACGAGTTTTAAATTTTCCGGAAATACTACCATGATGGAAAAACGTATCTGAAAGAAACTGAAACTTTCATTTTTAGTTGTTCCCAAGTCTGTTTGTATCAACTATTTATTTGACAAAATGGATCTTAAACTAAG
Organism: Agriotes lineatus; assembly: GCA_940337035.1. Classification (NCBI taxonomy): domain Eukaryota; kingdom Metazoa; phylum Arthropoda; class Insecta; order Coleoptera; family Elateridae; genus Agriotes; species Agriotes lineatus. Next base: position 35,166,026 of record OW679203.1, read on the forward strand.
TGGTCTTGCGCCAATAAGTAAACGATAGCTTCTTGTAGTAAGTAAAAGTATGCGATTGAATAAATCCACTTCATAATACAACGATAAGCCTGTATGTTACGTAGCGTTCCTGGCCGAGTGTTTAAGGCGTCTTGACACTAGAAACCGTAGTCCTCCTGGGAACGCAGGTTCGAATCCTATGGGCTGTGATATTTTTTTCTTCGCGAATTAATGTAATTCACATTACTAGGTGTTTTGTTTCACCAATATTTTACTTATTTTGTACCTAATTATGAATATTCGTGCCCGATCGGACTTACTTCGTTACCATTCGGCTCTTTCGCGCGTTCGCGCCCACTCCAGCGTGTAACGGCACAGAATTATTTCTTTCTGTAAAGACTCGGCCCTTCGTCGATTGTAATTGACCCCTCCTCTTATCAGTGTGCAACCATGTTGTATTTGTGGTAGTTTATTTATTTTTTTTTGTTCCAGGTGATCGGCGATAGCTAGAGGAGGGCAGTATGAACGAATTGGATTCTCTAAGACAAGAAGCAGAGACTCTGAAGAATGCCATTAGAGTAAGTTGAATAAATATTATTACGTCGACGGATGAAACAGTCGGGCTTTTAACCACAAACCGCACGCAACTCGATCCGAGTGACCTTTTTCCGAAAGTGCTAGTCACATCTAGTAGTTCTGGTCGAGTCGCCCAGAAAATAATCCCGAGTAGAATTGGAGATGTGTTGATATTTTTTTACTATTCAGAATAATTCATCTAGTGATAGGGGAAGATGTAACTATATCGTCTACATAAAAGTGGCCATGGCTGATGGGCGACTATTGAATAATTAAGCTTGTGCAGGTGGTGGTCGTCCAGCGGTTAGAATGATCTTTCCGGGAAAGCGGATTACTAATGCGATTGCATCGCTGCTAGGTTTTGCTGGCAGGATGTCACGCCTTGCTCTTATCGCGTTGGGGTTCGTCCCCTATCAGATTATTGCCGTTTATAGCGCACTTGCACCAGCGGTTCGCAAACTGTGCGGTTCACCATCTTGCCGGCTGAGCAGTCGCGGCCTGCTCATGTATTGTGGGGCCGTGTATACAGCGGTTTTGAAAAAAACTAGTGGCTAGGAATACACAAAGCAAGTAACTCAGCTGGGCCTAAAGCTTGCAACAGATGGGATTTTTTACTAACAGTGATATCGGTAGGTTGGTGCATGACGTACAGAACAAGAAATGGAAACCACTAAGTCAGAATTTTCCAAACGTACATTTTACGAAACATTTTAATTAATAGAAGACATAGTGGGATAATCATCTTAATTAACAGAGTCATTGTCAACACTTTGCTTTGTTCTCGCTTAAAGAGTAGTACTATTATTTCTGAATACAAAAGTAAGCAATCGTCTGTAAGAAGACCGTTACAAATTTCATTTTGAAACTCCATGCGAACTACTACGTAAATAACAACTGAAGGCCAAGAAAAGTCGAGGAGCAAAGCTGCAGTAAACAATTTCAGCCAGGGTTGTATTTAATTTAGTTCAGATTGAGGCTATGCACTGGTAATCAGCGCCTTTAAATGTAGATTACATTTTTAACACATCTTTTTAAAAAAATACACCACTGAAAGCATGACTAAGAAGCGTACAAAAAATAGGAAAATATTTTTTCAATTAAAAAACAGGATAATTTAAAAAAACCTTGTCGGGATCGAGATTTGAACTCGCAACCCCAAGCTGCACAGTCCGCCGATGTGCCGCTTCTCCACCCTGGCGTGGGGCCGCGGCCGGTTAACTTTTAACGGTAGAAAAGCGACCGATCCCGCCCACGCGTAACAGAAAAAGTACACATGCCACAGTATATATATCGAAAAGATTTGAAACATTATCGTGTCGGGTATGTCTGAAGTAGATGCAACCAGACATACCCTCAAAAGGTTAATCAAAAACTGTGGTTAGGTAGGCTTTCAAAGCAAAGGAATGAAAATAAATCTTGCCGTTCTCCAAATACAGATTAGGAATTAAGAAAATGACACTTGTTTGCGATTTGAGAAATATTTATCTGCTCAAAGATTGTTGGTATAACTGACACAATTCAGGAGTGGTAGGATATATTACAAAATAATTCCGACAAAAGTTGTTCTTTTACATCGTTATTTAACTTGGGGACCGTATTTTTTACACCTTATGTAAACGCAATATACGAATTGTGTATCAACAGAATCGAGTGCGTGAACTGTGCGAACATCGCCCAAACATTGCAAAACTGCCTTTACTAGTTGAAACCCGCGTAATAGACGTGTAAACCCGGCTTTGCACAAGGTGCGCAACAGTTTCAATTTAAATTTTTACAGTTAGTTCTACTAGCGCTACATCAAAAGTAAAATATAATTTAGAAAAATCACGTCCATTGTCAACAGTTTTTTCTATTGTGCAACGTTGATGCATTGCCACTGCACTGCCACCACATTTACACAAAAATGGGTGGAAATAATCTAATTACTAACAACGTTCTAAGCAGCGTCGCCTCAAGCTGAAGATACCAACCTCTAGTTCTAATTAAGAAACAATCATCATTTCCACTTATGTATTGCTAGCCGCATATACCTTTCAAGAATTATGTACTTGACGTATACAGCACATCTCTTTATTTTTTTTACTTGTTTATTCTTGAACTGAAATCAATATCTCTTCTTGGCTAAAGCCGCCTGTACGGTGCAGACCTGCCCACCTGCCTATTGTTAGATTGATGGAATTCGTCCGTTGTTTTCCCGAGAGTGGAGTACATCTAAACTCTAAACTGTGTGGAATGGATGAATAGAACCTTCAGCTGAAGTAACTATGTATCAAATCCATATTCATATGATATTACGTAAAACTAATTATATGTTTATTTGACCTTTGAAACATTAAAATCGTGAAAGGTCGATACTACGCTGCATAGTTGCGTTCTTTGCCTCGGTAAGATTTTAAATCCACTACGTTTCATGTGCCCCAATGAGAATATCCTGACATCGTTGTTTGCATTTTTCGTTATACCGTTTGATTTTGTTCTGGTGGGAGAAGAACATGGAGACCGCGTCAGTGTGGTCGAGTGGTTAGGGAACTCGGCTGCGGTGCTGAAGGTAAGAGGTTCAATCCTCCCACTTAGCAACTGGCGGGCGCTTTGAAAATTAGGTGCCGAAACAACAGTTGTAGTAATGGGGAAAGTAAGGCACTCGTCGAAATCGTGATGCTAATAACCATATTACCCAGTAGGCAGTTAACTGCGTGCTAGACTCAACCTTTTTTTTCTCGAGGCCTCCTAAAAGTGTGCCACATCAATGTGGCCCTATTGAAGTCGTTACTGTGTTCGCTCCTCTCCACCAGCGGTATATTCAGAAGGTATATCTAGCCCCTTAGTGCTATACATTTCTTCTAGGACACAGAATCTTATTTTACGATAAACTGTGTCTGCATGATTCAAGACAACATATTTTTTATTTTACAAGCTTGTCGGAAAATAGGTCGGTAAGAGAGTCTAGACTTCCTTTTACAAGACTGGTTTATTCCGGGTAAAAGTTTGGCAGAGCCGTTAGCACATAAACGATAGAACAGGTCTGAAATAATCAGCCAAATAATATAAGCAACATATATACACACACGCACTTCAGCTTTAGCCTTATCAGAAAACTGGTTGACCATTTTGCCGGCGCGAGGCCTTAAGCAAACGCCCTTGAAAAGTTACAAGCGCAAGTGCAAGTATTCGGAATACATCCGGGGCGTGTATGCTTCTGGGGGTAAAAGCTTACCGTTTTTTCTCTTGGGAGCTGCTACGGCCCCCATTTTTTCATATTTTCGCTGTGGCCCCCGTTGAAAACCACTGGGATTCGGAAGAGATAATCGGCGGAGTCGTGGCCCGCCTAGTCTCAGGCCATACTCCTAAATGGAGTGCAAAATATCTGACTGTAATTAAATAAATAAAATATTTGCTAGATTGATGTGGGCGTCGACAAGTAACTTTTTGCAGTAATCATATATTTTTCAGTTGTTTAGATACGAAGGTTATGACGTTTATCTTTCAACTTTGACCGCCGCTCCGTAGGTATTGTTGAAATGTTCGTCTTATTTTTTGTTAAATTGCTGCGTGTTGCTCTTTTGTTCATATTTAATACCAAAGAACATTTGATGGATATATGAATTAATGCATTCGATACTTCGATATAGTGGCGAGTCAATGTTTTTTGCTGCAGACAATGGAGATCTTTGTTGCGGGAATCGTTATCGAAGTTGTTGACATTTTCATTTTTGTTTACGCATTTTAGCTCAATTTCAGTTTGTTTTGCAAGTATGTACTTTGATCTGTTGTAAACATATTGACTACATTTTAAACAATACGATATATCGAGAGCTCTAGTTTATTGTGAAGAGAATTAATTTTGTAGAATTTGTTTCAGCAACTGATATGTACCAATTTTGTGAAGTTTAGAAAATCCACCGCAGTTAACGTTAAAAACGGCGAAATATGCACGCTATCAGGATGCCTCATGTGCAAAATAGAATTGATGTATGAGTTGAGACTCGTAAGCAATATTTCTATTTAAAAGTGTGAACAGTTGAGCATTTACTATTTCTGTAACTAGTGGTCAATTTTTAATTATTTTGTTTTCATTAGGTTTCTTTGGCACATTTTATTTTAAGAATTAAATTTATCGCCTTCAGCACGCCTGGGGAGTGCCAGGGGGTGCCTGGCACCTCCTAGGAAAAGCACCCAGCTGGTGAATTTTCAACATAGCACCTTATTACAATATTTTTAGGTTAATTGGTCAAAACGGCTCTATGAACAATATTCTTTATTCAAACATTAATATTTCGTTCTACTGTGAGAGCTTCTTGGAAAAAATATTAATCAATGATCAAATAACTACATGATGTCGGTATAATTCTCAAAGTAGAGCGAAATATTGATGTTTGGTTAAATAAAATTGTTTATAGTCCTGTTTTGCCTAATTAACAAAAAACTTCACTTTTTAAAATTCTATTTTTCAGTTTTACGCAATAGCAATAATTAAATTGTACTGGAATTCTCGAAGTCTCAAAAACGTAGTCACTACGTGATGGCAGTCCCTATCCAATCCCCTTCAATGAGTAGTGTGGGATACGTATATTTCAATGAAAATATTTTACGGTATTCTGAATGGTAAACGCCCATTTACTGAGCTCTGTTCTGCAGGTAAGATCAGTAAAAATTTATAACGGACTCTCACTAGCCCGTAAAATTCTTACCGATCTTGCCCGTAAAAAGATGTTTTATCTATGGTAACAATTTTTTGTAAGAAAAGATGTTTACGATTCAAAATACCATAAAACATTGTACAATACTGGACCGTTACTAAAACTTTACTGGCTCGCACGGATAACATGCTTGCTTCGCTCGTTCGTTAACTACTGTGCTCGCCCGTAAAGTGACAAGTAACGGTCTTCTAATGTAAATAACTATTTCAACTTTATTTTTCGTTGTTTTTTACCATTTCTAATAAATATACAGTGAGGATCAAATTTTCGCAACCCCCCTTCCCTCTAACTTTTGATTTCGTCAAAATATTTTAATAAAAAGGAATAAAGTACACTCTTTTTAGATGTTTTGAGGTCAATGCAAAATTCAAGGTGGCCACTTGGCGCCATGTTGAATATTTTTTTAAATAAAAAGGGGTCATGTCGCAACTCATTTGAAGATCTCATTCAGTGGAGTGCGTATCTATAATTTCACCTGTCATCTGTCAAAAAGTAACCAATTAAAATCCAGAATTTGACGTTTCTTGACCAATCAAAAAAATATCAGCGGATATATCTGCCTAGAAGGTATTCAAGTGAATATTGTAAATAAATGTGATTTTCATTAGAAAAAGTCAATATTAATGTTCCGTTACTATATAAATTGCGTAGTTTGTTGCTAGATTTAGTGAGAAATTATTTGAAAATGTTTGGTTCATTGAATAGTCCCTCGAATTTCATTCTTAGCCAAAGTCTCATTGAGTAGAATGCGTACCCATAATTTCACAGAAAATTATGCACATAACCGACTCTCTTTGCATTTAAGAAGCTATTTAATATTTACTTATAATACCATGAGTAGTCAAAGATATTCACGTTTCAGGATCCCTAGATGACGAAAAACGGGTTTTCCCAATTTCGTCCGTCCGTCTGTCTATCTGTCTATCTGTCTGTCCGTCTGTCGGCGGTATAACTCAAAAACGATTTGCCAGAGGAAGACAATATTTTGCCTACACATTATATATCTACCTGCCATGACCGAGTAAATTTCAAACAAATATATACAGGGTGAGCACCTTAAAAAATAAAATTTTGTTTATTTTTCATTTAACTTAGTAATCGATACAAGTAATAATTTGTACATAGTGCAGGCTTTTTTCTTACCAAAAATGGGGGCCAATAGATACAAAAAGGAGGCACAAATATAGCTGCAACGTAGGAATTCGAAAGGTCAGTGCCACGTGGCGCAGGTAGATATTGTCCAGTCTCTTACAATATCCCACAAAACGTTGGGGCTGCATACACAGTCCTACAGTCGTTCGAATTCGACCACCGGTAACGTTTTTTTTTAATTTGAAAATTTATTCAATTTATTAGAAACGTGAAAATAGTTTTACTCCTAACTTAATTTGATTTTTAAAATTATTTAGTGTCACAATGTCGACGGGGGAAGTTCTGGGTAAAGCCTTTTACAGATTTTTTTGCTGTGGTATCACGAATGTTCATTGCGCTAAGGGCAATGGACATGAGTAGTCATACCACCGCAAAAATATTCTACTTAACTTTGACTAAGAATGGCATTCGTAGGACTATTCAATGAACCAAACTACTTTTTGTACTAAAAATCACATTTGTTTAAAATAGTCACTTGAATACCTTCTAGGAAGATATATCCGCTGATATTTTTTTGATTGGCCAAGAAACGTCAAATTCTGGATTTTCATTGGTCACTTTTTGACAGATGACAGGTGAATTGAATAGTCATCAGAATTTTCTGAAATTATATATATATTCTACTGAATAAGACCTTTAAAATGAGGGGTCACATGACCTTTCCATTTAAAAAATAAATTCAATATGGCACCGAGCGGCTAAATTTTGAATGACCTCAAATGGCTTAAAAACTGGTGTAGCTTATTACCCCAAAAATTTTACTAAAATATTTGACGTATTCAAAAGTTATATGAGGGGAAGGGGGAGGGCTTTTGGTTCTCACATATAAAGTCTGTACTTTGGTTTTTATTGAAAAAATTATTTGACTCCCCTGAAATCGCATGGGCATCCCCTAAAATTAGTTTCTGGCTCTAGGCTCCACCTTCAGTCGGTAATAAGTCTTGTAAACCATAATCTGGTTGAACTTCGAACGTAAAAGGAACAAGAAAAGAAAAACCAATAATGTAGTTTCTTGCTGCGCAAGAAAGATATTTTCCAATGTTTCCTGAAACTAAAAAAAACTCAAGATTCCACGCCCGCAGCTAATAAGTATATCTGAAAGTAGTGTTTGCAGGATCAGACGATCTCTGGAAATATTTATCCTTGCAGCCTGGACGCCGAGACGACCATTGTGTTACCATGCATCAGTGATCGTATTTTCCTTTTTGCTATTTGCTATTTAAAGCATGCCCATTGTAGTTGCAGCAATGCATTCCGCGTTTCGTAGCAGCTTCCCGGGATTTCCAAAGAATTTTCCACACGTGTAAATTCATAATCCAAATCTGCAAACATAAAAGGCATTACAGCAATGCAAATCGATACGTGCGAAAAAGGTCGCGCCGCGTTTAAAAAGGGTCGGGCAGCGATCCAATCGGCCCGATCCCCGCGCGAAATGGGACCGACGGCCAAGGGGCGATGAACGGTCCCGAATAAGTGGATTAGCAGGAGTTGGTCCTGTCGAGGACGTGGGGCCCGCAACGTTGCGTGTGTCTCCAGACTTCCGATGTGGCAGCTCCCGACGATCAATAGCTCGAATAGTTCGTGCTGCTTGTTGCTTTCCAGCAGCCATACCAACTGCACATGCGTCCATGGGAGTGTGTGCGTTTGCATGCGTTTTCAGCGCCGTGTCCCAATGGGGGAGATATCTGGGGACGCCGAAATTTGCATTTGCTGCATTTGTACAAGGTGGGGTTACGCTGATTCGTCATTGTCTGGTTGGATCGAATCATCTGCAACCTTATTTCATATCTGTTCCTCATGACCGAAGAAGAGTCGTAACTCGTGAAATTCTTCTAGAAGGTTGTTTTGCATTATTTCATGCACCAATGCAATATTCTGGTCTAGGGAGCAGCAGTTCTTATTATTACTAACTTTCACATCCATTGTTGGACCTATTATCAATATATCTGGATCAAAATAAACACACTTTGAATACAAACATGATAAGAATTCTAAAAGATTGCCAGAACAGACACGCAGAGCAGCTATGTCATTCGTTCAAAAAAGTTATGTACAAAAATAAAGCCCAAATACTAGAGAACAACAATAACACTAACCCAGAGGAAAGTGGAGGTCGATGGAGATCTGGAGAATTTCAAAGCAAACAAAAAAGGTACGAATTAAACATTGAAGAAAGGGAGTAGAGAGATGCAGACTATGATGTAGAAGAGACAAAAATAAACATCTGAGCTATTTAATGTCAAAAAGTCGTAATATCAAATTCTCATGAACTACGTGATCTCTTCTTGATTACAGCAAGGCATTTGATTGTGTTAACTGGTCCAAGATGCAAACAAGCCAACAAGACTATATAATTTCCCCGGTATACGATGAGAAAATTGGAATAAAGGGAGTGATATTGGCAGAATGCGAATAAATACTCTCCATTTCGTCGGTGACACCACTATCAGTGCAAAAGATAGGAATTAAATTGTCTGAACTGTTGGCAAGCGTTGAAAGAGATAGCAAGAAGCTGATGATGGTTACCTCAGCGACGCTATAGGCAACACAGCTAACATCTAGGACATTCGGATCGTTGATGATCGTTTACTTCTTGTTGTTCTTGTCTTGCCTATCCGTTATGCTGGCGATCTACATAGATTTAACAAAACGCCAGATACGCAGGAAATACACATATAAATCGTAATCGTCAGTTCATATACTTATTCGCGCCGATCTGTTGAATCCAACGTCAATCAAGGAAACCACCTTCAATCGTGTCTAGGTGCTGCTTGGAAATGGTGGACTACACAAGCGAAATCAAAGCTGGACCGTAATCGCAACCAAATATATAAACTGAAAACCTAGATGCCTAAGTCCATAATAAAATAACAAATATGAAAATGCGTCAGTACGCAAATATCCTGAAAAAAATTCCTGAAACAATAGAACACCATAGCGTATAGGCAAGGAGTGCCTAAAAACTACTCGCTTTTGACGTAAATCAGCTCAACGTTATCTCCAAAGTACTACGTAGCATAATCAGGAGGTGCAGATATCAAAACACATCTAAAAATGTGAAAATTGCATAAGAACCAATTGCCTACAACTGTTTATCGACCGGGCTTACCATAAAAACCTACTATCTCCAATACATCTACCAGCTGGTGAGTTTTCGAGATTCCATTATACTAGCCGACACCTAAGAAAGGAAAAATGATGTCAACTCAGTAATACTTCAATCACAAATGTCCCATAACGGGTTCCCTTGGAAACAAAGAAACAAAATAAGCTAATAAGCAATTTTACCACCATGGTGTGACGAAATGACACTAGAATTCCTGAACACCAACGGAAGTTTCTAAACGACCGTGCTAAATCTTGCTGCAACCAAACGCATAGTTTCAGAAAGTGGGGCAGACAATACGAAATATTGCGCGCAAAGTCGACTGGATACGTCAAGCAATGCATTGGTGGATACGGACTGATAGGTAGTGTCACTTCTCAGGTACGAGAGACGCCAACGTCATGTTATATACCTAACCTTCAAAACGTCAAAAGACGACACTCAATCTGTCAGGTAGATTTCAAGCTCCCATAGCTAATTGGTCCAATCTGACTCTTTCAGAGAGAGCCGGGCATAACCAAGGAACGTTACATAACTCGAGGGAAATTATAAGAGTATGGACACGTTTTTTCGATGTGCATTTCAAGGTATACGAAGCATTCTACGCCAGAAGTACACCACTGTTGCATCGACTTTCCTCCTTTCGGTTTGTCTTATAGTCCATGAGTCTGATTCATAGGTCAGAATGGGAAAAACGGGACAGTGAACTACTATACGTTTTTAAAGTGCGATCGATACGTGTTTATCTAGCCAGATTTTGATTTTCTTTCCTCATGGCAACTTTGGCTAGTTAGCATCTCCGACGAACCTCGCCTTCTGTAGAGCCTATAGGGGACCAAGTACACGACTTCGGAACGGTCTATTCTCGCCAACTGTTGTTGTTCTGTCTATCAACAATCATTATCTTCGTCTTTGAAGTATTTAATTTGAGACCAAGTTTTTTTTATTTAGTTGGTGTAAGTAGATATGTATAATGTACAATAATTCCAAATTAAGCGATTGTGGTACGTGACTACGCGGTGGCGGCGGCGGTGGTGGTTCTTGTTTTTTCGTGATTTCAGGCTCATGGTTAGCAAGAGCTTGAAGATGCGCTTGACCAAGGTGCGGGTCCTAGAATGATTAAAAGTAAAACCCGAGGAGCTGCTTCGACCTGGACAGGGCTGTGGCGGAGGTGAACAACGGTATTGTTTCAGGGGTGGTGGGTCCAGGCGTTGAGAGGTTCCACATAAACGGCTGTTGAGCAACAGGGCGGCCTCCTGGAGGAGAAGAGTAGCTTCGGGGTGACAAGGGATGCTCATCCGCCGAAGATTCTTCCGTACTCTGTGCGAACTAAGGATTTGACTGCAGGGAATGAATGCCAAGGCTTTAGGCTGGGAGGAACAACCTGCTTAAAACATGGCTGCATAAGCTATTATGCGAACAGGAAGAGTTCGTCCTGGAGAACTTGTTTACCAAAGCGCTTTCGCGAACGAGTTGGTTTAACCTGTAGAGCTTGTCTGCCTTTTGGTGCTGATTTTGTGAGTATTTAAACAGCTGGAAGGTGGTATTTTCAACGGTCGGTGTCGTAGTAGGGTCACGTTGCCATGTTTTATTAAATTTAGACATTAAGTTTTTCCAAGGGTTAACCAGAATTATTTGATCTGCATCATGCTGTAGCTGATCCAAATGCCCGCATTTTGACACCAAACTCGACCCCCTTGGCGTACCAGGTAAAGCTGGTAAGTTTCTGTTTACCTTCGAATTTAGCCGTTGGTTGCGGTCAGTTATAGACTGCGTTGCATAATTCGACGGCTAATTGTGTTTCATAATCAACCGATTTAATGGCCTGTGTCCAACCGTTAGCGGGCGTTGCATGTAAACAGAACTGTTTGTTTTGAGGAGTGGAGAGTTTAACATTTGTATCAATTCGTTGTTCGGCTTAAAATATAGAAATCGCGACGCCATTCCCAATGGGTGACGGTGAAATTCGTCTAGAAGGTTGTTTGTAGTATTTCATTCATCATTGTTATTAATTTCTTACTATCTGTTGCCGCATACAAACCTCTCAAAATCTTCTCTTATGTTTCGAAGATTTGAGTTTTATTCAAATTGTTTTTTAATCCAGCTTTTTTGCATTGTTGTTGCAGTTCTTTCAGCATTACTTCAAGATTTTATACGTTCACATCGATTTAAAAAACTATCATCCACCAACCGAGTCTCTTTGATTCTTTGTCCATTAATATTTCGAAGACATGAACTAATCATCCTTCGGCGGTTTCTACTATTAGCACATCAAAGCTGTAAATATTTATACAAAATTTCATTATATATCTGACCTTTTGGAAGTTCGTTTTACTCGTCCAAACTCCCGTTAGCTCGAATTTGCAGATTCAATAAGCGCCTTATTTAATCCGGTTACAGCACGCTCCAGAACTTCCTGGCGACTACGTAGGAATACCAATATTTGTTAGATAGAAATAGATTATACATAATTTGAAATCGATAAAATGTGCAGACGTAAAAGATCGTCCATACATAGATGCAAACTAAACTGTTCTGTAATCATTACTTATTAAGGGCATAATCAATGGGTTATAGCACTAGGCGAAACGAAGAGCTTTAAATTTCCAGAGAGCGTAATCTTGATTATGCACGTTGTATGTGCAACGTTTTATTTTATTTTGGTTCTCGAAATGGACAAAATTCTAGGGTTTAGTATTTTGGGCACATGCGATACGTGTTGGTAGGACCTCGGGCCGTAAAACCACATTATGATCGCTGTCGAAGGGCAATAAACCAGCTTATGCTTCGAAAATAAAATAAAGATACATTTATATGCAGAAAATCTTGGAATTAGTATCCATAAATTCAAAATATGTTTGAAGTTTATTTTGAAACACAATGAGGTATGTGTTTACATTACATGTTATCCACTTGCCCCCTGTTTAACACAACAAAAACTGTACTTGACTATCCAAAAGATGAATATACCACGGGGGAAATACCGAACTTCATATAATGTGCTGCGAAGTAGGGTCATTAAGATCTTCAATTTTCTAAAGGGCTGCATGTGTTATTTGAAAACACAAGTAAACATAGTAATATTTATCTCAATTAATAAGTATTTAATTTTCTTGTTTATTAAGGATTCAGTTAATTGTGCATTTCTGAGAAATACCGAGCAAATAAAAAGCTAGCGCTATTAAAATAGAAATCTGATACAAGAGAAGTTTTCTGAAAGACTGTTAATATAATATCTACGCTTCGCTGTAGGTTAATAATAGCACTTCTATGAAATTTCTTTCCTTTTATTAGACAACAATGATTTCAAGAAAAATTCGTATCTACTACGTTTCGACCTTTTCGTAGATGTTGCAGCTTTAGGTGGGCGTTGCGTCTGACAACACACGACTTCGAACGAATGCTGCGCATGAAATAGGAAAATATGTACTTGGATGACATTTTTATTGCTGCCGATTTTTCGTAAAACGTGTGCATTGTAGATTACTATCTAAATACTGACAGATTTTTTTCAGAGTATCCCGTTCTAGTACATCTAAAAGAAGCGAATGCGTTTGTAAAACTTGTTTCAGCACGGTTCATTTGGCTCTATTTATTAACGTTTCCCTAATGATATGCTTCCCCCGAGTGTTCCGTAGCTTAAGCTGCTTAATTGCTATGCGAATTTAAAAGGATATATGTGATTGGTTTTATCGGCCACGGTTGCCGTTTTTAATTGTTGGTTCCCTCCTCAAGTTATGCGACGTTCCTTGGTTATGTTAAGCGTCACTGAAAGTGTTACTTCGTTTAACTAGCTTTCGTAATTTACGTACTCTTTACGTACGTGTCAGATTAGGTTTCGTTTGACATTTTGGAGGCCAATACCGTTAGTAAATTTTGGTTTACTTAGCAAGGTTGGCAGCTCGCGTTAGGCGGTGTCTATTGTTCTGTAAGAGTGATACTGCTTGACATTTCCAGTAATACTTGGTCCGTTATGGGGGATTTCGGATTGAGAGATTGCTGCATCTCCATATTTTTCCTTTAGTGTCGGTTAGTAGAATGGAATCTAGAAAATATACCAGTACAATACATCCACTATGGATGTATTGGAGCAGGATTTTAGAGCAAGTCCGGCCGTTGAACAGTTGTAGGCCTTTGGTTCTTATGCAATTTGCATCCCATTTTTAGATGTCTTTTGCTAACTCTCCACCTCCTGATTATGCTGCGTAGTACTGGGGAGAGAACGTTGAGCCGATTTACTTCCGAAGTGAGTAGTTTTTAGGTACTCCTCGCCTGTATGCCAATGGCGTTCTATTGTTTCATGACTTTCTTTTTGGTGTTTTAGATTTACATTTGCGGAATTTTGTATGGAAGGCTTCCTGGATTATGCCGTTCTTTTGGATATTAGTATTTTATTATGGACAGTTTATGGGTTTGGTTGCGATTATGGTTCAGTGTTGACTTCGCATTGTGTAATCTGACCATTATCCTATGTTGGTCTTATCCCAACCTAGGTGTTTCTTTTGATCGACGTTAGATTCAAAAAATAAGTTGGTGCCTTGTGTTTTGAATATATATTTCTGCCGTAATTCAAAAATTATCGGAGCGAATAAGTATATGAACTGAAGATGGTGATTTATATGTGTATTTGTTTATTTGTGTTACATTTCCATTTCAAATTATAAATTACATACGTGATACTGTAAATCCAGTCTTTACACGGCGAATTTCGTGCGTGTATTGAAAATAAATATCACTTTAATTGCGCATATTTATGTCTTGTTCTTGCTATAATAAGTTTTAGTTTATCATAGATCCGGCGTCTTATAAGTATAATTTTGAAATATCTTTCATGGTAAGTTGCAATTACCGTAACACGAGGGAATCTTCCAACTTAGATTCGCGAGTTGTTGACTAATCAAGTTGGTGGCGCCCGTATTTGATTTTGAGCGGTTTAGTGTTAACTCACTTCTTTCTCCATAGTAGCTTAGCCGTCCCGTTGAACAATTTTGGTTGCGGGACTGTTTTAGGTATTCATGTCTATATTTCTTGAAAGCAACATGTCGTAGCCGTAGAACTGTTTAATCTATTTGTGACCGCCATTTACTCAAATCTGTACCGTTATCGTCGAAATTTCGAGTTCATTTTTTTAAGAAATCCGTTATTCATGCTTTGCTTCAACTCATACTCGAAAGTAATTGCGACGCAAAACAGAATCATTAGATAAGCTGCCTCTACACACAAACAAAACGCGTAAATGTTTGTATGAGTAAGAAAGATAATAAAACAACATCCTTGGCGGATTAGCTCTTTTGTACAGTGCTGCCACAGAACTTGGAGTAGCAAATTTGTGAAATTCACGAGTTTCAGTTAAAACAGAACGAATAATATAAGAATAACCGTTTTCAAAAGTGTTTGTCCATATGTAAAATTGTATCTTATCTAATATGTCTTATCAATATACATTAGCAAATTATAGATTCAATAATAATTTGTGTACACGTATTATAACTGTCAACTGCATTGTATTTTTTACAAATAAGCAAAAATTTTTGTTTATGCAAAGCAATGTAGTTGATCAGTATTGATTATTTAACAAAATTTGCTGTACAGCTCCATTTATCTACATTGCCCTTTCAAGTACTTATCATCACATGTATTCAGTACAAATATATGCATAAATTGATAGTTGGAAAAAGCATTCCTACAACTAATCATGATGAGTCATCAAAAAGTCCTCACAATCAGCAGAGTGAATAAATAGCACCTTATCTCGACAGTTCGAATAAACATTTTAAAAACAAAATACTTGATAATTGCGCATTAACCCAACATTTCAATTTCAAAATTTTACCTTAATTGCGACTAACTTATACTTTTCTCTGCAGGATGCTCGTAAGGCAGCATGCGATACATCACTCGTACAGGCCACGGCCAGCCTGGAACCAATTGGCCGAGTTCAGATGCGAACGCGCCGAACACTCAGGGGGCACCTCGCCAAGATATATGCGATGCATTGGGGCTCCGACTCACGGAACCTAGTATCGGCTTCCCAGGATGGCAAACTAATTGTTTGGGACAGTCACACAACCAACAAGGTAAACAGAAATGCAGTGCAGGTTATGGTTCGTTCTTATGCCGTGAACTCTTTCCAGGTCCATGCAATTCCACTGAGGTCGTCATGGGTAATGACATGCGCTTATGCCCCATCAGGTAGCTACGTTGCCTGTGGCGGCTTAGATAACATCTGTTCTATATACAGTCTGAAAACGAGAGAAGGCAACGTACGTGTTAGTCGAGAACTTCCTGGACACACAGGCTACCTCTCTTGTTGTCGTTTCTTAGATGATAACCAAATTGTCACTAGTTCAGGAGATATGAGTTGGTATGTATGCGTTTGTTGGTTATACGTAGTGTTAGTGACGGAATAGCAATATTACTGAGGGATCACTTTAAGGCAACTTGTTGATCATTTGGATATGAATCTCTATTAGTCATAAATTTCAATTTTAGCCATAAAAATCATCTAATATATCACCCTTGAGTTCATATTCGTTACATTTAGAGGGTTATAAAAGAATATTCTTTCCAATACTGATGGTGTATTGATATGTTTGCTGAATACTTATTATAAATATGCGATATGACTGGTGCAATAGCTTCTGACAGAGGGAGCCGAGTGTATATTTATTTTCGCTCTTCGTTTTTTTTACTTCTAAATCTTGCATTACTGAAAACAGGACGAGTTATTTGTCTGAATATTGAGGTAAGCACAAGAATCTCACCTACGATATTAATGGCAAACACAAACAATAATAGGTACCAATTTAAAAACTCAACTGAAACAGCCTGTAAGTCGCTTTACGGAAAACACATCAGTAATATTATTTAAGTTATTTTATCAAATACACGCAGAATACAGTGAGAACAGCACTCGCTCCTTGCCATAACAATTCAAAATTATCAGCACCCTATGTGACGTCACTGCATATAGTCGATCGTCGAATTAATTACTGAACAAGTTTACAGCTCGGAAAGGGATCCTTAATTTAACTATAATATTGCGTACGGCAGGATTCGTTAAGTATTAACTGTTCGACTTCAAATTTTCTCTGAATCGACTTTAAACCACGTCCAATAAGAGAAAGCTGAAGATAAAGGGGAGCGGTGAGAAAATGATGATATGCTGTTCATACCAAACCAAATTACGTAGAAGTGATTTGTTGGTAGGTTGATGTGGAAAATGAAAAAACGCTGATATCAACGAAGCTAATAGTGATATTCCCTACTGTAGCAACAAACAGTTCCAAGAAGTAGCAATTACTATTGTCTCATGGGTACTATACTACTGATGTGTGTAATATTGATGATTGCATCATCAACGTATGATTAAGAAAAATTTCTTGAAATGTAATAAATTACAGTATGTCTGATAGTAGAGAGAACAAGGAAAGTAGTTGGAGTAGAAGAAGCAAAAGACAGCTAAACAACACCAGTGATAAAAATTCAAAGTAAAGGAAGAACCAATTGGTGAAATGGAGGAGTGAACACGATTGTGAAAGAGAAAAAGATAAGTGTGGGACAAATATCTATAAACAAAAATAGTTGCAGACTATGAAGACCATACAATATATGAACAGTATGAAATAAGTGTATGAATTAGTAAATGTGTATTGGCCTCTTCCTCTTTGAGGAAGTTTAGACATCAAGACCCTTCCTCAGTTACCAAAACTGGATCGAGGAATCGCAATGAAGGTGCTAGATTTTTTATGGACATTGAGAGATGGTGGGAATTCAACTCACATCTTCTGTCCTATAACCACTGTGTCACCTCCACTGTTAATTAATCAAAATAGCAAATGGTAAAGCTGTAGAGCATAAAAAAATTACAAACATATAAATTCTTGAATGTTGATTTAAATACAAACGAACAGTGAGGAGACTGGTTTTAGAGATGGAATTATTTATTTATAACAGACCTTGGAATCTGACCTTGGTCCTCGATTTTCTCAAAAATGAGTCAAGTCGGAATATACAGAAGAAGTGATGTGATCTCGAAAACTAAACTACATATGCTGATATAGGTTGCGCGTGAATGGAAGGGATATTCCCTATTTTTTTTAATACAATAGGATTGTCCAGCTAGGCTCCCTCACAAGTGGTTGAAATAGCTTCTGCCAAAAAGGGACTTTCCCTTTTCACCTGGTTTATTGTTAGTCAGGGCAAAATGGTATTTACATAACTCTTCTCTTGTGTTGGGCGATATTCCTGCGGTTGTGACATGAGTCCTGTCGTGCTAGAAATTGCATCGTGACGTTTAGACAAGTTAGTTTAGATTGTTTACTCGATGACACAAATCAAACTTGACATTACAGATCCAGTTTTCTGTTTTGTGTTTTCTTCCATCTAAAGCTAATTTTTTTAACAATTCTTTTCAATGAAGACACTGAACCACACCAACCTAGATCTGCCAATAATTTTACGCGTAAAGCCGTAATAGTGACACGACGTTCTTCTGTTTTATGAAAATTTTAGATTAGTTGCCAAATATCATAATTCGCATAATTTTTGAAATCTGTTACAAGATTTTTTCTCGTACACTTTTTTTGGCCGATTTCAATCTCACCGTAATTATTTTTCTCTGATGATGTACTGGCATCTTTTATAATCCTTCCTATTGTTCTGACGGAATATTTCGTTGCTTCACCGGTTTTCTCTTTACACTCTTGAGAATTTCTCACATTGTACACTACTTCACGTCTTTCATCATTCAAAACTGCCATTGTCACGCAGTTTATGGAAAACTAAAATGTTTGGCAAGGGCCAAAAGTATTTAAAAGCGCTTGTTTGTACTAATCTTAAGCACTGAATTTCTTATTGTACTTAATGATACTTTCTAATAAGTTTCTAATTATAAAGCCTTCAACAACAACTTAGCATAAATATCAGTGAGTAATTTTTATTGAAAATACTAATCAAAACATGATTAAATTAAATAGTGGTATCTACCAGTTGATAAGAAATAGCAGAAACACTATGCCACTGCATTTGATGTTTTACGAATTTGTGTCTACCTGCCGGCGATTGGCATGCATTGGCCGCTCGCCTTTCCTTGTGGACATAGCTGTATGCTTGTTACAGCCTAAAACGGTATTAACGACACAAAACAGTCCCTCAAGTGGGCAAAACAAGGCCACACGTTTGGGAGCCAGTTTGTTACAGCCTAAAATCGACTTTATAACAAAAAGACCGTGGCACCACATCGGGATGGCAACTTGTTAAAGCATAAATGTTCATTAAAACAAAACCGCCAGTTTGTTACACATAAAAACTACAAAATCGTGAAAGTTACACAGTTTTGTTGCTCTAACCTCGTTACGATGGACTGTAACAAGGGGTGGTGGCTTAAAACGTTCAAGTGAGAAGGGCGGGTTCTTTACGACCTTAGAATTATTGCTACGATCCGGTAAACCAAGTATAGATGTTAATGTTTAGCGTCACCACTTTTCTACTAACTCATTCTGAAAGTGGAAGTAATGGCCCCCCTTTCTACTTCTAGCGTGGCAATGCTTGAGCGATGAACAGCTGGGTTGAACTCGCCTTGACTTGCCTTAGCTTACAGCCGTCTTAATTCTTGTACATCAAAAAAATACACCAAAATACACATGCAAACATCATCAATCCATTAATGAAAAACATAAATAATTAACATAGAACTCGTGACGGAGAAAAATATGTAGGTAACAATGAGCATTAAAAGAATTACTCGTTAAAAATGCTGGAAAAAGGTTAGCGGGGTTAATGGCACAACATTTAAACTAAACACAGGCGACAAAAATGACAACAGATGATATAACTATTTCAAAAACGGTGACAACTTTAAATTTTCACAAAGGAACTACGTTACAACAATCAAAATTGACAACAAAGACTCAAAATTCACTTCAAGGCGGTAATTTCTGTTCAACGTCTTAAAATTTAAATAAACAATGGTACTACGTGCCAAGGCGACACTTCGAAATCACTTCACTGTAAATTTATATGCGTTACAAATACTATATGGTACTGTCAAAAGCACCTGAATAATAATGGTGGTGCTTGGTGCACATTAATAAAGCAGTGCTAATGAGAAAATTACAACTCCAATATATTGCCCTGCGTTCGCTAGCTTAAACGATAGTAGAGACTAGGGATGTCCCGAATACTCGTATTCGCGAGTATTCGCTATATTTTCAATATTTGTATTCGTAATCGTATTCGCCAAAATTAACACGAATATTATACGAGTATTTGACATTAAAATTATAGAAATATAGATAAGAATTCTAATAAAAATATAAAACAGGTATTCATACATTAAATAAAACATTTTTTTTTAAATATTAACCATTCTATAACTTTAAATAAAAGACAAAACTATTTTCCATACTATTTCTAAAATTTGCAGCGCCTACAAAAACGATGTTGATGTTGATATTATTAACTCAAGGTCATGTATTCGTATTCGTATTCGTATTCGTATTCGCGAATATTCATAAGAGTATTTGTATTCGGTATTCGTATTCGCGAATACGAATTTTTGTATATTCGGAACATCCCTAGTAGAGACATAAAACAAAATCGTCAGTGCGGCTAAGGGCAAGTCACTATTGCTCTGGGTTTGCTCGTTGTCACCTGGAATGCTGAAGTTATGCATGCAAACACTGCCAGCAATGAAAACTCAAAAGTTTACATAAAAAGATATATAATCTCTAAAAGAAATAACAAATACAGGAAAATACATTTACATAAAACACCAAGAATAAATGGTGCCAAAACAACAAGTTACATTGCCAACAATATAACCTATTACTGTAATATCTACGGGCAAAAGCTGTTTCTACTCGCGTAGTAACATAGATAAAAAATACATGTAAGAATACACAATGAAAATATTCCCAAAAGAAGGTAACAAACACTTCATGGGTTGCATAATACTGTCCGGATGTTTAACTGTTGAAATTTTTATATTCAGCTTGTAAATGGCATTCAATACTAAAGTCTTATAATTTAATCAATTTATTTGTTTATGGACGCTCAATTGACCTGATCGTCTTTTCCAGTGCCCTATGGGACATAGAAACTGGTCAACAAGTAGGCTCTTTTCTGGGCCACACCGGTGATGTGATGTCGCTGTCGCTCTCGCCAGACATGCGTACGTTCGTGTCTGGTGCCTGTGATGCTTCTGCAAAACTATGGGACATCAGGGATGGCGGCTGTAAACAGACTTTCCCCGGGCACGAGTCCGATATCAATGCTGTTACAGTGAGTATTGTGCACGTGTTGCCCCGGCCGGTAGCTTGACGGCCCCCTTTTGTTGCAGTTCTTTCCGAATGGTCATGCATTTGCGACGGGCAGTGACGACGCCACCTGCCGACTGTTCGATATACGTGCCGACCAAGAACTAGCCATGTATAGCCACGATAACATCATCTGTGGTATCACCAGTGTCGCCTTTAGCAAATCTGGCCGTCTTTTACTTGCAGGCTATGATGATTTCAACTGCAACGTGTGGGATTCCATGAAAACGGAACGAGCAGGTAAGGCTGACTCTTGTGATGCTCATATGATTATTTTTTTTGCAGTTATAGGGTATTGTGCTATGATCATTTACTTTTTAAGTATGCTTCGATAGCAGTTTCAGTTTCTTTATTGGTCGTGATCAGTGTAGTACTCAATTGTCAGTGAGAAAACACAAAATAAGATCATGCTGTGTTATAATTGGTTAATTTGGAAAACCAAACTTATAGGTTTATGTAATTTATTTTATTTTCATTTGTTTTCCATATGCTCAATCCCTACATAGTCCCACACTTGAAATTCATCCTCACACACAAAGCGCTGTTCTCGTTAATTAGCTACCTGTTGCTTCGAACTTGGTTTAATGACTGTCTTATATAATAATTTCAACACACAACAAAATCACAGGTGCACCACGGAAGCTGCTCAAGGGCCGGATCACAGTTGAATTTCTTCTTGAGCCTTCGAATGCGTGATCGTGATTGTCTTAGCATAGTAAAAGAGAACATGAGCTAAGCGTCACTTGCTGGCACACTTCCACATATGTTGGTGTGCTCTATGTATTACAACATATTTCCTAACAGCGAACGAGCAGAATGTCACGTAGCACAAAGACGGTAGAAGAACTTACTTGCAAATACAATAGAAAAGATGTGTGAAGAAGAAATAGTTCTGTTAACTTCAAAATTCCTTGTTGTTTCTGAAGCTAAAGTCTTAACTGAGACACATGGAGATAGTCGAGAAGGCCCTGTAAATACAATAGAAAAGATGCGTGAGGAAGATCTAATTCTTTTAACTTCGATATCCTTTGTGGTTTCTGAAGCTAAAGTCTAACTGTTCCAAATGCAATAGAAAATATGTGTGAAGAACTCTGTTAAATTCGAAATTCCTTGTTTCTGAAGCTAAAGTCTTAACTGAGACACATGGAGATAGTCGAGAAGGCCCTGTAAATACAATAGAAAATCCGTGTGAAGAAGAACTAATCCGGTTAACTTTGAAACCCCTTGTGGTTTCTGAAGCTAAAGTCTAACTGTTGCAAATACAATAGAAAAGATGTGTGACGAAGAACTACTTCTGTTAATTTCGAGATTCCTTGTTGTTTCTGAAGCTAAAGTCTTAACTGAGACACATGGAGATAGTCAAGAAGGCCCTGTAAATAGAATAGAAAAGATGTGCGAAGAAGATCTAATTCTTTTAACTTTGAAATCTCTTGTGGTTTCTGAAGCTAAGGTCTAACTGTTGCAAATTCAACAGAAAAGATGTGCGAAGAAGAACTAGTTCTGTTAATTTCGGGATTCCTTGTTGTTTCTGAACCTAAAGTCTTAACTGGGACACATGGAGATAGTCGAGAAGGTCCTGTAAATACAATAGAAAATCTGTGTGAAGAAGAACTAATCCTGTTAACTTTGAAACACCTTGTTTTTTTTTAAAGATAAAATTATTTTAACTGAGAAAAATAAAGATAGTCTGGAAGGCTCTGTTGAAAATACAATAGAAAAGATGTGTGAAGAAGAACTACTTCTGTTAATTTCGAGATTCCTTGTTGTTTCTGAAGTTAAAGTCTTAACTGAGACATATGGAGATAGTCGAGAAGGCCCTGTAAATACAATAGAAAATCTGTGTGAAGAAGATCTAATTCTTTTAACTTCGAAATCTCTTGTGGTTTCTGAAGCTAAAGTCTAACTGTTGCAAATACAATAGAAAAGATGTGTGAAGAAGGACTACTTCTGTTAATTTCGAAAATCCTTGTGGTTTCTGAAGCTAAAGTCTTAACTGAGACACATGGAGATAGTCGAGAAGGCCCTGTAAATACAATAGAAAAGCTGTGTGAAGAAGATCTAATTTTTTAACTTCGAAATCCCTTGTGGTTTCTGAAGCTAAAGTCTAACTGTTGCAAATACAATAGAAAATATGTGTGAAGAAGAACTAGTTCTGTTAATTTCGAGATTCCTTGTTGTTTCTGAACCTAAAGTCTTAACTGAGACACATGGAGATAATCGAGAAGGCCCTGTAAATACAATAGAAAATCTGTGTGAAGAAGAACTAATCCGGTTAACTTTGAAACCCCTTGTTTTTTTTAAGATAGTTATTTTAACTGAGAAAAATAAAGATAGTCTGGAAGGCTCTGTTGAAAATACAATAGAAAAGATGTGTGACGAAGAACGACTTCTGTTAATTTCGAGATTCCTTGTTGTTTCTGAAGCTAAAGTATTAACTGTGACACATGGAGATAGTCGAGAAGGCCCTGTAAATACAATAGAAAATCTGTGTGAAGAAGATCTAATTCTTTTAACTTCGAAATCTCTTGTGGTTTCTGAAGCTAAAGTCTAACTGTTGCAAATACAATAGAAAAGATGTGTGAAGCAGAACTACTTCTGTTAATTTCGTGATTCCTTGTGGTTTCTGAAGCTAAAGTCTTAACTGTGACACATGGAGATAGTCGAGAAGGCCCTGTAAATACAATAGAAAAGCTGTGTGAAGAAGATCTAATTCTTTTAACTTCGAAATCTCTTGTGGTTTCTGATGCTAAAGTCTAACTGTTGCAAATAAATAGAAAAGATGTGTGAAGAAGAACTACTTCTTTTAATTTCGAAATTCCTTGTGGTTTCTGAAGCTAAAGTTTTAACTGAGACACATGGAGATAGTCGAGAAGGCCCTGTAAATACAATAGAAAATCCGTGTGAAGAAGAACTAATCCGGTTAACTTTGAAACCCCTTGTGGTTTCTGAAGCTAAAGTCTAACTGTTGCAAATACAATAGAAAAGATGTGTGACGAAGAACTACTTCTGTTAATTTCGAGATTCCTTGTTGTTTCTGAAGCTAAAGTCTTAACTGAGACACATGGAGATAGTCAAGAAGGCCCTGTAAATAGAATAGAAAAGATGTGCGAAGAAGATCTAATTCTTTTAACTTTGAAATCTCTTGTGGTTTCTGAAGCTAAAGTCTAACTGTTGCAAATTCAACAGAAAAGATGTGCGAAGAAGAACTAGTTCTGTTAATTTCGGGATTCCTTGTTGTTTCTGAACCTAAAGTCTTAACTGGGACACATGGAGATAGTCGAGAAGGTCCTGTAAATACAATAGAAAATCTGTGTGAAGAAGAACTAATCCTGTTAACTTTGAAACACCTTGTTTTTTTTTAAAGATAAAATTATTTTAACTGAGAAAAATAAAGATAGTCTGGAAGGCTCTGTTGAAAATACAATAGAAAAGATGTGTGAAGAAGAACTACTTCTGTTAATTTCGAGATTCCTTGTTGTTTCTGAAGCTAAAGTCTTAACTGAGACATATGGAGATAGTCGAGAAGGCCCTGTAAATACAATAGAAAATCTGTGTGAAGAAGATCTAATTCTTTTAACTTCGAAATCTCTTGTGGTTTCTGAAGCTAAAGTCTAACTGTTGCAAATACAATAGAAAAGATGTGTGAAGAAGGACTACTTCTGTTAATTTCGAAAATCCTTGTGGTTTCTGAAGCTAAAGTCTTAACTGAGACACATGGAGATAGTCGAGAAGGCCCTGTAAATACAATAGAAAATCTGTGTGAAGAAGAACTAATCCTGTTAACTTTGAAACCCCTTGTGGTTTCTGAAGCTAAAGTCTAACTGTTGCAAATACAATAGAAAATATGTGTGAAGAAGAACTAGTTCTGTTAATTTCGAGATTCCTTGTTGTTTCTGAACCTAAAGTCTTAACTGAGACACATGGAGATAATCGAGAAGGCCCTGTAAATACAATAGAAAATCTGTGTGAAGAAGAACTAATCCGGTTAACTTTGAAACCCCTTGTTTTTTTTAAGATAGTTATTTTAACTGAGAAAAATAAAGATAGTCTGGAAGGCTCTGTTGAAAATACAATAGAAAAGATGTGTGAAGAAGAACGACTTCTGTTAATTTCGAGATTCCTTGTTGTTTCTGAAGCTAAAGTATTAACTGTGACACATGGAGATAGTCGAGAAGGCCCTGTAAATACAATAGAAAATCTGTGTGAAGAAGATCTAATTCTTTTAACTTCGAAATCTCTTGTGGTTTCTGAAGCTAAAGTCTAACTGTTGCAAATACAATAGAAAAGATGTGTGAAGCAGAACTACTTCTGTTAATTTCGAGATTCCTTGTGGTTTCTGAAGCTAAAGTCTTAACTGTGACACATGGAGATAGTCGAGAAGGCCCTGTAAATACAATAGAAAAGCTGTGTGAAGAAGATCTAATTCTTTTAACTTCGAAATCTCTTGTGGTTTCTGATGCTAAAGTCTAACTGTTGCAAATACAATAGAAAAGATGTGTGAAGAAGAACTACTTCTTTTAATTTCGAAATTCCTTGTGGTTTCTGAAGCTAAAGTTTTAACTGAGACACATGGAGATAGTCGAGAAGGCCCTGTAAATACAATAGAAAAGCTGTGTGAAGAAGATCTAATTTTTTAACTTCGAAATCTCTTGTGGTTTCTGAAGCTAAGTCTAACTGTTGCAAATACAATAGAAAAGATGTGTGAAGAAGAACTAGTTCTGTTAATTTCGAGATTCCTTGTGGTTTCTGAACCTAAAGTCTTAACTGAGACACATGGAGATAGTCGAGAAGGCCCTGTAAATACAATAGAAAATCTGTGTGAAGAAGAACTAATCCGGTTAGCTTTGAAACCCCTTGTTTTTTTTTAAGATAAAGTTATTTTAACTGAGAAAAATAAAGATAGTCTGGAAGGCTCTGTTGAAAATACAATAGAAAAGATGTGTGAAGAAGATCTAATTCTTTTAACTTCGAAATCCCTTGTGGTTTCTGAAGCTAAAGTCTAACTGTTGCAAATACAATAGAAAATATGTGTGAAGAAGAACTAGTTCTGTTCATTTCGAGATTCCTTGTGGTTTCTGAAGCTAAAGTCTTAACTGAGACACATGGAGATAGTCGAGAAGGCCCTGTAAATACAATAGAAAAGATGTGCGAAGAAGATCTAATTCTTTTAACTTTGAAATCTCTTGTGGTTTCTGAAGCTAAAGTCTAACTGTTGCAAATACAATAGAAAAGATGTGTGAAGAAGAATTACTTCTGTTAATTTCGAGATTCCTTGTTGTTTCTGAACCTAAAGTCTTAACTGGGACACATGGAGATAGTCGAGAAGGCCCTGTAAATACAATAGAAAATCCGTGTGAAGAAGAACTAATCCGGTTAACTTTGAAACCCCTTGTGGTTTCTGAAGCTAAAGTCTAACTGTTGCAAATACAATAGAAAAGATGTGTGACGAAGAACTACTTCTGTTAATTTCGAGATTCCTTGTTGTTTCTGAAGCTGAAGTCTTAACTGAGACACATGGAGATAGTCAAGAAGGCCCTGTAAATAGAATAGAAAAGATGTGCGAAGAAGATCTAATTCTTTTAACTTTGAAATCTCTTGTGGTTTCTGAAGCTAAAGTCTAACTGTTGCAAATACAATAGAAAAGATGTGCGAAGAAGAACTAGTTCTGTTAATTTCGGGATTCCTTGTTGTTTCTGAACCTAAAGTCTTAACTGGGACACATGGAGATAGTCGAGAAGGTCCTGTAAATACAATAGAAAATCTGTGTGAAGAAGAACTAATCCTGTTAACTTTGAAACACCTTGTTTTTTTTTTAAGATAAAATTATTTTAACTGAGAAAAATAAAGATAGTCTGGAAGGCTCTGTTGAAAATACAATAGAAAAGATGTGTGAAGAAGAACTACTTCTGTTAATTTCGAGATTCCTTGTTGTTTCTGAAGCTAAAGTCTTAACTGAGACACATGGAGATAGTCGAGAAGGCCCTGTAAATACAATAGAAAAGATGTGTGAAGAAGATCTAATTCTTTTAACTTCGAAATCCCTTGTGGTTTCTGAAGCTAAAGTCTAACTGTTGCAAATACAATAGAAAATATGTGTGAAGAAGAACTAGTTCTGTTCATTTCGAGATTCCTTGTGGTTTCTGAAGCTAAAGTCTTAACTGAGACACATGGAGATAGTCAAGAAGGCCCTGTAAATAGAATAGAAAAGATGTGCGAAGAAGATCTAATTCTTTTAACTTTGAAATCTCTTGTGGTTTCTGAAGCTAAAGTCTAACTGTTGCAAATACAATAGAAAAGATGTGCGAAGAAGAACTAGTTCTGTTAATTTCGGGATTCCTTGTTGTTTCTGAACCTAAAGTCTTAACTGGGACACATGGAGATAGTCGAGAAGGTCCTGTAAATACAATAGAAAATCTGTGTGAAGAAGAACTAATCCTGTTAACTTTGAAACACCTTGTTTTTTTTTTTAAGATAAAATTATTTTAACTGAGAAAAATAAAGATAGTCTGGAAGGCTCTGTTGAAAATACAATAGAAAAGATGTGTGAAGAAGAACTACTTCTGTTAATTTTGAGATTCCTTGTTGTTTCTGAAGCTAAAGTCTTAACTGAGCCATATGGAGATAGTCGAGAAGGCCCTGTAAATACAATAGAAAATCTGTGTGAAGAAGATCTAATTCTTTTAACTTCGAAATCTCTTGTGGTTTCTGAAGCTAAAGTCTAACTGTTGCAAATACAATAGAAAAGATGTGTGAAGAAGGACTACTTCTGTTAATTTCGAAATTCCTTGTGGTTTCTGAAGCTAAAGTCTTAACTGTGACACATGGAGATAGTCGAGAAGGCCCTGTAAATACAATAGAAAAGCTGTGTGAAGAAGATCTAATTTTTTAACTTCGAAATCCCTTGTGGTTTCTGAAGCTAAAGTCTAACTGTTGCAAATACAATAGAAAATATGTGTGAAGAAGAACTAGTTCTGTTAATTTCGAGATTCCTTGTTGTTTCTGAACCTAAAGTCTTAACTGAGACACATGGAGATAATCGAGAAGGCCCTGTAAATACAATAGAAAATCTGTGTGAAGAAGAACTAATCCGGTTAACTTTGAAACCCCTTGTTTTTTTTAAGATAGTTATTTTAACTGAGAAAAATAAAGATAGTCTGGAAGGCTCTGTTGAAAATACAATAGAAAAGGTGTGTGAAGAAGAACGACTTCTGTTAATTTCGAGATTCCTTGTTGTTTCTGAAGCTAAAGTATTAACTGTGACACATGGAGATAGTCCAGAAGGCCCTGTAAATACAATAGAAAATCTGTGTGAAGAAGATCTAATTCTTTTAACTTCGAAATCTCTTGTGGTTTCTGAAGCTAAAGTCTAACTGTTGCAAATACAATAGAAAAGATGTGTGAAGCAGAACTACTTCTGTTAATTTCGAGATTCCTTGTGGTTTCTGAAGCTAAAGTCTTAACTGTGACACATGGAGATAGTCGAGAAGGCCCTGTAAATACAATAGAAAAGCTGTGTGAAGAAGATCTAATTCTTTTAACTTCGAAATCTCTTGTGGTTTCTGATGCTAAAGTCTAACTGTTGCAAATACAATAGAAAAGATGTGTGAAGAAGAACTACTTCTTTTAATTTCGAAATTCCTTGTGGTTTCTGAAGCTAAAGTTTTAACTGAGACACATGGAGATAGTCGAGAAGGCCCTGTAAATACAATAGAAAAGATGTGTGAAGAAGAACTAGTTCTGTTAATTTCGAGATTCCTTGTGGTTTCTGAACCTAAAGTCTTAACTGAGACACATGGAGATAGTCGAGAAGGCCCTGTAAATACAATAGAAAATCTGTGTGAAGAAGAACTAATCCGGTTAGCTTTGAAACCCCTTGTTTTTTTTTAAGATAAAGTTATTTTAACTGAGAAAAATAAAGATAGTCTGGAAGGCTCTGTTGAAAATACAATAGAAAAGATGTGTGAAGAAGAACTACTTCTGTTAATTTCGAGATTCCTTGTTGTTTCTGAAGCTAAAGTCTTAACTGTGACACATGGAGATAGTCGAGAAGGCCCTGTAAATACAATAGAAAAGATGTGTGAAGAAGATCTAATTCTTTTAACTTCGAAATCCCTTGTGGTTTCTGAAGCTAAAGTCTAACTGTTGCAAATACAATAGAAAATATGTGTGAAGAAGAACTAGTTCTGTTCATTTCGAGATTCCTTGTGGTTTCTGAAGCTAAAGTCTTAACTGAGACACATGGAGATAGTCGAGAAGGCCCTGTAAATACAATAGAAAAGATGTGCGAAGAAGATCTAATTCTTTTAACTTTGAAATCTCTTGTGGTTTCTGAAGCTAAAGTCTAACTGTTGCAAATACAATAGAAAAGATGTGTGAAGAAGAATTACTTCTGTTAATTTCGAGATTCCTTGTGGTTTCTGAACCTAAAGTCTTAACTGGGACACATGGAGATAGTCGAGAAGGCCCTGTAAATACAATAGAAAATCTGTGTGAAGAAGAACTAATCCGGTTAGCTTTGAAACCCCTTGTTTTTTTTTAAGATAAAGTTATTTTAACTGAGAAAAATAAAGATAGTCTGGAAGGCTCTGTTGAAAATACAATAGAAAAGATGTGTGAAGAAGAACTACTTCTGTTAATTTCGAGATTCCTTGTTGTTTCTGAAGCTAAAGTCTTAACTGTGACACATGGAGATAGTCGAGAAGGCCCTGTAAATACAATAGAAAAGATGTGTGAAGAAGATCTAATTCTTTTAACTTCGAAATCTCTTGTGGTTTCTGAAGCTAAAGTCTAACTGTTGCAAATACAATAGAAAATATGTGTGAAGAAGAACTAGTTCTGTTCATTTCGAGATTCCTTGTGGTTTCTGAAGCTAAAGTCTTAACTGAGACACATGGAGATAGTCGAGAAGGCCCTGTAAATACAATAGAAAAGATGTGCGAAGAAGATCTAATTCTTTTAACTTTGAAATCTCTTGTGGTTTCTGAAGCTAAAGTCTAACTGTTGCAAATACAATAGAAAAGATGTGTGAAGAAGAATTACTTCTGTTAATTTCGAGATTCCTTGTTGTTTCTGAACCTAAAGTCTTAACTGGGACACATGGAGATAGTCGAGAAGGCCCTGTAAATACAATAGAAAATCTGTGTGAAGAAGAACTAATCCTGTTAACTTTGAAACCCCTTGTTTTTTTTTTGAAGATAAAATTATTTTAACTGAAAAATAATGATAGTCTGGAAGGCTCTGTTGAAAATACAATAGAAAAGATGTGTGAAGAAGAACTACTTCTGTTAATTTCGAGATTCCTTGTTGTTTCTGAAGCTAAAGTCTTAACTGAGACACATGGAGATAGTCGAGAAGGCCCTGTAAATACAATAGAAAATCTGTGTGAAGAAGATCTAATTCTTTTAACTTCGAAATCCCTTGTGGTTTCTGAAGCTAAAGTCTAACTGTTGACAATACATTAGAAAAGATGTGTGAAGAAGAACTACTTCTGTTAATTTCGAGATTCCTTGTTGTTTCTGAAGCTAAAGTCTTAACTGAGACACATGGAGATAGTCGAGAAGGCCCTGTAAATACAATAGAAAATCTGTGTGAAGAAGATCTAATTCTTTTAACTTCGAAATTCCTTGTGGTTTCTGAAGCTAAAGTCTAACTGTTGCAAATACAATAGAAAAGATGTGTGAAGAAGAACTACTTCTGTTAACAATAGAAAAGATGTGTGAAGAAGAACTACTTCTGTTAATTTCCAGATTTGTTGTTGTTTCTGAAGCTAAAGTCTTAACTGAGACACATGGAGATAGTCGAGAAGGCCCTGTAAATACAATAGAAAATCTGTGTGAAGAAGATCTAATTCTTTTAACTTCGAAATCCCTTGTGGTTTCTGAAGCTAAAGTCTAACTGTTGCAAATACAATAGAAAAGATGTGTGAAGAAGAACTAGTTCTGTTAATTTCGAGATTCCTTGTTGTTTCTGAAGCTAAAGTCTTAACTGAGACACATGGAGATAGTCGAGAAGGCCCTGTAAATACAATAGAAAATCTGTGTGAAGAAGATCTAATTCTTTTAGCTTTGAAATCCCTTGTGGTTTCTGAAGCTACAGTCTAACTGTTGCAAATACAGTAGAAAAGATGTGTGAAGAAGAACTACTTCTGTTAATTTCGAGATTCCTTGTTGCTTCTGAAGCTAAAGTCTTAACTGAGACACATGGAGATAGTCGAGAAGGCCCTGTAAATACAATAGAAAATCTTTGTGAAGAAGATCTAATTCTTTTAACTTCGAAATTCCTTGTGGTTTCTGAAGCTAAAGTCTTAACTGAGACACATGGAGATAGTCGAGAAGGCCCTGTAAATACAATAGAAAATCTGTGTGAAGAAGATCTAATTCTTTTAACTTCGAAATCCCTTGTAGTTTCTGAAGCTAAAGTCTAACTGTTGCAAATACAATAGAAAAGATGTGTGAAGAAGAACTACTTCTGTTAATTTCGCGATTCTTTGTTGCTTCTGAAGCTAAAGTCTTAACTGAGACACATGGAGATAGTCGAGAAGGCCCTGTAAATACAATAGAAAATCTGTGTGAAGAAGATCTAATTCTTTTAACTTCGAAATTCCTTGTGGTTTCTGAAGCTAAAGTCTTGACTGAGACACATGGAGATAGTCGAGAAGGCCCTGTAAATACAATAGAAAATCTGTGTGAAGAAGATCTAATTCTTTTAACTTCGAAATCCCTTGTGGTTTCTGAAGCTAAAGTCTAACTGTTGCAAATACAATAGAAAAGATGTGTGAAGAACTACTTCTGTTAATTTCGAGATTCCTTGTTGCTTCTGAAGCTAAAGTCTTAACTGAGACACATGGGAGATAGTCGAGAAGGCCCTGTAAATACAATAGAAAATCTGTATGAAGAAGATCTAATTCTTTTAACTTCGAAATTCCTTGTGGTTTCTGAAGCTAAAGTCTTAACTGAGACACATGGAGATAGTCGAGAAGGCCCTGTAAATACAATAGAAAAAATGTGTGAAGAAGAACTACTTCTGTTAATTTCGAAATTCCTTGTGGTTTCTGAAGCTAAAGTCTTAACTGAGACACATGGAGTTAGTCGAGAAGGTCCTGTAAATACAATAGAAAATGTGTGTGAAGAAGATCTAATTCTTTTAACTTCGAAATCCCTTGTGGTTTCTGAAGCTAAAGTCTAACTGTTGCAAATACAATAGAAAAGATGTGTGAAGAAGAATTACTTCTGTTAATTTCGAGATTCCTTGTTGTTTCTGAACCTAAAGTCTTAACTGGGACACATGGAGATAGTCGAGAAGGCCCTGTAAATACAATAGAAAATCTGTGTGAAGAAGAACTAATCCTGTTAACTTTGAAACCCCTTGTTTTTTTTTGAAGATAAAATTATTTTAACTGAGAAAAATAATGATAGTCTGGAAGGCTCTGTTGAAAATACAATAGAAAAGATGTGTGAAGAAGAACTACTTCTGTTAATTTCGAGATTCCTTGTTGTTTCTGAAGCTAAAGTCTTAACTGAGACACATGGAGATAGTCGAGAAGGCCCTGTAAATACAATAGAAAATCTGTGTGAAGAAGATCTAATTCTTTTAACTTCGAAATCCCTTGTGGTTTCTGAAGCTAAAGTCTAACTGTTGACAATACATTAGAAAAGATGTGTGAAGAAGAACTACTTCTGTTAATTTTGAGATTCCTTGTTGTTTCTGAAGCTAAAGTCTTAACTGAGACACATGGAGATAGTCGAGAAGGCCCTGTAAATACAATAGAAAATCTGTGTGAAGAAGATCTAATTCTTTTAACTTCGAAATTCCTTGTGGTTTCTGAAGCTAAAGTCTAACTGTTGCAAATACAATAGAAAAGATGTGTGAAGAAGAACTACTTCTGTTAACAATAGAAAAGATGTGTGAAGAAGAACTACTTCTGTTAATTTCCAGATTTGTTGTTGTTTCTGAAGCTAAAGTCTTAACTGAGACACATGGAGATAGTCGAGAAGGCCCTGTAAATACAATAGAAAATCTGTGTGAAGAAGATCTAATTCTTTTAGCTTTGAAATCCCTTGTGGTTTCTGAAGCTACAGTCTAACTGTTGCAAATACAGTAGAAAAGATGTGTGAAGAAGAACTACTTCTGTTAATTTCGAGATTCCTTGTTGCTTCTGAAGCTAAAGTCTTAACTGAGACACATGGAGATAGTCGAGAAGGCCCTGTAAATACAATAGAAAATCTTTGTGAAGAAGATCTAATTCTTTTAACTTCGAAATTCCTTGTGGTTTCTGAAGCTAAAGTCTTAACTGAGACACATGGAGATAGTCGAGAAGGCCCTGTAAATACAATAGAAAATCTGTGTGAAGAAGATCTAATTCTTTTAACTTCGAAATTCCTTGTGGTTTCTGAAGCTAAAGTCTAACTGTTGCAAATACAATAGAAAAGATGTGTGAAGAAGAACTACTTCTGTTAATTTCGCGATTCTTTGTTGCTTCTGAAGCTAAAGTCTTAACTGAGACACATGGAGATAGTCGAGAAGGCCCTGTAAATACAATAGAAAATCTGTGTGAAGAAGATCTAATTCTTTTAACTTCGAAATTCCTTGTGGTTTCTGAAGCTAAAGTCTTGACTGAGACACATGGAGATAGTCGAGAAGGCCCTGTAAATACAATAGAAAATCTGTGTGAAGAAGATCTAATTCTTTTAACTTCGAAATCCCTTGTGGTTTCTGAAGCTAAAGTCTAACTGTTGCAAATACAATAGAAAAGATGTGTGAAGAACTACTTCTGTTAATTTCGAGATTCCTTGTTGCTTCTGAAGCTAAAGTCTTAACTGAGACACATGGGAGATAGTCGAGAAGGCCCTGTAAATACAATAGAAAATCTGTATGAAGAAGATCTAATTCTTTTAACTTCGAAATTCCTTGTGGTTTCTGAAGCTAAAGTCTTAACTGAGACACATGGAGATAGTCGAGAAGGCCCTGTAAATACAATAGAAAAAATGTGTGAAGAAGAACTACTTCTGTTAATTTCGAAATTCCTTGTGGTTTCTGAAGCTAAAGTCTTAACTGAGACACATGGAGTTAGTCGAGAAGGTCCTGTAAATACAATAGAAAATGTGTGTGAAGAAGATCTAATTCTTTTAACTTCGAAATCCCTTGTGGTTTCTGAAGCTAAAGTCTAACTGTTGCAAATACAATAGAAAAAATGTGTGAAGAAGAACTACTTCTGTTAATTTCGAAATTCCTTGTGGTTTCTGAAGCTAAAGTCTTAACTGAGACACATGGAGATAGTCGAGAAGGCCCTGTAAATACAATAGAAAAAATGTGTGAAGAAGAACTACTTCTGTTAATTTCGAAATCCCTTGTGGTTTCTGAAGCTAAAGTCTTAACTGTTGCAAATACAATAGAAAAGATGTGTGAAGAAGAACTAGTTCTGTTAATTTCGAAATTCCTTGTTGTTTCTGAAGCTAAAGTCTTAACTGAGAACAAAGGAGACGGGTTGGAAGACCATTTACAATGGCTACCTACCCTAGAACGTAAAGGCAAAAAGGAAGGTTGAAAGAATGCCATTTGTAAACAGCAAATGAATGGTAACGAAAGACAGAAGAGAAAGAAGAAGCTAAATGCAATAAGATGAAAATCAAAGAAAACCGAGAACGTGAAAGAGAAGCTAAGAAGATAGCTAAAGAAATTGAAAATCAGATCAAAATGAAAAAAAATGCCGCCAAAAAGGAAAAAGGCAAAATTAACATTATTTCAAGTGTGTCAGTTCCACCTGCAGCAATGCAAGTGCATGTAAAAATTAACGGGTGTTTATTTAAATTTGACGTCGCAGTCGGCGCTGAAAAGTTCATTGTGAACATATCACAAAACGTACCTAACCCTACTTTTATAAACGCATTTAACAACAAGAAAGCATTCAAATGCAAAGTTTGAAACTAACTTTAAAACACTACATTTCCATCAAGTGGTAATAACTTAACTGTAATTCATTGCAATAAAAAAAGAATTCATAACAGATGATCAAAATGGTCACCGCCTTCACCCATGCACGCTCGAACTCTTCGCACAATTCCATTGCTGACATTTATTAACATATTCGGATTGTTATTAATTTCATTAATTTTCTCCAATATACTGTGCCGCAGTGCATTTAGGTCACGTATTGGTTGCTGGAAAATGGAGTTCTTTAAATACGGTCGCAGAAAGAAATCGCATGGCGTGAAGTTGCAAGATCGGACAGGATAAGGTATTGGTGTGTTTCGACTAATAAATAATCCGTCCGTCGAAAAGTTCTCATACCATATTTTAGGTTGATGTGTTGTGTGCATAGTCTTGTTGGAAAAAACCGTGTTGTGTGCATAGTCTTGTTGGAAAAAACCAAACTTGAGTTCATCGGCATGAAGTTCTTCGAAAACGAGCCATAAAAGCGCTTTCTACAGTTTTAATGCCTGAAAAAAATCTTTGTTGATTTTTTAACAAATAAACACTTTTGTCTTACTTTTACCTTAAAAAAGTATGGCACAATTATTCTATGCCTTGAAATGGCGGCCTACACTCCAATTTCTTGAGGATGAGGAGGTGTCTCTACCATAAAATTGGGCTTCTCCGAACTCCACCAACGCATGTTTTGAGAATTAATGTATCCACTGCGCACACAAAACATGATAACGGGTGTCCGCCGGCAAATTTCATTTTTAAACTTGAAATAACATTTTTATTTCTTAAAATATGTTATTGAAAAAAAATACAAAATAAACCTTAATCTTTGGGAAATTATTTGTGAAACAGCACATCCGCCAAATGACGCCCGTCACGTCGTATCACTTCCTCCAAACGAACTTGAAAATTTTGCATCACACGCGTAAGCATAGCAGGTGTAATCGCAAGAATTTCTCGGGTGATGTTCTGCTTTAACACATCCAAAGTGGGTGGTGCATTCTCGTAGGAAATTTGCCACTGGACACCCACTTTTTTTGTGGGGATATCTCAAATCACCACTTTGGATGTGTTAAAGCAGAACATCACCCAAGAAATTCGTGCGATTACACCTGCTATGCTTACGCGTGTGATGCAAAATTTTCAAGTTCGTTTGGAGGAAGTGATACGACGTGAGGGGCGTCATTTGACGGATGTGCTATTTCACAAATAATTTCCCAAAGATTAAGGTTTATTTTGTATTTTTTTCAATAACATATTTTAAGAAATAAAAATTTTATTTTAAGTTTAAAAATGAAATTTACCGGCGGACACCCGTTACCTTAAATATGATACGAGCATTTTTCGACAGACAGATTATTAGTCAAAACACACCAATACCTTATCCTGTCTCCATATTTTAGCAACCAACACGTGACCTAAATGCACTGCGGCACAGAATATTGGAGAAAATTAATGAAATGATTATGTTAATTGCAAAGAGTTCGAGCATGCATGGGTGAATATTGTGATTATTTTTTACTAATTCTTTTTTTATTGCAATAAATTACAGTTAAGTTATTACCATTTGATGGAAACGCAGTGTTGGAAACGTGTTTTAAAGTTAGTTTTAACATTTGTATTTGAAGGCTTGTTAAATCTTTTTATAAAAGTAAGGTTAGGTACGTTTTGTGATATGTTCACAATGAACATTTCAGCGCCAACTGGAATGTCAAATTTAAATTCTTATCATTTTTTGTCAATTGATGATCATGCTTTATTTTCCACTATTTTTACCAAAACTTCCAATCCCACGACCTTATTATTTCCTGTGCGGGCATTCCAATCCCCTATTATAATTACGTGCCCGTTTCTTAATTTGATTTGCCTTTTTTTTTCTTAATGTTTAGTGGAGTACACACACCGTAAGCCTCCAGTTGCCACTTGGCAACATTGGGTTATATTGTAAATTGTTAGTTGGAGAAACAAAACTTGTAGTTTCGATTTCATTATTCGATTTTCAATTGTTTTCTCATGTTTAGTGTAGTTCCCTTAAGGTAGAGCTTAGAATTAACACTTTTGGTATTGAAAAAGGCAAAATAAGATCTTGTAAGTTAGGTTAGTTTTCTTATATGCAGTGCGTATACATAACTTAATTAAAAGAGACAAAATCAGACCGTGCTACGTTATATACAGAGAGGTGCATGAAAAACGGCCAGAGCTGTAGGATCGTTATTTGTCATCCGATTTTCAAAATTCAAACACCAAATGAAATGGTTTAAAGCTCACTATAACCTGTCAGTAAACAATATTTTTTTAATTGAAAATGCCTCTGAGCAACTGTAGTCAACTTTAATTTTTTTTAATCTATTTTCGGACTCCTCGGATTTTGCTGAATACAGTGATGTGAGAATATCATATTTGTATTCATTTATACCAAAGAAAAAAAGATGCAAAATTGTTATAGCTCACGGTGGCATCAAATCACCCATGAGATGCAATCAAGTAGGCTGAGTACAGCCATATATCTAATACTTACTATATTGTTAGCGGCTATGAGTAGGAAACTCACCAAGGAAGTGAGACAGACAACCAACTCTTCAATGTATAATGGTGAGCTGTGTGCAAGCGCGGCGGCGTCGTCCGGCCAATGGGGAAGTGGTCAAGTTTAAAATTCGCTTCTAAAGGCGGAGTTCGCATTCTCACGCATGCGCACGAGATGCGTTATACTCTGAAGTGAGACTATGTCGGCGCCGTAATGTTTTCTGACGTATCCAGGCCCTACTAGCAATATATGTGTATTATATACAGGGTGCCCGGATTTCGTAGGGACAACATGGGTAACTTTTGTATTTGAAGAGATAGAGAGATGGTTAAATTAGCAAAAAGGTGCAGGTTTGAGAGCTCATTAAGAATCCATCTTCAAATTTTACTTGTCATGGCCCACTTGTCTAAAATTAAAAAAAAAAACAAAATCTCCTAATTTCTTTTATACGCCGTAACTTTGTTGTTACTTAAGATATTGAGGTGCGATTTGAACTAATTTGCATGGTAATTTAAATACTTTTATTGGCACTTGATAAAACCAATTTTATTTGTGTTAATTTTTAGTAATCTAACCTAACCTCAAAATTTTAAATTGGTACCCTGCAATTTTTTTGGCCCTTTTAAGAGAGGATTTTTTTCTGAATGCAGTGATGTATTACATGATGTGAAAACTTCTTCAAAATTTTGAAAAACTGAGTTTATTCTTTTTACAGGCAGAAATCACTAGTGCTATGATCACAATAACTTTGTTTTTTGTTTATCACGTTATCTGTGAAATTATGTTTCGAAACAAAAAGCAGGTTTATCATCATACGTGCCTGTCAGTGTGAGTGTTATTACTTCAACTTATAACGGAAAATTTTGAAAATATGATGTATTTTGTGCGTATGTCAAGTGCTACAAGAACGTAGAACTTATACGTCAAACATACGGAACACACTGACACTACTGGAAGGCACGTATGATGATAAGAGTGCTTTTTGTTTCTAAACATAATTTTACAGATAACGTAATAAATAAAAAACAAAATTATTGTGATCATGGCACTAGCGATTTCTGCCTGTAAAAAGAATAAACTCAGTTTTTCAAAATTTTGAAGAAGTTTCCATATCATGTAATACATCACTGCATTCAGAAAAAAATCCTCTCTTAAAAGGGCCAAAAAAATTGCAGGGTACCAATTTAAAATTTTGAGGTTAGGTTAGATTACTAAAAATTAACACAAATAAAATTGGTTTTATCAAGTATCAATAAAGGTATTTAAATTACCATTCAAATTAGTTCAAATCGCATCTCAATATCTTAAGTAACAAAAAAGTTACGGCGTATAAAAGAAATTAGGAGATTTTGTTTTTTTTTAAATTTTAGACAAGTGGGCCATGACAAGTAAAATTTGAAGATGGATTCTTAATGAGCTCTCAAACCTGCACCTTTTTGCTAATTTAACCATCTCTCTATCTCTTCAAATACAAAAGTTACCCATGTTGTCCCTACGAAATCCGGGCACCCTGTATATGAGTACAGCATGATATTCAAAAATGAACGGCAAACCTGTAAATCTTCTAAACATCTGCAATATTGTTTGTTGTTCATGGGTGATTTGATGCCATTGGAATGTATAAATTTGGTAATTTTTTTTCTTTGGTGTGAATGACAAATATATAATATTCTCACATTACTGTATTCAGAAACATTCTTGGAGGCAGCGGAAAAGAGAAGAAATTCAATTGATGATACAATAGAACCCCTTTTTGAGGTTATGATTCTATTTGTTCTTGTAAACAGCTCTTTAGAAACTGTTTTTGTGCATGACTTCAACTTCATGAAATTCAAGAAAAACATAATTCTAGGCTACAAATGCATATTGTAATTTCTTCGCTTGTCAAAAACGACTATTATATAATTGAACTGTTTGCTCTAGGTATCCTTGCTGGGCACGACAACCGCGTCAGCTGCTTAGGAGTGACGGAGAACGGCATGGCGGTGGGCACAGGCTCGTGGGACAGCTTCCTGCGCATATGGAATTAAGCAGTGTTGCCAAATCTTAGTGCTGTATCGTACTGACATCACAACTAAAGTTAAGTTCTCATTTCCCTTCACTTCTACTTTCGTTGCGCATCCGCAGTTCTTGCTTGGAACAAACTGCCGCGAATCCTTTGTATATAAATATGGCAAACTTATCGTTTCTTAATGGTTTTCTATGCGCTAGTTGGTATTTATTGCAATTGCTTGCACTGATGTATAAAGTAGGAGAGAGCGAGCCGCGTTAGACGAGTCGCCTTGTTTCTAGCAGCGTTCGTTTCGTAGTGCTTTGTATTTTATTTTTAGTTTCTAAGGTATTTGTTAACACATTTTGTGATTATTCCAAAGCTTTTGATTGACATAATGTAATTATGTGTACTATTGGTATTAAAAGTAATTAAGTATTTTTAGGTTAAGTGTCTATGTGAGAAAATTTTAATGAAAACAATAATAAAAGCGGTAGAAAAACTCTTTTGTTTGTTGAACCTTATAAATATGTTAACAAATACCGATTCGTTTTTGTTTTTTCCTTTCCTCGTTACCATTGATAATAGATGTAAGTCTGATACAGAATAGAGAGAAATTCGAGCGATATTGGGTATCATCCAGGGATACAAGTGCAGACTGTACTCAAATATCATCGGAGTGGCGAAGTACAAAGCGTAAGACCAATTTTAGCAAAGTAAGCAGCGATCTGCCCTGCGCATTCATTTGATTTCCCTGAAGGAACCTCGTTAATTTTGTTGTCTAGGAC
The DNA here is from genome assembly GCA_940337035.1 of Agriotes lineatus. NCBI lineage: Eukaryota > Metazoa > Arthropoda > Insecta > Coleoptera > Elateridae > Agriotes > Agriotes lineatus. Next base: position 35,206,079 of record OW679203.1, read on the forward strand.
GTTCCACTTGTTTCAGTCAACTACCGGATGGCACTAGCTAGCTAGTCACGAACCAAAAGTCAGTTCGAACACTCCGAGTGCCATATTTAACGAAACTAAACTTAATAGTACAATTGCTGATCTAAATTTATCTGTTCGTGATCGTTGTTCTCCACTTGAACCAAACATAGTGATAATCGGTGTAACGGACTTAGCTTGATGCATCCTGAGAGAGCGCGAGATGGAGAATCAAACAGTTGATTACAACTACTGCCTCAACTGTTTTTATAACAGTGTTCCATTTTCTCATGTCGAGTCGATCGTCATTCGTTCACGTAGAACCATTACCTTTGCTTTCGTTCGAGTAGCGCTGAGTTCTGATTGAATATTATTTAACCGTCGCCTAAGTTCACTTAATGTTCTTTTCAACGTGTCTGATGAAGCGCTTCTGTTCCGTGCCCTGCGCCACATGGGTCACTACTAACGAACTAGCGAGAAATAGAAAGGTAAGGCACCGTTAGTGTTTACCGACCAAACTTAGGTTGTAGGCGAAAACGACCAAATCTTGTGCTCACTTCAAGCAGCCAAATTCGAGGATCTAACTCATGAACTGTGATTGTCACATGTTTGATGTACTCATATTCGTTTAATCGTGGTAGCAGTAAAATTGTTTCAGTTAGATTGCACTGAAAACTGTAAAAGTACGGCTCGATCCTGTTAACGCTTCGAGCGCCAGCTCAATAAATCATCAGGTATGCGACCCGTTCAGTAGCCTTATCCAAGGTCTTGCTAAAGTGATAAAGATACGGTAAGATCGAGGTTAACGCTACGGCCGAACGGTACGAAGCGCAATTTTTACGTGACGCGTTTCATTCGGGGTCTGGCTGTAATCAATTTTATAAACTGGACTGAAGTGTCGAGTCGAAGATAGTGATAGCCCATTTGGCGCAGTGTTCCTGTATATTCGAACAGTTCTTTTATATTTTTATAATACGACAGTGTCGCCGCCTTATCATTTTTGTTTGTTTCGCGTAAGGTAGGACTAATTTGTTCGTGGACGCGTTCACGTAGTTTTTCATTACTATTATTAATAAATAGGTGAAACTATTCGATAAATAGCTTTGCTTGTAATGATGCGAGAAAGTGATCCATATTAATCACTCTTCTATAAATATTTTATATGCCAAAAATCTCACTTGTGTTATTTTCGCGTGCACACCTCCTTATCGCGACTTCTTTTGCATATGTTGACATTTATCATATACAGGGCACTTTTTTGATGCGATGTTTAGACGTGACGGTGTCCCTTTAGAGCACTTCCTGCATCAATTGTTTTCGAAAATTCAAACTGCCGCGATTTGCCCAGCAAGCGTAATAATAATAAAATAATAATACTAATAATAATAGTTATAGTACAATTTTTTAAATATCGTGTTAAGAAAACACCATGTATATGTAAATGAGGTACATATAAATTCTAAATAAACGTAGGGTTAATTTTTAAATTATTTATTAAGAAAAATGTGCATTTTGTGTGTGCGTCTCTGTGTATAAAAGGGCCTATGAGCGAGGGTACGGAGGCGGGGCCCGGTTTCCGAATGCTTTGTGCAGCTGCGACCAGTCTGATTTTAACCGGGACAAAACCTTCCCGAACTAAAGGGCTCACTGATTGGTCACGGTTATATAATGAGCGACTCGCCGTCACGCTCGTCGAGTCGATTCGGAAACCCCGCGCCGCCTTTTATATCACTTACCCCCAGCGGGGAGGTTGCCACAGGCTTCCCGCTGGAGCACTTGTGGGCATGCGTGGGTGTTTTTATATTAAATAAGTCATGTCACACATAACATATAACAGTCTCATTGATAAATTTTACAGTCTCTGCTATAATTTTTAAGGTATGGGCACAATATTGCGCAAATGTAGCATGTTTCGTTCCTTTGGCTATCTAAACGCGGTCACTTTGCCGCACGCGTTTTGGGCTCCGGCGCAAAACGCCTGCGCGTTGATTAGCACAATTTTAACGAACCTTTGGGTTTCGCATTATGCGTGTGCTGCTGTTTGTATGTGGTGTAAACACGATAGCAGGCGCGCAATTCAAGTGTAGGATAGATTGTCATTTTTTTATTGTTAACTGATTTAAAAGCGTATGGTGTACGACTTACTATAGCAACATGTATGTTATAATACTGTATTGTATCTAATAAATAAATAATAATACGTGTTGGTTTTATTTCCTCTTGCAGCACGCGCACTGTACAAAATTCTATTTGCATTTATATACCAGGACAGAAAAAACAAAATTTTATTATTCAACATATGAGCCTTCAACAGTTACACACTTGGTTCAACGCTTCTCCAATAATGCACTCCTCAAAAAACTCGGAAAATTTCCATCCTCGCAAGTGTTTTTTCAACTTAGGAAAAAGGTAATAGTCCGATGGAGCTAGGTCAGGGTTGTAAGGAGGGTGTCGTAACTCGACAAAACCTTGCTGATTTCTCCCTGAATTTTGTGAGTCTTATGAACTCAAAAATTATCGTGCAGAAATTAAGTTTTTTGGGCAAAATTATAGGGCCCCTTTTTGGGTATAGCAACTTTTTAAATTTTAATTGTTTCTTTGTCGACGTCTCTGGTGATTGTAGATCCCTTCTGCATATACTCAATCCAAAGAATGCCCTCATTATCCCAAAAATAGATGTCTGTGGTGATTGTAGACCCCTGCATATAGTTATTCCAAAGAATACCCTCATTATCGCAAACATAGATGTCTGTGGTGATTGTAGACCCCTTCTGCATACAGTCAATCCAAAGAATACCCTCATTATTCTAAAAATTGACGTCTCTGGTGATTGTAGACCCCTGCATATAGTTATTCCAAAGAATACCCTCATTATCGCAAACATAGATGTCTGTGGTGATTGTAGACCTCTTCTGCATATAGTCAATCCAAAGAATACCCTCATTATTCCAAAAATAGACGTCTCTGGTAATTGTAGACCCCTGCATATAGTTATTCCAAAGAATACCCTCATTATCCCAAAAATAGACGTCTGTGGTGATTGTAGATTCCTGCATGTAGTTATTCCAAAGAATACCCTCATTATCGCAAACATAGGTGTCTGTGGTGATTGTAGACCCCTTCTGCATATAGTCAATCCAAAGAATACCCTCATTCCAAAAATACACGTCTCTGGTGATTGTAGACCCCTGCATATAGTTATTCCAAAGAATACCCTCATTATGGCAAACATAGATGTCTGTGGTGATTGTGGACCCCTTCTGCATATAGTCAATCCAAAGAATACCCTCATTATTCCAAAAATAGACGTATCTGTGTGATTGTAGACCCCTGCATATAGTTATTCCAAAGAATACCCTCATTATCGCAAACATAGATGTCTGTGGTGATTGTAGACCCCTTCTGCATATAGTTAATCCAAAAAATACCCTCATTATTCCAAAAATAGACGTCTCTGGTGATTGTAGACCCCTGCATATAGTTATTCCAAAGAATACCCTCATTATCGCAAACATAGATGTCTGTGGTGATTGTAGACCCCTTCTGCATATAGTCAATCCAAAGAATACCCTCGTTATTCCAGAAATAGACGTCTCTGGTGATTGTAGACCCCTGCATATAGTTATTCCAAAGAATACCCTCATTATCGCAAACATAGATGTCTGTGGTGATTGTAGACCCCTTCTGCATATAGTCAATCCAAAAAATACCCTTATTATTCCAAAAATAGACGTCTCTGGTGATTGTAGACCCCTGCATATAGTTATTCCAAAGAATACCCTCATTATCGCAAACATAGATGTCTGTGGTGATTGTAGACCCCTTCTGCATATAGTCAATCCAAAAAATACCCTCATTATTCCAAAAATAGACGTCTCTGGTGATTGTAGACCCCTGCATATAGTTATTCCAAAGAATACCCTCATTATCGCAAACATAGATGTCTGTGGTGATTGTAGACCCCTTCTGCATATAGTCAATCCAAAGAATACCCTCGTTATTCCAGAAATAGACGTCTCTGGTGATTGTAGACCCCTGCATATAGTTATTCCAAAGAATACCCTCATTATCGCAAACATAGATGTCTGTGGTGATTGTAGACCCCTTCTGCATATAGTCAATCCAAAAAATACCCTCATTATTCCAAAAATAGACGTCTCTGGTGATTGTAGACCCCTGCATATAGTTATTCCAAAGAATACCCTCATTATCGCAAACATAGATGTCTGTGGTAATTGTAGACCCCTTCTGCATATAGTCAATCCGAAGAATACCCTCGTTATTCCAAAAATAGACGTCTCTGGTGATTGTAGACCTCTGCATATAGTTATTCCAAAGAATACCCTCATTATCGCAAACATAGATGTCTGTGGTGATTGTAGACCCCTTCTGCATATAGTCAATCCAAAGAATACCCTCATTATTCCAAAAATAGACGTCTCTGCTAATTGTAGACCCCTGCATATAGTTATTCCTAAGAATATTCTCATTATCCCAAAAATAGACGTCTGTGGTGATTGTAGACCCCTGCATATAGTTATTCCAAAGAATGCCCTCATTATCGCAAACATAGATGTCTGTGGTGATTGTAGACCCCTTCTGCATATAGTCAATCCAAAGTATACCCTCATTATTCCAAAAATAGACGTCTCTGCTAATTGTAGACCCCTGCATATAGTTATTCCTAAGAATATTCTCATTATCCCAAAAATAGACGTCTGTGGTGATTCTAGACCCCTGCATATAGTTATTCCAAAGAATACCCTCATTATCGCAAACATAGATGTCTGTGGTGATTGTAGACCCCTTCTGCATATAGTCAATCCAAAGAATACCATCATTATTCCAAAAATAGACGTCTTTGGTGATTGTAGACCCCTGCATATAGTTATTCCAAAGAATACCCTCATTATCGCAAACATAGATGTCTGTGGTGATTGTAGACCCCTTCTGCATATAGTCAATCCAAAGAATACCTTCGTTATTCCAAAAATAGACGTCTCTGGTGATTGTAGACCCCTGCATATAGTTATTCCAAAGAATACCCTCATTATCGCAAACATAGATGTCTGTGGTAATTGTAGACCCCTTCTGCATATAGTCAATCCAAAGAATACCCTCATTATTCCAAAAATAGACGTCTCTGGTGATTGTAGACCCCTGCATATAGTTATTCCAAAGAATACCCTCATTATCCCAAAAATAGACGTCTGTGGTGATTGTAGACCCCTGCATATAGTTATTCCAAAGAATACCCTCATTATCGCAAACATAGATGTCTGTGGTGATTGTAGACCCCTTCTGCATATAGTCAATCCAAAGAATACCCTCGTTATTCCAAAAATAGACGTCTCTGGTGATTGTAGACCCCTGCATATAGTTATTCCAAAGAATACCCTCATTATCGCAAACATAGATGTCTGTGGTGATTGTAGACCCCTTCTGCATATAGTCAATCCAAAGAATACCCTCGTTATTCCAGAAATAGACGTCTCTGGTGATTGTAGACCCCTGCATATAGTTATTCCAAAGAATACCCTCATTATCGCAAACATAGATGTCTGTGGTGATTGTAGACCCCTTCTGCATATAGTCAATCCAAAGAATACCCTCATTATTCCAAAAATAGACGTCTCTGGTGATTGTAGACCCCTGCATATAGTTATTCCAAAGAATACCCTCATTATCGCAAACATAGATGTCTGTGGTGATTGTAGACCCCTTCTGCATATAGTCAATCCAAAGAATACCCTCATTCCAAAAATAGACGTCTCTGGTGATTGTAGACCCTTGCATATAGTTATTCCAAAGAATACCCTCATTATCGCAAACATAGATGTCTGTGGTGATTGTAGACCCCTTCTGCATATAGTCAATCCAAAGAATACCCTCGTTATTCCAGAAATAGACGTCTCTGGTGATTGTAGACCCCTGCATATAGTTATTCCAAAGAATACCCTCATTATCGCAAACATAGATGTCTGTGGTGATTGTAGACCCCTTCTGCATATAGTCAATCCAAAAAATACCCTTATTATTCCAAAAATAGACGTCTCTGGTGATTGTAGACCCCTGCATATAGTTATTCCAAAGAATACCCTCATTATCGCAAACATAGATGTCTGTGGTGATTGTAGACCCCTTCTGCATATAGTCAATCCAAAAAATACCCTCATTATTCCAAAAATAGACGTCTCTGGTGATTGTAGACCCCTGCATATAGTTATTCCAAAGAATACCCTCATTATCGCAAACATAGATGTCTGTGGTGATTGTAGACCCCTTCTGCATATAGTCAATCCAAAGAATACCCTCGTTATTCCAGAAATAGACGTCTCTGGTGATTGTAGACCCCTGCATATAGTTATTCCAAAGAATACCCTCATTATCGCAAACATAGATGTCTGTGGTGATTGTAGACCCCTTCTGCATATAGTCAATCCAAAAAATACCCTCATTATTCCAAAAATAGACGTCTCTGGTGATTGTAGACCCCTGCATATAGTTATTCCAAAGAATACCCTCATTATCGCAAACATAGATGTCTGTGGTAATTGTAGACCCCTTCTGCATATAGTCAATCCGAAGAATACCCTCGTTATTCCAAAAATAGACGTCTCTGGTGATTGTAGACCTCTGCATATAGTTATTCCAAAGAATACCCTCATTATCGCAAACATAGATGTCTGTGGTGATTGTAGACCCCTTCTGCATATAGTCAATCCAAAGAATACCCTCATTATTCCAAAAATAGACGTCTCTGCTAATTGTAGACCCCTGCATATAGTTATTCCTAAGAATATTCTCATTATCCCAAAAATAGACGTCTGTGGTGATTGTAGACCCCTGCATATAGTTATTCCAAAGAATGCCCTCATTATCGCAAACATAGATGTCTGTGGTGATTGTAGACCCCTTCTGCATATAGTCAATCCAAAGAATACCCTCGTTATTCCAAAAATAGACGTCTCTGGTGATTGTAGACCCCTGCATATAGTTATTCCAAAGAATACCCTCATTATCGCAAACATAGATGTCTGTGGTGATTGTAGACCCCTTCTGCATATAGTCAATCCATAGAATACCCTCATTATTCCAAAAATAGACGTCTCTGCTAATTGTAGACCCCTGCATATAGTTATTCCTAAGAATATTCTCATTATCCCAAAAATAGACGTCTGTGGTGATTCTAGACCCCTGCATATAGTTATTCCAAAGAATACCCTCATTATCGCAAACATAGATGTCTGTGGTGATTGTAGACCCCTTCTGCATATAGTCAATCCAAAGAATACCATCATTATTCCAAAAATAGACGTCTTTGGTGATTGTAGACCCCTGCATATAGTTATTCCAAAGAATACCCTCATTATCGCAAACATAGATGTCTGTGGTGATTGTAGACCCCTTCTGCATATAGTCAATCCAAAGAATACCTTCGTTATTCCAAAAATAGACGTCTCTGGTGATTGTAGACCCCTGCATATAGTTATTCCAAAGAATACCCTCATTATCGCAAACATAGATGTCTGTGGTAATTGTAGACCCCTTCTGCATATAGTCAATCCAAAGAATACCCTCATTCCAAAAATAGACGTCTCTGGTGATTGTAGACCCCTGCATATAGTTATTCCAAAGAATACCCTCATTATCCCAAAAATAGACGTCTGTGGTGATTGTAGACCCCTGCATATAGTTATTCCAAAGAATACCCTCATTATCGCAAACATAGATGTCTGTGGTGATTGTAGACCCCTTCTGCATATAGTCAATCCAAAGAATACCCTCGTTATTCCAAAAATAGACGTCTCTGGTGATTGTAGACCCCTGCATATAGTTATTCCAAAGAATACCCTCATTATCGCAAACATAGATGTCTGTGGAGATTGTAGACCCCTTCTGCATATAGTCAATCCAAAAAATACCCTCATTATTCCAAAAATAGACGTTTCTGGTGATTGTAGACCCCAGCATATAGTTATTCCAAAGAATACCCTCATTATCGCAAACATAGATGTCTGTGGTGATTGTAGACCCCTTCTGCATATAGTCAATCCAAAAAATACCCTCATTATTCCAAAAATAGACGTCTCTGGTGATTGTAGACCCCTGCATATAGTTATTCCAAAGAATACCCTCTTTATCGCAAACATAGATGTCTGTGGTGATTGTAGACCCCTTCTGCATATAGTCAATCCAAAAAATACCCTCATTATTCCAAAAATAGACGTCTCTGGTGATTGTAGACCCCTGCATATAGTTATTCCAAAGAATACCCTCATTATCGCAAACATAGATGTCTGTGGTGATTGTAGACCCCTTCTGCATATAGTCAATCCAAAGGATACCCTCGTTATTCCAGAAATAGACGTCTCTGGTGATTGTAGACCCCTGCATATAGTTATTCCAAAGAATACCCTCATTATCGCAAACATAGATGTCTGTGGTGATTGTAGACCCCTTCTGCATATAGTCAATCCAAAGAATACCCTCATTATTCCAAAAATAGACGTCTCTGGTGATTGTAGACCCCTGCATATAGTTATTCCAAAGAATACCCTCATTATCGCAAACATAGATGTCTGTGGTGATTGTAGACCCCTTCTGCATATAGTCAATCCAAAGAATACCCTCATTCCAAAAATAGACGTCTCTGGTGATTGTAGACCCCTGCATATAGTTATTCCAAAGAATACCCTCATTATCGCAAACATAGATGTCTGTGGTGATTGTAGACCCCTTCTGCATATAGTCAATCCAAAGAATACCCTCATTATTCCAAAAATAGACGTCTCTGGTGATTGTAGACCCCTGCATATAGTTATTCCAAAGAATACCCTCATTATCGCAAACATAGATGTCTGTGGTCATTGTAGACCCCTTCTGCATATAGTCAATCCAAAGAATACCCTCATTATTCCAAAAATAGACGTCTCTGGTGATTGTAGACCCCTGCATATAGTTATTCCAAAGAATACCCTCATTATCGCAAACATAGATGTCTGTGGTGATTGTAGATCCCTTCTGCATATACTCAATCCAAAGAATGCCCTCATTATCCCAAAAATAGACGTCTGTGGTGATTGTAGACCCCTGCATATAGTTATTCCAAAGAATACCCTCATTATCGCAAACATAGATGTCTGTGGTGATTGTAGACTCCTTCTGCATATAGTCAATCCAAAGAATACCCTCATTATTCCAAAAATAGACGTCTCTGGTGCTTGTAGACCCCTGCATATAGTTATTCCAAAGAATACCCTCATTATCGCAAACATAGATGTCTGTGGTGATTGTAGACCCCTTCTGCATATAGTCAATCCAAAGAATACCCTCATTATTCCAAAAATAGACGTCTCTGGCGATTGTAGACCCCTGCATATAGTTATTCCAAAGAATGCCCTCATTATGGCAAACATAGATGTGTGTGGTGATTGTAGACCCCTTCTGCATATAGTCAATCCAAAGAATACCCTCGTTATTCCAAAAATAGACGTCTCTGGTGATTGTAGACCCCTGCATATAGTTATTCCAAAGAATACCCTCATTATCGCAAACATAGATGTCTGTGGTGATTGTAGACCCCTTCTGCATATAGTCAATCCAAAGAATACCCTCATTATTCCAAAAATAGACGTCTCTGCTAATTGTAGACCCCTGCATATAGTTATTCCTAAGAATATTCTCATTATCCCAAAAATAGACGTCTGTGGTGATTGTAGACCCCTGCATATAGTTATTCCAAAGAATGCCCTCATTATCGCAAACATAGATGTCTGTGGTGATTGTAGACCCCTTCTGCATATAGTCAATCCAAAGAATACCCTCGTTATTCCAAAAATAGACGTCTCTGGTGATTGTAGACCCCTGCATATTGTTATTCCAAAGAATACCCTCATTATCGCAAACATAGATGTCTGTGGTGATTGTAGACCCTTTCTGCATATAGTCAATCCAAAGAATACCCTCATTATTCCAAAAATAGACGTCTCTGCTAATTGTAGACCCCTGCATATAGTTATTCCTAAGAATATTCTCATCCCAAAAATAGACGTCTGTGGTGATTCTAGACCCCTGCATATAGTTATTCCAAAGAATACCCTCATTATCGCAAACATAGATGTCTGTGGTGATTGTAGACCCCTTCTGCATATAGTCAATCCAAAGAATACCCTCATTATTCCAAAAATAGACGTCTTTGGTGATTGTAGACCCCTGCATATAGTTATTCCAAAGAATACCCTCATTATCGCAAACATAGATGTCTGTGGTGATTGTAGACCCCTTCTGCATATAGTCAATCCAAAGAATACCTTAATTATTCCAAAAATAGACGTCTCTGGTGATTGTAGACCCTTGCATATAGTTATTCCAAAGAATACCCTCATTATCGCAAACATAGATGTCTGTGGTAATTGTAGACCCCTTCTGCATATAGTCAATCCAAAGAATACCCTCATTATTCCAAAAATAGACGTCTCTGGTGATTGTAGACCCCTGCATATAGTTATTCCAAAGAATACCCTCATTATCCCAAAAATAGACGTCTGTGGTGATTGTAGACCCCTGCATATAGTTATTCCAAAGAATACCCTCATTATCGCAAACATAGATGTCTGTGGTGATTGTAGACCCCTTCTGCATATAGTCAATCCAAAGAATACCCTCGTTATTCCAAAAATAGACGTCTCTGGTAATTGTAGACCCCTGCATATAGTTATTCCTAAGAATACTTCATTATCCCAAAAATAGACGTCTCTGGTGATTGTAGACCCCTGCATATAGTTATTCCAAAGAATACCCTCATTATCGCAAACATAGATGTCTGTGGTGATTGTAGACCCCTTCTGCATATAGTCAATCCAAAGAATACCCTCATTATTCCAAAAATAAACGTCTCTGCTAATTGTAGACCCCTGCATATACACTCACCGGCACGAAAAACGGAGCACTTTAATTTTTTGATTAGATTTAAAATTGTATCCCTTTGTGATGTTTTATTATTACATTTATTATTATACATTTATTATACATTTAACATTATAACATGTCTAATAAATGTATAATATTAAATGTAATAATAAAACATCACAAAGGGATACAATTTTAAATCTAATCAAAAAATGCAAGTGCTCCGTTTTTCGTGCCGGTGAGTGTAGTTATTCCTAAGAATATTCTCATTATCCCAAAAATAGACGTCTGTGGTGATTGTAGACCCCTGCATATAGTTATTCCAAAGAATACCCTCATTATCGCAAACATAGATGTCTGTGGTGATTGTAGACCCCTTCTGCATATAGTCAATCCAAAGAATACCCTCATTATTCCAAAAATAGACGTCTCTGGTGATTGTAGACCCCTGCATATAGTTATTCCAAAGAATACCCTTATTATCGCAAACATAGATGTCTGTGGTGATTGTAGACCCCTTCTGCATATAGTCAATCCAAAGAATACCCTCGTTATTCCAAAAATAGACGTCTCTGGTGATTGTAGACCCCTGCATATAGTTATTCCAAAGAATACCCTCATTATCGCAAACATAGATGTCTGTGGTGATTGTAGACCCCTTCTGCATATAGTCAATCCAAAGAATACCCTCCTTATTCCAAAAATAGACGTCTCTGGTGATTGTAGACCCCTGCATATAGTTATTCCAAAGAATACCCTCATTATCCCAAAAATAGACGTCTGTGGTGATTGTAGACCCCTGCATATAGTTATTCCAAAGAATACCCTCATTATCACAAACATAGATGTCTGTGGTGATTGTACACCACTTCTGCATATAGTCAATCCAAAGAATACCCTCATTATCCCAAAAATAGACGTCTGTGGTGATTGTAGACCCCTGTATATAGTTATTCCAAAGAATACCTGCATTATCACAAACATAGATGTCTGTGGTGATTGTAGACCCCTTCTGCATATAGTCAATCCAAAGAATACCCTCATTATTCCAAAAATAGACGTCTCTGGTGATTGTAGACCCCTGCATATAGTTATTCCAAAGAATACCCTCATTATCCCAAAAATAGACGTCTGTGGTGATTGTAGAACCCTGCATATAGTTATTCCAAAGAATACCCTCATTATCGCAAACATAGATGTCTGTGGTGATTGTAGACCCCTTCTGCATATAGTCAATCCAAAGAATACCCTCGTTATTCCAAAAATAGACGTCTCTGGTGATTGTAGACCCCTGCATATAGTTATTCCAAAGAATACCCTCATTATCGCAAACATAGATGTCTGTGGTGATAGTAGACCCTTTCTGCATATAGTCAATCCAAAGAATACCCTCATTATTCCAAAAATAGACGTCTCTGGTAATTGTAGACCCCTGCATATAGTTATTCCTAAGAATACCCTCATTATCCCAAAAATAGACGTCTCTGGTGATTGTAGACCCCTGCATATAGTTATTCCAAAGAATACCCTCATTATCGCAAACATAGATGTCTGTGGTGATTGTAGACCCCTTCTGCATATAGTCAATCCAAAGAATACCCTCATTATTCCAAAAATAGACGTCTCTGCTAATTGTAGACCCCTGCATATAGTTATTCCTAAGAATATTCTCATTATCCCAAAAATAGACGTCTGTGGTGATTGTAGACCCCTGCATATAGTTATTCCAAAGAATACCCTCATTATCGCAAACATAGATGTCTGTGGTGATTGTAGACCCCTTCTGCATATAGTCAATCCAAAGAATACCCTCAATATTCCAAAAATAGACGTCTTTGGTGATTGTAGACCCCTGCATATAGTTATTCCAAAGAATACCCTTATTATCGCAAACATAGATGTCTGTGGTGATTGTAGACCCCTTCTGCATATAGTCAATCCAAAGAATACCCTCGTTATTCCAAAAATAGACGTCTCTGGTGATTGTAGACCCCTGCATATAGTTATTCCAAAGAATACCCTCATTATCGCAAACATAGATGTCTGTGGTGATTGTAGACCCCTTCTGCATATAGTCAATCCAAAGAATACCCTCCTTATTCCAAAAATAGACGTCTCTGGTGATTGTAGACCCCTGCATATAGTTATTCCAAAGAATACCCTCATTATCCCAAAAATAGACGTCTGTGGTGATTGTAGACCCCTGCATATAGTTATTCCAAAGAATACCCTCATTATCACAAACATAGATGTCTGTGGTGATTGTAGACCCCTGTATATACCTGCATTATCACAAACATAGATGTCTGTGGTGATTGTAGACCACTTCTGCATATAGTCAATCCAAAGAATACCCTCGTTATTCCAAAAATCGACGTCTGTGGTGATTGTAGACCCCTCCATATAGTTATTCCAAAGAATACTCTCATTATCGCAAACATAGATGTCTGTGGTGATTGTAGACCTCTTCTGCATATAGTCAATCCAAAGAATACCCTCATTATTCCAAAAATAGACGTCTCTGGTGATTGTAGACCCCTGCATATAGTTATTCCAAAGAATACCCTCATTATCGCAAACATAGATGTCTGTGGTGATTGTAGATCCCTTCTGCATATACTCAATCCAAAGAATGTCTTCATTATCCCAAAAATAGACGTCTGTGGTGATTGTAGACCCCTGCATATAGTTATTCCAAATAATACCCTCATTATCGCAAACATAGATATCTGTGGTGATTGTAGACTCCTGCATATAGTCAATCCAAAGAATACCCTCATTATTCCAAAAATAGACGTCTCTGGTGATTGTAGACCCCTGCATATAGTTATTCCAAAGAATACCCTCATTATCCCAAAAATAGACGTCTGTGGTGATTGTAGACCCCTGCATATAGTTATTCCAAAGAATACCCTCATTATCGCAAACATAGATGTCTGTGGTGATTGTAGACCCCTTCTGCATATAGTCAATCCAAAGAATACCCTCGTTATTCCAAAAATAGACGTCTCTGGTGATTGTAGACCCCTGCATATAGTTATTCCAAAGAATACCCTCATTATCGCAAACATAGATGTCTGTGGTGATTGTAGACCCCTTCTGCATATAGTCAATCCAAAGAATACCCTCATTATTCCAAAAATAGACGTCTCTGGTGATTGTAGACCCCTGCATATAGTTATTCCAAAGAATACCCTCATTATCCCAAAAATAGACGTCTGTGGTGATTGTAGACCCCTGCATATAGTTATTCCAAAGAATACCCTCATTATCACAAACATAGATGTCTGTGGTGATTGTACACCACTTCTGCATATAGTCAATCCAAAGAATACCCTCATTATCCCAAAAATAGACGTCTGTGGTGATTGTAGACCCCTGTATATACCTGCATTATCACAAACATAGATGTCTGTGGTGATTGTAGACCACTTCTGCATATAGTCAATCCAAAGAATACCCTCGTTATTCCAAAAATAGACGTCTGTGGTGATTGTAGACCCCTCCATATAGTTATTCCAAAGAATACCCTCATTATCGCAAACATAGATGTCTGTGGTGATTGTAGACCTCTTCTGCATATAGTCAATCCAAAGAATACCCTCATTATTCCAAAAATAGACGTCTCTGGTGATTGTAGACCTCTGCATATAGTTATTCCAAAGAATACCCTCATTATCGCAAACATAGATGTCTGTGGTGATTGTAGATCCCTTCTGCATATACTCAATCCAAAGAATGTCTTCATTATCCCAAAAATAGACGTCTGTGGTGATTGTAGACCCCTGCATATAGTTATTCCAAATAATACCCTCATTATCGCAAACATAGATATCTGTGGTGATTGTAGACTCCTGCATATAGTCAATCCAAAGAATACCCTCATTATTCCAAAAATAGACGTCTCTGGTGATTGTAGACCCCTGCATATAGTTATTCCAAAGAATACCCTTATTATCGCAAACATAGATGTCTGTGGTGATTGTAGACCCCTTCTGCATATAGTCAATCCAAAGAATACCCTCATTATTCCAAAAATAGACGTCTCTGGTGATTGTAGACCCCTGCATATAGTTATTCCAAAGAATACCCTCATTATCGCAAACATAGATGTCTGTGGTGATTGTAGACCCCCTCTGCATATAGTCAATCCAAACAATACCTTCGTTATTCCAAAAATAGACGTCTCTGGTGATTGTAGACCTCTGCATATAGTTATTCCAAAGAATACCCTCATTATCGCAAACATAGATGTCTGTGGTGATTGTAGACCCCTTCTGCATATAGTCAATCCAAAGAATACCCTCATTATTCCAAAAATAGACGTCTCTGGTAATTGTAGACCCCTGCATATAGTTATTCCTAAGAATACCTTCATTATCCCAAAAATAGACGTCTGTGGTGATTGTAGATTCCTGCATATAGTTATTCCAAAGAATACCCTCATTATCGCAAACATAGATGTCTGTGGTGATTGTAGACCCCTTCTGCATATAGTCAATCCAAAGAATACCCTCATTATTCCAAAAATAGACGTCTCTGATGATTGTAGACCCCTGCATATAGTTATTCCAAAGAATACCCTCATTATCGCAAACATAGATGTCTGTGGTGATTGTAGACCCCTTCTGCATATAGTCAATCCAAAGAATACTCTCGTTATTCCAAAAATAGACGTCTCTGGTGATTGTAGACCCCTGCATATAGTTATTCCAAAGAATACCCTCATTATCGCAAACATAGATGTCTGTGGTGATTGTAGACCCCTTCTGCATATAGTCAATCCAAAAAATACCCTCATTATTCCAAAAATAGACGTCTCTGGTGATTGTAGACCCCTGCATATAGTTATTCCAAAGAATACCCTCATTATCGCACACATAGATGTCTGTGGTGATTGTAGACCCCTTCTGCATATAGTCAATCCAAAGAATACCCTCATTATCCCAAAAATAGACGTCTGTGGTGATTGTAGACCCCTGTATATAGTTATTCCAAAGAATACCCTTATTATCGCAAACATAGATGTCTGTGGTGATTGTAGACCCCTTCTGCATATAGTCAATCCAAAGAATACCCTCGTTATTCCAAAAATAGACGTCTCTGGTGATTGTAGACCCCTGCATATAGTTATTCCAAAGAATACCCTCATTATCGCAAACATAGATGTCTGTGGTGATTGTAGACCCCTTCTGCATATAGTCAATCCAAAGAATACCCTCCTTATTCCAAAAATAGACGTCTCTGGTGATTGTAGACCCCTTCTGCATATAGTCAATCCAAAAAATACCCTCATTATTCCAAAAATAGACGTCTCTGGTGATTGTAGACCCCTGCATATAGTTATTCCAAAGAATACCCTCATTATCGCAAACATAGATGTCTGTGGTGATTGTAGACCCCTTCTGCATATAGTCAATCCAAAGAAACCCTCGTTATTCCAGAAATAGACGTCTCTGGTGATTGTAGACCCCTGCATATAGTTATTCCAAAGAATACCCTCATTATCGCAAACATAGATGTCTGTGGTGATTGTAGACCCCTTCTGCATATAGTCAATCCAAAAAATACCCTCATTATTCCAAAAATAGACGTCTCTGGTGATTGTAGACCCCTGCATATAGTTATTCCAAAGAATACCCTCATTATCGCAAACATAGATGTCTGTGGTAATTGTAGACCCCTTCTGCATATAGTCAATCCGAAGAATACCCTCGTTATTCCAAAAATAGACGTCTCTGGTGATTGTAGACCTCTGCATATAGTTATTCCAAAGAATACCCTCATTATCGCAAACATAGATGTCTGTGGTGATTGTAGACCCCTTCTGCATATAGTCAATCCAAAGAATACCCTCATTATTCCAAAAATAGACGTCTCTGCTAATTGTAGACCCCTGCATATAGTTATTCCTAAGAATAATCTCATTATCCCAAAAATAGACGTCTGTGGTGATTGTAGACCCCTGCATATAGTTATTCCAAAGAATGCCCTCATTATCGCAAACATAGATGTCTGTGGTGATTGTAGACCCCTTCTGCATATAGTCAATCCAAAGAATACCCTCGTTATTCCAAAAATAGACGTCTCTGGTGATTGTAGACCCCTGCATATAGTTATTCCAAAGAATACCCTCATTATCGCAAACATAGATGTCTGTGGTAGTTGTAGACCCCTTCTGCATATAGTCAATCCAAAGAATACCCTCATTATTCCAAAAATAGACGTCTCTGCTAATTGTAGACCCCTGCATATAGTTATTCCTAAGAATATTCTCATTATCCCAAAAATAGACGTCTGTGGTGATTCTAGACCCCTGCATATAGTTATTCCAAAGAATACCCTCATTATCGCAAACATAGATGTCTGTGGTGATTGTAGACCCCTTCTGCATATAGTCAATCCAAAGAATACCCTCATTATTCCAAAAATAGACGTCTTTGGTGATTGTAGACCCCTGCATATAGTTATTCCAAAGAATACCCTCATTATCGCAAACATAGATGTCTGTGGTGATTGTAAACTTCTTCTGCATATAGTCAATCCAAAGAATACCCTCGTTATTCCAAAAATAGACGTCTCTGGTGATTGTAGACTCCTGTATATAGTTATTCCAAAGAATACCCTTATTATCCCAAAAATAGACGTCTGTGGTGATTGTAGACCTCTGCATATAGTTATTCCAAAGAATACCCTCATTATCGCAAACATAGATGTCTGTGCTGATTGTAGACCCCTTCTGCATATAGTCAATCCAAAGAACACCCTCGTTATTCCAAAAATAGACGTCTGTGGTGATTGTAGACCCCTGCATATAGTTATTCCAAAGAATACCAGCATTATCACAAACATAGATGTCTGTGGTGATTGTAGACCCCTTCTGCATATAGTCAATCCAAAGAATACCCTCGTTATTCCAAAAATAGACGTCTCTGGTGATTGTAGACCCCTGCATATAGTTATTCCAAAGAATACCCTCATTATCGCAAACATAGATGTCTGTGGTGATTGTAGACTCCTTCTGCATATAGTCAATCCAAAGAATACCCTCATTATTCCAAAAATAGACGTCTCTGGTGATTGTAGACCCCTGCATATAGTTATTCCAAAGAATACCCTCATTATCCCAAAAATAGACGTCTGTGGTGATTGTAGACCCCTGCATATAGTTATTCCAAAGAATACCCTCATTATCACAAACATAGATGTCTGTGGTGATTGTACACCACTTCTGCATATAGTCAATCCAAAGAATACCCTCATTATCCCAAAAATAGACGTCTGTGGTGATTGTAGACCCCTGCATATAGTTATTCCAAAGAATACCTGCATTATCACAAACATAGATGTCTGTGGTGATTGTAGACCACTTCTGCATATAGTCAATCCAAAGAATACCTTCGTTATTCCAAAAATAGACGTCTGTGGTGATTGTAGACCCCTGCATATAGTTATTCCAAAGAATACCAGCATTATCACAAACATAGGTGTCTGTGGTGATTGTAGACTCCTTCTGCATATAGTCAATCTAAAGAATGCCCTCGTTATTCCAAAAATAGATATCTGTACTGATTGTAGACCCCTGCATATAGTTATTCCAAAGAATACCTTTATTATCACAAACATAGTTGTCTGTGGTGATTGTGGACCACTTCTGCATATAGTCAATCCAAAGAATACCCTCATTATCCCAAAAATAGACGTCTGTGGTGATTGTAGACCCCTGCATATAGTTATTCCAAAGAATACCAGCATTATCACAAACATAGATGTCTGTGGTGATTGTAGACCACTTCTGCATATAGTCAATCCAAAGAATACCCTCATTATCCCAAAAATAGACGTCTGTGGTGATTGTAGACCCCTGCATATAGTTATTCCAAAGAATACCCTCATTATCGCAAACATAGATGTCTGTGGTAATTGTAAACTTCTTCTGCATATAGTCAATCCAAAGAATACCCTCGTTATTCCAAAAATAGACGTCTCTGGTGATTGTAGACTCCTCTATATAGTTATTCCAAAGAATACCCTTATTATCCCAAAATTAGACGTCTATGGTGATTGTAGACCTCTGCATATAGTTATTCCAAAGAATACCCTCATTATCGCAAACATAGATGTCTGTGCTGATTGTAGACCCCTTCTGCATATAGTCAATCCAAAGAACACCCTCGTTATTCCAAAAATAGACGTCTGTGGTGATTGTTGACCCCTGCATATAGTTATTCCAAAGAATACCTGCATTATCACAAACATAGATGTCTGTGGTGATTGTAGACTCCTTCTGCATATAGTCAATCTAAAGAATGCCCTCGTTATTCCAAAAATAGATGTCTGTACTGATTGTAGACCTCTGCATATAGTTATTCCAAAGAATACCCTCATTATCACAAACATAGATGTCTGTGGTGATTGTAGACCACTTCTGCATATAGTCAATCCAAAGAATACCTCCATTATCCCAAAAATAGACGTCTGCGGTGATTGTAGACCCTTGCATATAGTTATTCCAAAGAATAGCTGCATTATCACAAACATAGATGTCTGTGGTGATTGTAGACCACTTCTGCATATAGTCAATCCAAAGATTACCCTCATTATCCCAAAAATAGACGTCTGCGGTGATTGTAGACCCCTGCATATAGTTATTCCAAAGAATACCTGCATTATCGCTAACATAGATGTCTGTGGTGATTGTAGACCCCTTCTGCATATAGTCAATCCAAAGAATACCCTCGTTATTCCAAAAATAGACGTCTCTGGTGATCGTAGACCCCTGCATATAGTTATTCCAAAGAATACCCTCATTATCCCAAAAATAGACGTCTGTGGTGATTGTAGACCCCTTCTGCATATAGTCAATCCAAAGAATACCCTCGTTATTCCAAAAATAGACGTCGTTGGTGATTGTAGACCCCTGCATATAGTTATTCCAAAGAATACCCTCATTATCGCAAACATAGATGTCTGTGGTGATTGTAGACCCCTTCTGCATATAGTCAATCCAAAGAATACCCTCGTTATTCCAAAAATAGACGTCTCTGGTGATTGTAGACCCCTGCATATAGTTATTCCAAAGAATACCCTCATTATCCCAAAAATAGACGTCTGTGGTGATTGTAGACCCCTTCTGCATATAGTCAATCCAAAGAATACCCTCGTTATTCCAAAAATAGACGTCTGCGGTGATTGTAGACCCCTGCATATAGTTATTCCAAAGAATACCTGCATTATCGCAAACATAGATGTCTGTGGTGATTGTAGACCCCTTCTGCATATAGTCAATCCAAAGAATACCCTCGTTATTCCAAAAATAGACGTCTCTGGTGATTGTAGACCCCTGCATTTAGTTATTCCAAAGAATACCCTCATTATCGCACACATAGATGTCTGTGGTGATTGTAGACCCCTTCTGCATATAGTCAATCCAAAGAATACCCTCATTATCCCAAAAATAGACGTCTGTGGTGATTGTAGACCCCTGTATATAGTTATTCCAAAGAATACCCTTATTATCGCAAACATAGATGTCTGTGGTGATTGTAGACCCCTTCTGCATATAGTCAATCCAAAGAATACCCTCGTTATTCCAAAAATAGACGTCTCTGGTGATTGTAGACCCCTGCATATAGTTATTCCAAAGAATACCCTCATTATCGCAAACATAGATGTCTGTGGTGATTGTAGACCCCTTCTGCATATAGTCAATCCAAAGAATACCCTCCTTATTCCAAAAATAGACGTCTCTGGTGATTGTAGACCCCTTCTGCATATAGTCAATCCAAAAAATACCCTCATTATTCCAAAAATAGACGTCTCTGGTGATTGTAGACCCCTGCATATAGTTATTCCAAAGAATACCCTCATTATCGCAAACATAGATGTCTGTGGTGATTGTAGACCCCTTCTGCATATAGTCAATCCAAAGAATACCCTCGTTATTCCAGAAATAGACGTCTCTGGTGATTGTAGACCCCTGCATATAGTTATTCCAAAGAATACCCTCATTATCGCAAACATAGATGTCTGTGGTGATTGTAGACCCCTTCTGCATATAGTCAATCCAAAAAATACCCTCATTATTCCAAAAATAGACGTCTCTGGTGATTGTAGACCCCTGCATATAGTTATTCCAAAGAATACCCTCATTATCGCAAACATAGATGTCTGTGGTAATTGTAGACCCCTTCTGCATATAGTCAATCCGAAGAATACCCTCGTTATTCCAAAAATAGACGTCTCTGGTGATTGTAGACCTCTGCATATAGTTATTCCAAAGAATACCCTCATTATCGCAAACATAGATGTCTGTGGTGATTGTAGACCCCTTCTGCATATAGTCAATCCAAAGAATACCCTCATTATTCCAAAAATAGACGTCTCTGCTAATTGTAGACCCCTGCATATAGTTATTCCTAAGAATATTCTCATTATCCCAAAAATAGACGTCTGTGGTGATTGTAGACCCCTGCATATAGTTATTCCAAAGAATGCCCTCATTATCGCAAACATAGATGTCTGTGGTGATTGTAGACCCCTTCTGCATATAGTCAATCCAAAGAATACCCTCGTTATTCCAAAAATAGACGTCTCTGGTGATTGTAGACCCCTGCATATAGTTATTCCAAAGAATACCCTCATTATCGCAAACATAGATGTCTGTGGTGATTGTAGACCCCTTCTGCATATAGTCAATCCAAAGAATACCCTCATTATTCCAAAAATAGACGTCTCTGCTAATTGTAGACCCCTGCATATAGTTATTCCTAAGAATATTCTCATTATCCCAAAAATAGACGTCTGTGGTGATTCTAGACCCCTGCATATAGTTATTCCAAAGAATACCCTCATTATCGCAAACATAGATGTCTGTGGTGATTGTAGACCCCTTTTGCATATAGTCAATCCAAAGAATACCCTCATTATTCCAAAAATAGACGTCTTTGGTGATTGTAGACCCCTGCATATAGTTATTCCAAAGAATACCCTCATTATCGCAAACATAGATGTCTGTGGTGATTGTAGACCCCTTCTGCATATAGTCAATCCAAAGAATACCTTCGTTATTCCAAAAATAGACGTCTCTGGTGATTGTAGACCCCTGCATATAGTTATTCCAAAGAATACCCTCATTATCGCAAACATAGATGTCTGTGGTAATTGTAGACCCCTTCTGCATATAGTCAATCCAAAGAATACCCTCATTATTCCAAAAATAGACGTCTCTGGTGATTGTAGACCCCTGCATATAGTTATTCCAAAGAATACCCTCATTATCCCAAAAATAGACGTCTGTGGTGATTGTAGACCCCTGCATATAGTTATTCCAAAGAATACCCTCATTATCGCAAACATAGATGTCTGTGGTGATTGTAGACCCCTTCTGCATATAGTCAATCCAAAGAATACCCTCGTTATTCCAAAATAGACGTCTCTGGTGATTGTAGACCCCTGCATATAGTTATTCCAAAGAATACCCTCATTATCGCAAACATAGATGTCTGTGGTGATTGTAGACCCCTTCTGCATATAGTCAATCCAAAAAATACCCTCATTATTCCAAAAATAGACGTCTCTGGTGATTGTAGACCCCAGCATATAGTTATTCCAAAGAATACCCTCATTATCGCAAACATAGATGTCTGTGGTGATTGTAGACCCCTTCTGCATATAGTCAATCCAAAAAATACCCTCATTATTCCAAAAATAGACGTCTCTGGTGATTGTAGACCCCTGCATATAGTTATTCCAAAGAATACCCTCTTTATCGCAAACATAGATGTCTGTGGTGATTGTAGACCCCTTCTGCATATAGTCAATCCAAAAAATACCCTCATAATTCCAAAAATAGACGTCTCTGGTGATTGTAGACCCCTGCATATAGTTATTCCAAAGAATACCCTCATTATCGCAAACATAGATGTCTGTGGTGATTGTAGACCCCCTTCTGCATATAGTCAATCCAAAGAATACCCTCATTATTCCAAAAATAGACGTATCTGTGTGATTGTAGACCCCTGCATATAGTTATTCCAAAGAATACCCTCATTATCGCAAACATAGATGTCTGTGGTAATTGTAGACCCCTTCTGCATATAGTCAATCCAAGAATACCCTCATTATTCCAAAAATAGACGTCTCTGGTGATTGTAGACCCCTGCATATAGTTATTCCAAAGAATACCCTCATTATCGCAAACATAGATGTCTGTGGTGATTGTAGACCCCTTCTGCATATAGTCAATCCAAAGAATACCCTCATTCCAAAAATAGACGTCTCTGGTGATTGTAGACCCCTGCATATAGTTATTCCAAAGAATACCCTCATTATCGCAAACATAGATGTCTGTGGTGATTGTAGACCCTTCTGCATATAGTCAATCCAAAGAATACCCTCATTATTCCAAAAATAGACGTCTCTGGTGATTGTAGACCCCTGCATATAGTTATTCCAAAGAATACCCTCATTATCGCAAACATAGATGTCTGTGGTGATTGTAGATCCCTTCTGCATATACTCAATCCAAAGAATGCCCTCATTATCCCAAAAATAGACGTCTGTGGTGATTGTAGACCCCTGCATATAGTTATTCCAAAGAATACCCTCATTATCGCAAACATAGATGTCTGTGGTGATTGTAGACTCCTTCTGCATATAGTCAATCCAAAGAATACCCTCATTATTCCAAAAATAGACGTCTCTGGTGCTTGTAGACCCCTGCATATAGTTATTCCAAAGAATACCCTCATTATCGCAAACATAGATGTCTGTGGTGATTGTAGACCCCTTCTGCATATAGTCAATCCAAAGAATACCCTCATTATTCCAAAAATAGACGTCTCTGGTGATTGTAGACCCCCTGCATTATAGTTATTCCAAAGAATACCCTCATTATCGCAAACATAGATGTCTGTGGTGATTGTAGACCCCTTCTGCATATAGTCAATCCAAAGAATACCCTCATTATTCCAAAAATAGACGTCTCTGCTAATTGTAGACCCCTGCATATAGTTATTCCTAAGAATATTCTCATTATCCCAAAAATAGACGTCTGTGGTGATTGTAGACCCCTGCATATAGTTATTCCAAAGAATACCCTCATTATCGCAAACATAGATGTCTGTGGTGATTGTAGACCCCTTCTGCATATAGTCAATCCAAAGAATACCCTCATTATTCCAAAAATAGACGTCCTCTGCTAATTGTAGACCCCTGCATTATAGTTATTCCTAAGAATATTCTCATTATCCCAAAAATAGACGTCTGTGGTGATTGTAGACCCCTGCATATAGTTATTCCAAAGAATACCCTCATTATCGCAAACATAGATGGTCTGTGGTGATTGTAGACCCCTTCTGCATATAGTCAATCCAAAGAATACCCTCATTATTCCAAAAATAGACGTCTTTGGTGATTGTAGACCCCTGCATATAGTTATTCCAAAGAATACCCTCATTATCGCAAACATAGATGTCTGTGGTGATTGTAGACCCCTTCTGCATATAGTCAATCCAAAGAATACCTTCGTTATTCCAAAAATAGACGTCTCTGGTGATTGTAGACCCTTGCATATAGTTATTCCAAAGAATACCCTCATTATCGCAAACATAGATGTCTGTGGTAATTGTAGACCCCTTCTGCATATAGTCAATCCAAAGAATACCCTCATTATTCCAAAAATAGACGTCTCTGGTGATTGTAGACCCCTGCATATAGTTATCCGAAGAATACCCTCATTATCCCAAAAATAGACGTCTGTGGTGATTGTAGACCCCTGCATATAGTTATTCCAAAGAATACCCCTCATTATCGCAAACATAGATGTCTGTGGTGATTGTAGACCCTTCTGCATATAGTCAATCAAAGAATACCTTCGTTATTCCAAAAATAGACGTCTCTGGTGATTGTAGACCCTTGCATATAGTTATTCCAAAGAATACCCTCATTATCGCAAACATAGATGTCTGTGGTAATTGTAGACCCCTTCTGCATATAGTCAATCCAAAGAATACCCTCGTTATTCCAAAAATAGACGTCTCTGGTAATTGTAGACCCCTGCATATAGTTATTCCTAAGAATACCTTCATTATCCCAAAAATAGACGTCTCTGGTGATTGTAGACCCCTGCATATAGTTATTCCAAAGAATACCCTCATTATCGCAAACATAGATGTCCTGTGGTGATTGTAGACCCCTTCTGCATATAGTCAATCCAAAGAATACCCTCATTATTCCAAAAATAAACGTCTCTGCTAATTGTAGACCCCTGCATATAGTTATTCCCTAAGAATATTCTCATTATCCCAAAAATAGACGTCTGTGGTGATTGTAGACCCCTGCATATAGTTATTCCAAAGAATACCCTCATTATCGCAAACATAGATGTCTGTGGTGATTGTAGACCCCTTCTGCATATAGTCAATCCAAAGAATACCCTCATTATTCCAAAAATAGACGTCTTTGGTGATTGTAGACCCCTGCATATAGTTATTCAAAGAATACCCTTATTATCGCAAACATAGATGTCTGGTGATTGTAGACCCCTTCTGCATATAGTCAATCCAAAGAATACCCTCGTTATTCCAAAAATAGACGTCTCTGGTGATTGTAGACCCCTGCATATAGTTATTCCAAAGAATACCCTCATTATCGCAAACATAGATGTTTGTGGTGATTGTAGACCCCTTCTGCATATAGTCAATCCAAAGAATACCCTCCTTTTTCCAAAAATAGACGTCTCTGGTGATTGTAGACCCCTGCATATAGTTATTCCAAAGAATACCCTCATTATCCCAAAAATAGACGTCTGTGGTGATTGTAGACCCCTGCATATAGTTATTCCAAAGAATACCCTCATTATCACAAACATAGATGTCTGTGGTGATTGTACACCACTTCTGCATATAGTCAATCCAAAGAATACCCTCATTATCCCAAAAATAGACGTCTGTGGTGATTGTAGACCCCTGTATATAGTTATTCCAAAGAATACCTGCATTATCACAAACATAGATGTCTGTGGTGATTGTAGACCCCTTCTGCATATAGTCAATCCAAAGAATACCCTCATTATTCCAAAAATAGACGTCTCTGGTGATTGTAGACCCCTGCATATAGTTATTCCAAAGAATACCCTCATTATCCCAAAAATAGACGTCTGTGGTGATTGTAGACCCCTGCATATAGTTATTCCAAAGAATACCCTCATTATCGCAAACATAGATGTCTGTGGTGATTGTAGACCCCTTCTGCATATAGTCAATCCAAAGAATACCCTCGTTATTCCAAAAATAGACGTCTCTGGTGATTGTAGACCCCTGCATATAGTTATTCCAAAGAATACCCTCATTATCGCAAACATAGATGTCTGTGGTGATAGTAGACCCTTTCTGCATATAGTCAATCCAAAGAATACCCTCATTATTCCAAAAATAGACGTCTCTGGTAATTGTAGACCCCTGCATATAGTTATTCCTAAGAATACCCTCATTATCCCAAAAATAGACGTCTCTGGTGATTGTAGACCCCTGCATATAGTTATTCCAAAGAATACCCTCATTATCGCAAACATAGATGTCTGTGGTGATTGTAGACCCCTTCTGCATATAGTCAATCCAAAGAATACCCTCATTATTCCAAAAATAGACGTCTCTGCTAATTGTAGACCCCTGCATATAGTTATTCCTAAGAATATTCTCATTATCCCAAAAATAGACGTCTGTGGTGATTGTAGACCCCTGCATATAGTTATTCCAAAGAATACCCTTATTATCGCAAACATAGATGTCTGTGGTGATTGTAGACCCCTTCTGCATATAGTCAATCCAAAGAATACCCTCGTTATTCCAAAAATAGACGTCTCTGGTGATTGTAGACCCCTGCATATAGTTATTCCAAAGAATACCCTCATTATCGCAAACATAGATGTCTGTGGTGATTGTAGACCCCTTCTGCATATAGTCAATCCAAAGAATACCCTCCTTATTCCAAAAATAGACGTCTCTGGTGATTGTAGACCCCTGCATATAGTTATTCCAAAGAATACCCTCATTATCCCAAAAATAGACGTCTGTGGTGATTGTAGACCCCTGCATATAGTTATTCCAAAGAATACCCTCATTATCACAAACATAGATGTCTGTGGTGATTGTACACCACTTCTGCATATAGTCAATCCAAAGAATACCCTCATTATCCCAAAAATAGACGTCTGTGGTGATTGTAGACCCCTGTATATAGTTATTCCAAAGAATACCTGCATTATCACAAACATAGATGTCTGTGGTGATTGTAGACCCCTTCTGCATATAGTCAATCCAAAGAATACCCTCATTATTCCAAAAATAGACGTCTCTGCTAATTGTAGACCCCTGCATATTGTTATTCCTAAGAATATTCTCATTATCCCAAAAATAGACGTCTGTGGTGATTGTAGACCCCTGCATATAGTTATTCCAAAGAATACCCTCATTATCGCAAACATAGATGTCTGTGGTGATTGTAGACCCCTTCTGCATATAGTCAATCCAAAGAATACCCTCATTATTCCAAAAATAGACGTCTTTGGTGATTGTAGACCCCATGCATATAGTTATTCCAAAGAATACCCTCATTATCGCAAACATAGATGTCTGTGGTGATTGTAGACCCCTTCTGCATATAGTCAATCCAAAGAATACCTTCGTTATTCCAAAAATAGACGTCTCTGGTGATTGTAGACCCCTGCATATAGTTATTCCAAAGAATACCCTCATTATCGCAAACATAGATGTCTGTGGTGATTGTAGACCCCTTCTGCATATAGTCAATCCAAAGAATACCCTCATTATTCCAAAAATAGACGTCTCTGGTGATTGTAGACCCCTGCATATAGTTATTCCAAAGAATACACTCATTATCCCAAAAATAGACGTCTGTGGTGATTGTAGACCCCTGCATATAGTTATTCCAAAGAATACCCTCATTATCGCAAACATAGATGTCTGTGGTGATTGTAGACCCCTTCTGCATATAGTCAATCCAAAGAATACCCTCGTTATTCCAAAAATAGACGTCTCTGGTGATTGTAGACCCCTGCATATTGTTATTCCAAAGAATACCCTCATTATCGCAAACATAGATGTCTGTGGTGATTGTAGACCCCTTCTGCATATAGTCAATCCAAAGAATACCCTCATTATTCCAAAAATAGACGTCTCTGGTGATTGTAGACCCCTGCATAAAGTTATTCCAAAGAATACCCTCATTATCCCAAAAATAGACGTCTGTGGTGATTGTAGACCCCTGCATATAGTTATTCCAAAGAATACCCTCATTATCACAAACATAGATGTCTGTGGTGATTGTACACCACTTCTGCATATAGTCAATCCAAAGAATACCCTCATTATCCCAAAAATAGACGTCTGTGGTGATTGTAGACCCCTGTATATACCTGCATTATCACAAACATAGATGTCTGTGGTGATTGTAGACCACTTCTGCATATAGTCAATCCAAAGAATACCCTCGTTATTCCAAAAATAGACGTCTGTGGTGATTGTAGACCCCTCCATATAGTTATTCCAAAGAATACTCTCATTATCGCAAACATAGATGTCTGTGGTGATTGTAGACCTCTTCTGCATATAGTCAATCCAAAGAATACCCTCATTATTCCAAAAATAGACGTCTCTGGTGATTGTAGACCCCTGCATATAGTTATTCCAAAGAATACCCTCATTATCGCAAACATAGATGTCTGTGGTGATTGTAGATCCCTTCTGCATATACTCAATCCAAAGAATGTCTTCATTATCCCAAAAATAGACGTCTGTGGTGATTGTAGACCCCTGCATATAGTTATTCCAAATAATACCCTCATTATCGCAAACATAGATATCTGTGGTGATTGTAGACTCCTGCATATAGTCAATCCAAAGAATACCCTCATTATTCCAAAAATAGACGTCTCTGGTGATTGTAGACCCCTGCATATAGTTATTCCAAAGAATACCCTCATTATCCCAAAAATAGACGTCTGTGGTGATTGTAGACCCCTGCATATAGTTATTCCAAAGAATACCCTCATTATCGCAAACATAGATGTCTGTGGTGATTGTAGACCTCTTCTGCATATAGTCAATCCAAAGAATACCCTCGTTATTCCAAAAATAGACGTCTCTGGTGATTGTAGACCCCTGCATATAGTTATTCCAAAGAATACCCTCAGTATCGCAAACATAGATGTCTGTGGTGATTGTAGACCCCTTCTGCATATAGTCAATCCAAAGAATACCCTCATTATTCCAAAAATAGACGTCTCTGGTGATTGTAGACCCCTGCATATAGTTATTCCAAAGAATACCCTCATTATCCCAAAAATAGACGTCTGTGGTGATTGTAGACCCCTGCATATAGTTATTCCAAAGAATACCCTCATTATCACAAACATAGATGTCTGTGGTGATTGTACACCACTTCTGCATATAGTCAATCCAAAGAATACCCTCATTATCCCAAAAATAGACGTCTGTGGTGATTGTAGACCCCTGTATATACCTGCATTATCACAAACATAGATGTCTGTGGTGATTGTAGACCACTTCTGCATATAGTCAATCCAAAGAATACCCTCGTTATTCCAAAAATAGACGTCTGTGGTGATTGTAGACCCCTCCATATAGTTATTCCAAAGAATACCCTCATTATCGCAAACATAGATGTCTGTGGTGATTGTAGACCTCTTCTGCATATAGTCAATCCAAAGAATACCCTCATTATTCCAAAAATAGACGTCTCTGGTGATTGTAGACCTCTGCATATAGTTATTCCAAAGAATACCCTCATTATCGCAAACATAGATGTCTGTGGTGATTGTAGATCCCTTCTGCATATACTCAATCCAAAGAATGTCTTCATTATCCCAAAAATAGACGTCTGTGGTGATTGTAGACCCCTGCATATAGTTATTCCAAATAATACCCTCATTATCGCAAACATAGATATCTGTGGTGATTGTAGACTCCTGCATATAGTCAATCCAAAGAATACCCTCATTATTCCAAAAATAGACGTCTCTGGTGATTGTAGACCCCTGCATATAGTTATTCCAAAGAATACCCTTATTATCGCAAACATAGATGTCTGTGGTGATTGTAGACCCCTTCTGCATATAGTCAATCCAAAGAATACCCTCATTATTCCAAAAATAGACGTCTCTGGTGATTGTAGACCCCTGCATATAGTTATTCCAAAGAATACCCTCATTATCGCAAACATAGATGTCTGTGGTGATTGTAGACCCCTTCTGCATATAGTCAATCCAAAGAATACCTTCGTTATTCCAAAAATAGACGTCTCTGGTGATTGTAGACCTCTGCATATAGTTATTCCAAAGAATACCCTCATTATCGCAAACATAGATGTCTGTGGTGATTGTAGACCCCTTCTGCATATAGTCAATCCAAAGAATACCCTCATTATTCCAAAAATAGACGTCTCTGGTAATTGTAGACCCCTGCATATAGTTATTCCTAAGAATACCCTCATTATCCCAAAAATAGACGTCTGTGGTGATTGTAGACCCCTGCATATAGTTATTCCAAAGAATACCCTCATTATCACAAACATAGATGTCTGTGGTGATTGTACACCACTTCTGCATATAGTCAATCCAAAGAATACCCTCATTATCCCAAAAATAGACGTCTGTGGTGATTGTAGACCCCTGTATATAGTTATTCCAAAGAATACCTGCATTATCACAAACATAGATGTCTGTGGTGATTGTAGACCCCTTCTGCATATAGTCAATCCAAAGAATACCCTCATTATTCCAAAAATAGACGTCTCTGCTAATTGTAGACCCCTGCATATTGTTATTCCTAAGAATATTCTCATTATCCCAAAAATAGACGTCTGTGGTGATTGTAGACCCCTGCATATAGTTATTCCAAAGAATACCCTCATTATCGCAAACATAGATGTCTGTGGTGATTGTAGACCCCTTCTGCATATAGTCAATCCAAAGAATACCCTCATTATTCCAAAAATAGACGTCTTTGGTGATTGTAGACCCCTGCATATAGTTATTCCAAAGAATACCCTCATTATCGCAAACATAGATGTCTGTGGTGATTGTAGACCCCTTCTGCATATAGTCAATCCAAAGAATACCTTCGTTATTCCAAAAATAGACGTCTCTGGTGATTGTAGACCCCTGCATATAGTTATTCCAAAGAATACCCTCATTATCGCAAACATAGATGTCTGTGGTGATTGTAGACCCCTTCTGCATATAGTCAATCCAAAGAATACCCTCATTATTCCAAAAATAGACGTCTCTGGTGATTGTAGACCCCTGCATATAGTTATTCCAAAGAATACACTCATTATCCCAAAAATAGACGTCTGTGGTGATTGTAGACCCCTGCATATAGTTATTCCAAAGAATACCCTCATTATCGCAAACATAGATGTCTGTGGTGATTGTAGACCCCTTCTGCATATAGTCAATCCAAAGAATACCCTCGTTATTCCAAAAATAGACGTCTCTGGTGATTGTAGACCCCTGCATATTGTTATTCCAAAGAATACCCTCATTATCGCAAACATAGATGTCTGTGGTGATTGTAGACCCCTTCTGCATATAGTCAATCCAAAGAATACCCTCATTATTCCAAAAATAGACGTCTCTGGTGATTGTAGACCCCTGCATATAGTTATTCCAAAGAATACCCTCATTATCCCAAAAATAGACGTCTGTGGTGATTGTAGACCCCTGCATATAGTTATTCCAAAGAATACCCTCATTATCACAAACATAGATGTCTGTGGTGATTGTACACCACTTCTGCATATAGTCAATCCAAAGAATACCCTCATTATCCCAAAAATAGACGTCTGTGGTGATTGTAGACCCCTGTATATACCTGCATTATCACAAACATAGATGTCTGTGGTGATTGTAGACCACTTCTGCATATAGTCAATCCAAAGAATACCCTCGTTATTCCAAAAATAGACGTCTGTGGTGATTGTAGACCCCTCCATATAGTTATTCCAAAGAATACTCTCATTATCGCAAACATAGATGTCTGTGGTGATTGTAGACCTCTTCTGCATATAGTCAATCCAAAGAATACCCTCATTATTCCAAAAATAGACGTCTCTGGTGATTGTAGACCCCTGCATATAGTTATTCCAAAGAATACCCTCATTATCGCAAACATAGATGTCTGTGGTGATTGTAGATCCCTTCTGCATATACTCAATCCAAAGAATGTCTTCATTATCCCAAAAATAGACGTCTGTGGTGATTGTAGACCCCTGCATATAGTTATTCCAAATAATACCCTCATTATCGCAAACATAGATATCTGTGGTGATTGTAGACTCCTGCATATAGTCAATCCAAAGAATACCCTCATTATTCCAAAAATAGACGTCTCTGGTGATTGTAGACGCCTGCATATAGTTATTCCAAAGAATACCCTCATTATCCCAAAAATAGACGTCTGTGGTGATTGTAGACCCCTGCATATAGTTATTCCAAAGAATACCCTCATTATCGCAAACATAGATGTCTGTGGTGATTGTAGACCCCTTCTGCATATAGTCAATCCAAAGAATACCCTCGTTATTCCAAAAATAGACGTCTCTGGTGATTGTAGACCCCTGCATATAGTTATTCCAAAGAATACCCTCAGTATCGCAAACATAGATGTCTGTGGTGATTGTAGACCCCTTCTGCATATAGTCAATCCAAAGAATACCCTCATTATTCCAAAAATAGACGTCTCTGGTGATTGTAGACCCCTGCATATAGTTATTCCAAAGAATACCCTCATTATCCCAAAAATAGACGTCTGTGGTGATTGTAGACCCCTGCATATAGTTATTCCAAAGAATACCCTCATTATCACAAACATAGATGTCTGTGGTGATTGTACACCACTTCTGCATATAGTCAATCCAAAGAATACCCTCATTATCCCAAAAATAGACGTCTGTGGTGATTGTAGACCCCTGTATATACCTGCATTATCACAAACATAGATGTCTGTGGTGATTGTAGACCACTTCTGCATATAGTCAATCCAAAGAATACCCTCGTTATTCCAAAAATAGACGTCTGTGGTGATTGTAGACCCCTCCATATAGTTATTCCAAAGAATACCCTCATTATCGCAAACATAGATGTCTGTGGTGATTGTAGACCTCTTCTGCATATAGTCAATCCAAAGAATACCCTCATTATTCCAAAAATAGACGTCTCTGGTGATTGTAGACCTCTGCATATAGTTATTCCAAAGAATACCCTCATTATCGCAAACATAGATGTCTGTGGTGATTGTAGATCCCTTCTGCATATACTCAATCCAAAGAATGTCTTCATTATCCCAAAAATAGACGTCTGTGGTGATTGTAGACCCCTGCATATAGTTATTCCAAATAATACCCTCATTATCGCAAACATAGATATCTGTGGTGATTGTAGACTCCTGCATATAGTCAATCCAAAGAATACCCTCATTATTCCAAAAATAGACGTCTCTGGTGATTGTAGACCCCTGCATATAGTTATTCCAAAGAATACCCTTATTATCGCAAACATAGATGTCTGTGGTGATTGTAGACCCCTTCTGCATATAGTCAATCCAAAGAATACCCTCATTATTCCAAAAATAGACGTCTCTGGTGATTGTAGACCCCTGCATATAGTTATTCCAAAGAATACCCTCATTATCGCAAACATAGATGTCTGTGGTGATTGTAGACCCCTTCTGCATATAGTCAATCCAAAGAATACCTTCGTTATTCCAAAAATAGACGTCTCTGGTGATTGTAGACCTCTGCATATAGTTATTCCAAAGAATACCCTCATTATCGCAAACATAGATGTCTGTGGTGATTGTAGACCCCTTCTGCATATAGTCAATCCAAAGAATACCCTCATTATTCCAAAAATAGACGTCTCTGGTAATTGTAGACCCCTGCATATAGTTATTCCTAAGAATACCTTCATTATCCCAAAAATAGACGTCTGTGGTGATTGTAGATTCCTGCATATAGTTATTCCAAAGAATACCCTCATTATCGCAAACATAGATGTCTGTGGTGATTGTAGACCCCTTCTGCATATAGTCAATCCAAAGAATACCCTCATTATTCCAAAAATAGACGTCTCTGATGATTGTAGACCCCTGCATATAGTTATTCCAAAGAATACCCTCATTATCGCAAACATAGATGTCTGTGGTGATTGTAGACCCCTTCTGCATATAGTCAATCCAAAGAATACTCTCGTTATTCCAAAAATAGACGTCTCTGGTAATTGTAGACCCCTGCATATAGTTATTCCTAAGAATACCTTCATTATCCCAAAAATAGACGTCTCTGATGATTGTAGACCCCTGCATATAGTTATTCCAAAGAATACCCTCATTATCGCAAACATAGATGTCTGTGGTGATTGTAGACCCCTTCTGCATATAGTCAATCCAAAGAATACCCTCATTATTCCAAAAATAGACGTCTCTGGTAATTGTAGACCCCTGCATATGGTTATTCCTAAGAATACCTTCATTATCCCAAAAATAGACGTCTGTGGTGATTGTAGATTCCTGCATATAGTTATTCCAAAGAATACCCTCATTATCGCAAACATAGATGTCTGTGGTGATTGTAGACCCCTTCTGCATATAGTCAATCCAAAGAATACCCTCGTTATTCCAAAAATAGACGTCTTTGGTGATTGTAGACCCCTGCATATAGTTATTCCAAAGAATACCCTCATTATCGCAAACATAGATGTCTGTGGTGATTGTAGACCCCTTCTGCATATAGTCAATCCAAAGAATACCCTCGTTATTCCAAAAATAGACGTCTCTGGTGATTGTAGACCCCTGCATATAGTTTTTCCAAAGAATACCCTCATTATCGCAAACATAGATATCTGTGGTGATTGTAGACTCCTTCTGCATATAGTCAATCCAAAGAATACCCTCATTATTCCAAAAATAGACGTCTCTGGTGATTGTAGACCCCTGCATATAGTTATTCCAAAGAATACCCTCATTATCCCAAAAATAGACGTCTGTGTTGATTGTAGACCCCTGCATATAGTTATTCCAAAGAATACCCTCATTATCACAAACATAGATGTCTGTGGTGATTGTACACCACTTCTGCATATAGTCAATCCAAAGAATACCCTCATTATCCCAAAAATAGACGTCTGTGGTGATTGTAGACCCCTGCATATAGTTATTCCAAAGAATACCTGCATTATCACAAACATAGATGTCTGTGGTGATTGTAGACCCCTTCTGCATATAGTCAATCCAAAGAATACCTTCGTTATTCCAAAAATAGACGTCTCTGGTGATTGTAGACCCTTGCATATAGTTATTCCAAAGAATACCCTCATTATCGCAAACATAGATGTCTGTGGTAATTGTAGACCCCTTCTGCATATAGTCAATCCAAAGAATACCCTCATTATTCCAAAAATAGACGTCTCTGGTGATTGTAGACCCCTGCATATAGTTATTCCGAAGAATACCCTCATTATCCCAAAAATAGACGTCTGTGGTGATTGTAGACCCCTGCATATAGTTATTCCAAAGAATACCCTCATTATCGCAAACATAGATGTCTGTGGTGATTGTAGACCCCTTCTGCATATAGTCAATCCAAAGAATACCTTCGTTATTCCAAAAATAGACGTCTCTGGTGATTGTAGACCCTTGCATATAGTTATTCCAAAGAATACCCTCATTATCGCAAACATAGATGTCTGTGGTAATTGTAGACCCCTTCTGCATATAGTCAATCCAAAGAATACCCTCGTTATTCCAAAAATAGACGTCTCTGGTAATTGTAGACCCCTGCATATAGTTATTCCTAAGAATACCTTCATTATCCCAAAAATAGACGTCTCTGGTGATTGTAGACCCCTGCATATAGTTATTCCAAAGAATACCCTCATTATCGCAAACATAGATGTCTGTGGTGATTGTAGACCCCTTCTGCATATAGTCAATCCAAAGAATACCCTCATTATTCCAAAAATAAACGTCTCTGCTAATTGTAGACCCCTGCATATAGTTATTCCTAAGAATATTCTCATTATCCCAAAAATAGACGTCTGTGGTGATTGTAGACCCCTGCATATAGTTATTCCAAAGAATACCCTCATTATCGCAAACATAGATGTCTGTGGTGATTGTAGACCCCTTCTGCATATAGTCAATCCAAAGAATACCCTCATTATTCCAAAAATAGACGTCTTTGGTGATTGTAGACCCCTGCATATAGTTATTCCAAAGAATACCCTTATTATCGCAAACATAGATGTCTGTGGTGATTGTAGACCCCTTCTGCATATAGTCAATCCAAAGAATACCCTCGTTATTCCAAAAATAGACGTCTCTGGTGATTGTAGACCCCTGCATATAGTTATTCCAAAGAATACCCTCATTATCGCAAACATAGATGTTTGTGGTGATTGTAGACCCCTTCTGCATATAGTCAATCCAAAGAATACCCTCCTTTTTCCAAAAATAGACGTCTCTGGTGATTGTAGACCCCTGCATATAGTTATTCCAAAGAATACCCTCATTATCCCAAAAATAGACGTCTGTGGTGATTGTAGACCCCTGCATATAGTTATTCCAAAGAATACCCTCATTATCACAAACATAGATGTCTGTGGTGATTGTACACCACTTCTGCATATAGTCAATCCAAAGAATACCCTCATTATCCCAAAAATAGACGTCTGTGGTGATTGTAGACCCCTGTATATAGTTATTCCAAAGAATACCTGCATTATCACAAACATAGATGTCTGTGGTGATTGTAGACCCCTTCTGCATATAGTCAATCCAAAGAATACCCTCATTATTCCAAAAATAGACGTCTCTGGTGATTGTAGACCCCTGCATATAGTTATTCCAAAGAATACCCTCATTATCCCAAAAATAGACGTCTGTGGTGATTGTAGACCCCTGCATATAGTTATTCCAAAGAATACCCTCATTATCGCAAACATAGATGTCTGTGGTGATTGTAGACCCCTTCTGCATATAGTCAATCCAAAGAATACCCTCGTTATTCCAAAAATAGACGTCTCTGGTGATTGTAGACCCCTGCATATAGTTATTCCAAAGAATACCCTCATTATCGCAAACATAGATGTCTGTGGTGATAGTAGACCCTTTCTGCATATAGTCAATCCAAAGAATACCCTCATTATTCCAAAAATAGACGTCTCTGGTAATTGTAGACCCCTGCATATAGTTATTCCTAAGAATACCCTCATTATCCCAAAAATAGACGTCTCTGGTGATTGTAGACCCCTGCATATAGTTATTCCAAAGAATACCCTCATTATCGCAAACATAGATGTCTGTGGTGATTGTAGACCCCTTCTGCATATAGTCAATCCAAAGAATACCCTCATTATTCCAAAAATAGACGTCTCTGCTAATTGTAGACCCCTGCATATAGTTATTCCTAAGAATATTCTCATTATCCCAAAAATAGACGTCTGTGGTGATTGTAGACCCCTGCATATAGTTATTCCAAAGAATACCCTTATTATCGCAAACATAGATGTCTGTGGTGATTGTAGACCCCTTCTGCATATAGTCAATCCAAAGAATACCCTCGTTATTCCAAAAATAGACGTCTCTGGTGATTGTAGACCCCTGCATATAGTTATTCCAAAGAATACCCTCATTATCGCAAACATAGATGTCTGTGGTGATTGTAGACCCCTTCTGCATATAGTCAATCCAAAGAATACCCTCCTTATTCCAAAAATAGACGTCTCTGGTGATTGTAGACCCCTGCATATAGTTATTCCAAAGAATACCCTCATTATCCCAAAAATAAACGTCTGTGGTGATTGTAGACCCCTGCATATAGTTATTCCAAAGAATACCCTCATTATCACAAACATAGATGTCTGTGGTGATTGTACACCACTTCTGCATATAGTCAATCCAAAGAATACCCTCATTATCCCAAAAATAGACGTCTGTGGTGATTGTAGACCCCTGTATATAGTTATTCCAAAGAATACCTGCATTATCACAAACATAGATGTCTGTGGTGATTGTAGACCCCTTCTGCATATAGTCAATCCAAAGAATACCCTCATTATTCCAAAAATAGACGTCTCTGCTAATTGTAGACCCCTGCATATTGTTATTCCTAAGAATATTCTCATTATCCCAAAAATAGACGTCTGTGGTGATTGTAGACCCCTGCATATAGTTATTCCAAAGAATACCCTCATTATCGCAAACATAGATGTCTGTGGTGATTGTAGACCCCTTCTGCATATAGTCAATCCAAAGAATACCCTCATTATTCCAAAAATAGACGTCTTTGGTGATTGTAGACCCCTGCATATAGTTATTCCAAAGAATACCCTCATTATCGCAAACATAGATGTCTGTGGTGATTGTAGACCCCTTCTGCATATAGTCAATCCAAAGAATACCTTCGTTATTCCAAAAATAGACGTCTCTGGTGATTGTAGACCCCTGCATATAGTTATTCCAAAGAATACCCTCATTATCGCAAACATAGATGTCTGTGGTGATTGTAGACCCCTTCTGCATATAGTCAATCCAAAGAATACCCTCATTATTCCAAAAATAGACGTCTCTGGTGATTGTAGACCCCTGCATATAGTTATTCCAAAGAATACACTCATTATCCCAAAAATAGACGTCTGTGGTGATTGTAGACCCCTGCATATAGTTATTCCAAAGAATACCCTCATTATCGCAAACATAGATGTCTGTGGTGATTGTAGACCCCTTCTGCATATAGTCAATCCAAAGAATACCTTCGTTATTCCAAAAATAGACGTCTCTGGTGATTGTAGACCCCTGCATATTGTTATTCCAAAGAATACCCTCATTATCGCAAACATAGATGTCTGTGGTGATTGTAGACCCCTTCTGCATATAGTCAATCCAAAGAATACCCTCATTATTCCAAAAATAGACGTCTCTGGTGATTGTAGACCCCTGCATAAAGTTATTCCAAAGAATACCCTCATTATCCCAAAAATAGACGTCTGTGGTGATTGTAGACCCCTGCATATAGTTATTCCAAAGAATACCCTCATTATCACAAACATAGATGTCTGTGGTGATTGTACACCACTTCTGCATATAGTCAATCCAAAGAATACCCTCATTATCCCAAAAATAGACGTCTGTGGTGATTGTAGACCCCTGTATATACCTGCATTATCACAAACATAGATGTCTGTGGTGATTGTAGACCACTTCTGCATATAGTCAATCCAAAGAATACCCTCGTTATTCCAAAAATAGACGTCTGTGGTGATTGTAGACCCCTCCATATAGTTATTCCAAAGAATACTCTCATTATCGCAAACATAGATGTCTGTGGTGATTGTAGACCTCTTCTGCATATAGTCAATCCAAAGAATACCCTCATTATTCCAAAAATAGACGTCTCTGGTGATTGTAGACCCCTGCATATAGTTATTCAAAGAATACCCTCATTATCGCAAACATAGATGTCTGTGGTGATTGTAGATCCCTTCTGCATATACTCAATCCAAAGAATGTCTTCATTATCCCAAAAATAGACGTCTGTGGTGATTGTAGACCCCTGCATATAGTTATTCCAAATAATACCCTCATTATCGCAAACATAGATATCTGTGGTGATTGTAGACTCCTGCATATAGTCAATCCAAAGAATACCCTCATTATTCCAAAAATAGACGTCTCTGGTGATTGTAGACCCCTGCATATAGTTATTCCAAAGAATACCCTCATTATCCCAAAAATAGACGTCTGTGGTGATTGTAGACCCCTGCATATAGTTATTCCAAAGAATACCCTCATTATCGCAAACATAGATGTCTGTGGTGATTGTAGACCCCTTCTGCATATAGTCAATCCAAAGAATACCTCGTTATTCCAAAAATAGACGTCTCTGGTGATTGTAGACCCCTGCATATAGTTATTCCAAAGAATACCCTCAGTATCGCAAACATAGATGTCTGTGGTGATTGTAGACCCCTTCTGCATATAGTCAATCCAAAGAATACCCTCATTATTCCAAAAATAGACGTCTCTGGTGATTGTAGACCCCTGCATATAGTTATTCCAAAGAATACCCTCATTATCCCAAAAATAGACGTCTGTGGTGATTGTAGACCCCTGCATATAGTTATTCCAAAGAATACCCTCATTA
Organism: Agriotes lineatus; assembly: GCA_940337035.1. NCBI lineage: Eukaryota > Metazoa > Arthropoda > Insecta > Coleoptera > Elateridae > Agriotes > Agriotes lineatus. The sequence continues at coordinate 35,246,228 of OW679203.1, forward strand.
TCACAAACATAGATGTCTGTGGTGATTGTACACCACTTCTGCATATAGTCAATCCAAAGAATACCCTCATTATCCCAATAATAGACGTCTGTGGTGATTGTAGACCCCTGTATATACCTGCATTATCACAAACATAGATGTCTGTGGTGATTGTAGACCACTTCTGCATATAGTCAATCCAAAGAATACCCTCGTTATTCCAAAAATAGACGTCTGTGGTGATTGTAGACCCCCTCCATATAGTTATTCCAAAGAATACCCTCATTATCGCAAACATAGATGTCTGTGGTGATTGTAGACCTCTTCTGCATATAGTCAATCCAAAGAATACCCTCATTATTCCAAAAATAGACGTCTCTTGGTGATTGTAGACCTCTGCATATAGTTATTCCAAAGAATACCCTCATTATCGCAAACATAGATGTCTGTGGTGATTGTAGATCCCTTCTGCATATACTCAATCCAAAGAATGTCTTCATTATCCCAAAAATAGACGTCTGTGGTGATTGTAGACCCCTGCATATAGTTATTCCAAATAATACCCTCATTATCGCAAACATAGATATCTGTGGTGATTGTAGACTCCTGCATATAGTCAATCAAAGAATACCCTCATTATTCCAAAAATAGACGTCTCTGGTGATTGTAGACCCCTGCATATAGTTATTCCAAAGAATACCCTTATTATCGCAAACATAGATGGTCTGTGGTGATTGTAGACCCCTTCTGCATATAGTCAATCCAAAGAATACCCTCATTATTCCAAAAATAGACGTCTCTGGTGATTGTAGACCCCTGCATATAGTTATTCCAAAGAATACCCTCATTATCGCAAACATAGATGTCTGTGGTGATTGTAGACCCCTTCTGCATATAGTCAATCCAAAGAATACCTTCGTTATTCCAAAAATAGACGTCTCTGGTGATTGTAGACCTCTGCATATAGTTATTCCAAAGAATACCCTCATTATCGCAAACATAGATGTCTGTGGTGATTGTAGACCCCTTCTGCATATAGTCAATCCAAAGAATACCCTCATTATTCCAAAAATAGACGTCTCTGGTAATTGTAGACCCCTGCATATAGTTATTCCTAAGAATACCCTCATTATCCCAAAAATAGACGTCTGTGGTGATTGTAGACCCCTGCATATAGTTATTCCAAAGAATACCCTCATTATCACAAACATAGATGTCTGTGGTGATTGTACACCACTTCTGCATATAGTCAATCCAAAGAATACCCTCATTATCCCAAAAATAGACGTCTGTGGTGATTGTAGACCCCTGTATATAGTTATTCCAAAGAATACCTGCATTATCACAAACATAGATGTCTGTGGTGATTGTAGACCCCTTCTGCATATAGTCAATCCAAAGAATACCCTCATTATTCCAAAAATAGACGTCTCTGCTAATTGTAGACCCCTGCATATTGTTATTCCTAAGAATATTCTCATTATCCCAAAAATAGACGTCTGTGGTGATTGTAGACCCCTGCATATAGTTATTCCAAAGAATACCCTCATTATCGCAAACATAGATGTCTGTGGTGATTGTAGACCCCTTCTGCATATAGTCAATCCAAAGAATACCCTCATTATTCCAAAAATAGACGTCTTTGGTGATTGTAGACCCCTGCATATAGTTATTCCAAAGAATACCCTCATTATCGCAAACATAGATGTCTGTGGTGATTGTAGACCCCTTCTGCATATAGTCAATCCAAAGATACCTTCGTTATTCCAAAAATAGACGTCTCTGGTGATTGTAGACCCCTGCATATAGTTATTCCAAAGAATACCCTCATTATCGCAAACATAGACGTCTGTGGTGATTGTAGACCCCTTCTGCATATAGTCAATCCAAAGAATACCCTCATTATTCCAAAAATAGACGTCTCTGGTGATTGTAGACCCCTGCATATAGTTATTCCAAAGAATACACTCATTATCCCAAAAATAGACGTCTGTGGTGATTGTAGACCCCTGCATATAGTTATTCCAAAGAATACCCTCATTATCGCAAACATAGATGTCTGTGGTGATTGTAGACCCCTTCTGCATATAGTCAATCCAAAGAATACCCTCGTTATTCCAAAAATAGACGTCTCTGGTGATTGTAGACCCCTGCATATTGTTATTCCAAAGAATACCCTCATTATCGCAAACATAGATGTCTGTGGTGATTGTAGACCCCTTCTGCATATAGTCAATCCAAAGAATACCCTCATTATTCCAAAAATAGACGTCTCTGGTGATTGTAGACCCTGCATATAGTTATTCCAAAGAATACCCTCATTATCCCAAAAATAGACGTCTGTGGTAATTGTAGACCCCTGCATATAGTTATTCCAAAGAATACCCTCATTATCACAAACATAGATGTCTGTGGTGATTGTACACCACTTCTGCATATAGTCAATCCAAAGAATACCCTCATTATCCCAAAAATAGACGTCTGTGGTGATTGTAGACCCCTGTATATACCTGCATTATCACAAACATAGATGTCTGTGGTGATTGTAGACCACTTCTGCATATAGTCAATCCAAAGAATACCCTCGTTATTCCAAAAATAGACGGCTGTGGTGATTGTAGACCCCTCCATATAGTTATTCCAAAGAATACTCTCATTATCGCAAACATAGATGTCTGTGGTGATTGTAGACCTCTTCTGCATATAGTCAATCCAAAGAATACCCTCATTATTCCAAAAATAGACGTCTCTGGTGATTGTAGACCCCTGCATATAGTTATTCCAAAGAATACCCTCATTATCGCAAACATAGATGTCTGTGGTGATTGTAGATCCCTTCTGCATATACTCAATCCAAAGAATGTCTTCATTATCCCAAAAATAGACGTCTGTGGTGATTGTAGACCCCTGCATATAGTTATTCCAAATAATACCCTCATTATCGCAAACATAGATATCTGTGGTGATTGTAGACTCCTGCATATAGTCAATCCAAAGAATACCCTCATTATTCCAAAAATAGACGTCTCTGGTGATTATAGACCCCTGCATATAGTTATTCCAAAGAATACCCTCATTATCCCAAAAATAGACGTCTGTGGTGATTGTAGACCCCTGCATATAGTTATTCCAAAGAATACCCTCATTATCGCAAACATAGATGTCTGTGGTGATTGTAGACCCCTTCTGCATATAGTCAATCCAAAGAATACCCTCGTTATTCCAAAAATAGACGTCTCTGGTGATTGTAGACCCCTGCATATAGTTATTCCAAAGAATACCCTCAGTATCGCAAACATAGATGTCTGTGGTGATTGTAGACCCCTTCTGCATATAGTCAATCCAAAGAATACCCTCATTATTCCAAAAATAGACGTCTCTGGTGATTGTAGACCCCTGCATATAGTTATTCCAAAGAATACCCTCATTATCCCAAAAATAGACGTCTGTGGTGATTGTAGACCCCTGCATATAGTTATTCCAAAGAATACCCTCATTATCACAAACATAGATGTCTGTGGTGATTGTACACCACTTCTGCATATAGTCAATCCAAAGAATACCCTCATTATCCCAAAAATAGACGTCTGTGGTGATTGTAGACCCCTGTATATACCTGCATTATCACAAACATAGATGTCTGTGGTGATTGTAGACCACTTCTGCATATAGTCAATCCAAAGAATACCCTCGTTATTCCAAAAATAGACGTCTGTGGTGATTGTAGACCCCTCCATATAGTTATTCCAAAGAATACCCTCATTATCGCAAACATAGATGTCTGTGGTGATTGTAGACCTCTTCTGCATATAGTCAATCCAAAGAATACCTTCATTATTCCAAAAATAGACGTCTCTGGTGATTGTAGACCTCTGCATATAGTTATTCCAAAGAATACCCTCATTATCGCAAACATAGATGTCTGTGGTGATTGTAGATCCCTTCTGCATATACTCAATCCAAAGAATGTCTTCATTATCCCAAAAATAGACGTCTGTGGTGATTGTAGACCCCTGCATATAGTTATTCCAAATAATACCCTCATTATCGCAAACATAGATATCTGTGGTGATTGTAGACTCCTGCATATAGTCAATCCAAAGAATACCCTCATTATTCCAAAAATAGACGTCTCTGGTGATTGTAGACCCCTGCATATAGTTATTCCAAAGAATACCCTTATTATCGCAAACATAGATGTCTGTGGTGATTGTAGACCCCTTCTGCATATAGTCAATCCAAAGAATACCCTCATTATTCCAAAAATAGACGTCTCTGGTGATTGTAGACCCCTGCATATAGTTATTCCAAAGAATACCCTCATTATCGCAAACATAGATGTCTGTGGTGATTGTAGACCCCTTCTGCATATAGTCAATCCAAAGAATACCTTCGTTATTCCAAAAATAGACGTCTCTGGTGATTGTAGACCTCTGCATATAGTTATTCCAAAGAATACCCTCATTATCGCAAACATAGATGTCTGTGGTGATTGTAGACCCCTTCTGCATATAGTCAATCCAAAGAATACCTTCGTTATTCCAAAAATAGACGTCTCTGGTGATTGTAGACCTCTGCATATAGTTATTCCAAAGAATACCCTCATTATCGCAAACATAGATGTCTGTGGTGATTGTAGACCCCTTCTGCATATAGTCAATCCAAAGAATACCCTCATTATTCCAAAAATAGACGTCTCTGGTAATTGTAGACCCCTGCATATAGTTATTCCTAAGAATACCTTCATTATCCCAAAAATAGACGTCTGTGGTGATTGTAGATTCCTGCATATAGTTATTCCAAAGAATACCCTCATTATCGCAAACATAGATGTCTGTGGTGATTGTAGACCCCTTCTGCATATAGTCAATCCAAAGAATACCCTCATTATTCCAAAAATAGACGTCTCTGATGATTGTAGACCCCTGCATATAGTTATTCCAAAGAATACCCTCATTATCGCAAACATAGATGTCTGTGGTGATTGTAGACCCCTTCTGCATATAGTCAATCCAAAGAATACTCTCGTTATTCCAAAAATAGACGTCTCTGGTAATTGTAGACCCCTGCATATAGTTATTCCTAAGAATACCTTCATTATCCCAAAAATAGACGTCTCTGATGATTGTAGACCCCTGCATATAGTTATTCCAAAGAATACCCTCATTATCGCAAACATAGATGTCTGTGGTGATTGTAGACCCCTTCTGCATATAGTCAATCCAAAGAATACCCTCATTATTCCAAAAATAGACGTCTCTGGTAATTGTAGACCCCTGCATATAGTTATTCCTAAGAATACCTTCATTATCCCAAAAATAGACGTCTGTGGTGATTGTAGATTCCTGCATATAGTTATTCCAAAGAATACCCTCATTATCGCAAACATAGATGTCTGTGGTGATTGTAGACCCCTTCTGCATATAGTCAATCCAAAGAATACCCTCGTTATTCCAAAAATAGACGTCTTTGGTGATTGTAGACCCCTGCATATAGTTATTCCAAAGAATACCCTCATTATCGCAAACATAGATGTCTGTGGTGATTGTAGACCCCTTCTGCATATAGTCAATCCAAAGAATACCCTCGTTATTCCAAAAATAGACGTCTCTGGTGATTGTAGACCCCTGCATATAGTTTTTCCAAAGAATACCCTCATTATCGCAAACATAGATATCTGTGGTGATTGTAGACTCCTTCTGCATATAGTCAATCCAAAGAATACCCTCATTATTCCAAAAATAGACTTCTCTGGTGATTGTAGACCCCTGCATATAGTTATTCCAAAGAATACCCTCATTATCCCAAAAATAGACGTCTGTGTTGATTGTAGACCCCTGCATATAGTTATTCCAAAGAATACCCTCATTATCACAAACATAGATGTCTGTGGTGATTGTACACCACTTCTGCATATAGTCAATCCAAAGAATACCCTCATTATCCCAAAAATAGACGTCTGTGGTGATTGTAGACCCCTGCATATAGTTATTCCAAAGAATACCTGCATTATCACAAACATAGATGTCTGTGGTGATTGTGGACCACTTCTGCATATAGTCAATCCAAAGAATACCCTCATTATCCCAAAAATAGACGTCTGTGGTGATTGTAGACCCCTGCATATAGTTATTCCAAAGAATACCAGCATTATCACAAACATAGATGTCTGTGGTGATTGTAGACCACTTCTGCATATAGTCACTCCAAAGAATACCCTCATTATCCCAAAAATAGACGTCTGTGGTGATTGTAGACCCCTGCATATAGTTATTCCAAAGAATACCCTCATTATCGCAAACATAGATGTCTGTGGTGATTGTAAACTTCTTCTGCATATAGTCAATCCAAAGAATACCCTCGTTATTGCAAAAATAGACGTCTCTGGTGATTGTAGACTCCTGTATATAGTTATTCCAAAGAATACCCTTATTATCCCAAAAATAGACGTCTGTGGTGATTGTAGACCTCTGCATATAGTTATTCCAAAGAATACCCTCATTATCGCAAACATAGATGTCTGTGCTGATTGTAGACCCCTTCTGCATATAGTCAATCCAAAGAACACCCTCGTTATTCCAAAAATAGACGTCTGTGGTGATTGTAGACCCCTGCATATAGTTATTCCAAAGAATACCAGCATTATCACAAACATAGATGTCTGTGGTGATTGTAGACCCCTTCTGCATATAGTCAATCCAAAGAATACCCTCGTTATTCCAAAAATAGACGTCTCTGGTGATTGTAGACCCCTGCATATAGTTATTCCAAAGAATACCCTCATTATCGCAAACATAGATGTCTGTGGTGATTGTAGACTCCTTCTGCATGTAGTCAATCCAAAGAATACCCTCATTATTCCAAAAATAGACGTCTCTGGTGATTGTAGACCCCTGCATATAGTTATTCCAAAGAATACCCTCATTATCCCAAAAATAGACGTCTGTGGTGATTGTAGACCCCTGCATATAGTTATTCCAAAGAATACCCTCATTATCACAAACATAGATGTCTGTGGTGATTGTACACCACTTCTGCATATAGTCAATCCAAAGAATACCCTCATTATCCCAAAAATAGACGTCTGTGGTGATTGTAGACCCCTGCATATAGTTATTCCAAAGAATACCTGCATTATCACAAACATAGATGTCTGTGGTGATTGTAGACCACTTCTGCATATAGTCAATCCAAAGAATACCTTCGTTATTCCAAAAATAGACGTCTGTGGTGATTGTAGACCCCTGCATATAGTTATTCCAAAGAATACCAGCATTATCACAAACATAGGTGTCTGTGGTGATTGTAGACTCCTTCTGCATATAGTCAATCTAAAGAATGCCCTCGTTATTCCAAAAATAGATATCTGTACTGATTGTAGACCCCTGCATATAGTTATTCCAAAGAATACCTTCATTATCACAAACATAGTTGTCTGTGGTGATTGTGGACCACTTCTGCATATAGTCAATACAAAGAATACCATCATTATCCCAAAAATAGACGTCTGTGGTGATTGTAGACCCTTGCATATAGTTATTCCAAAGAATACCAGCATTATCACAAACATAGATGTCTGTGGTGATTGTAGACCACTTCTGCATATAGTCAATCCAAAGAATACCCTCATTATCCCAAAAATAGACGTCTGTGGTGATTGTAGACCCCTGCATATAGTTATTCCAAAGAATACCCTCATTATCGCAAACATAGATGTCTGTGGTGATTGTAAACTTCTTCTGCATATAGTCAATCCAAAGAATACCCTCGTTATTCCAAAAATAGACGTCTCTGGTGATTGTAGACTCCTCTATATAGTTATTCCAAAGAATACCCTTATTATCCCAAAATTAGACGTCTGTGGTGATTGTAGACCTCTGCATATAGTTATTCCAAAGAATACCCTCATTATCGCAAACATAGATGTCTGTGGTGATTGTAGACCCCTTCTGCATATAGTCAATCCAAAGAACACCCTCGTTATTCCAAAAATAGACGTCTGTGGTGATTGTTGACCCCTGCATATAGTTATTCCAAAGAATACCTGCATCATCGCAAACATAGATGTCTGTGGTGATTGTAGACCCCTTCTGCATATAGTCAATCCAAAGAATACCCTCATTATTCCAAAAATAGACGTCTCTGGTGATTGTAGACCCCTGCATATAGTTATTCCAAAGAATACCCTCATTATCGCAAACATAGATGTCTGTGGTGATTGTAGACCCCTTCTGCATATAGTCAATCCAAAGAATACCTTCGTTATTCCAAAAATAGACGTCTCTGGTGATTGTAGACCTCTGCATATAGTTATTCCAAAGAATACCCTCATTATCGCAAACATAGATGTCTGTGGTGATTGTAGACCCCTTCTGCATATAGTCAATCCAAAGAATACCCTCATTATTCCAAAAATAGACGTCTCTGGTAATTGTAGACCCCTGCATATAGTTATTCCTAAGAATACCTTCATTATCCCAAAAATAGACGTCTGTGGTGATTGTAGATTCCTGCATATAGTTATTCCAAAGAATACCCTCATTATCGCAAACATAGATGTCTGTGGTGATTGTAGACCCCTTCTGCATATAGTCAATCCAAAGAATACCCTCATTATTCCAAAAATAGACGTCTCTGATGATTGTAGACCCCTGCATATAGTTATTCCAAAGAATACCCTCATTATCGCAAACATAGATGTCTGTGGTGATTGTAGACCCCTTCTGCATATAGTCAATCCATAGAATACTCTCGTTATTCCAAAAATAGACGTCTCTGGTGATTGTAGACCCCTGCATATAGTTATTCCAAAGAATACCCTCATTATCGCAAACATAGATGTCTGTGGTGATTGTAGACCCCTTCTGCATATAGTCAATCCAAAGAATACCCTCATTATTCCAAAAATAGACGTCTCTGGTAATTGTAGACCCCTGCATATAGTTATTCCTAAGAATACCTTCATTATCCCAAAAATAGACGTCTGTGGTGATTGTAGATTCCTGCATATAGTTATTCCAAAGAATACCCTCATTATCGCAAACATAGATGTCTGTGGTGATTGTAGACCCCTTCTGCATATAGTCAATCCAAAGAATACCCTCGTTATTCCAAAAATAGACGTCTTTGGTGATTGTAGACCCCTGCATATAGTTATTCCAAAGAATACCCTCATTATCGCAAACATAGATGTCTGTGGTGATTGTAGACCCCTTCTGCATATAGTCAATCCAAAGAATACCCTCGTTATTCCAAAAATAGACGTCTCTGGTGATTGTAGACCCCTGCATATAGTTTTTCCAAAGAATACCCTCATTATCGCAAACATAGATATCTGTGGTGATTGTAGACTCCTTCTGCATATAGTCAATCCAAAGAATACCCTCATTATTCCAAAAATAGACGTCTCTGGTGATTGTAGACCCCTGCATATAGTTATTCCAAAGAATACCCTCATTATCCCAAAAATAGACGTCTGTGTTGATTGTAGACCCCTGCATATAGTTATTCCAAAGAATACCCTCATTATCACAAACATAGATGTCTGTGGTGATTGTACACCATTTCTGCATATAGTCAATCCAAAGAATACCCTCATTATCCCAAAAATAGACGTCTGTGGTGATTGTAGACCCCTGCATATAGTTATTCCAAAGAATACCTGCATTATCACAAACATAGATGTCTGTGGTGATTGTGGACCACTTCTGCATATAGTCAATCCAAAGAATACCCTCATTATCCCAAAAATAGACGTCTGTGGTGATTGTAGACCCCTGCATATAGTTATTCCAAAGAATACCAGCATTATCACAAACATAGATGTCTGTGGTGATTGTAGACCACTTCTGCATATAGTCACTCCAAAGAATACCCTCATTATCCCAAAAATAGACGTCTGTGGTGATTGTAGACCCCTGCATATAGTTATTCCAAAGAATACCCTCATTATCGCAAACATAGATGTCTGTGGTGATTGTAAACTTCTTCTGCATATAGTCAATCCAAAGAATACCCTCGTTATTGCAAAAATAGACGTCTCTGGTGATTGTAGACTCCTGTATATAGTTATTCCAAAGAATACCCTTATTATCCCAAAAATAGACGTCTGTGGTGATTGTAGACCTCTGCATATAGTTATTCCAAAGAATACCCTCATTATCGCAAACATAGATGTCTGTGCTGATTGTAGACCCCTTCTGCATATAGTCAATCCAAAGAACACCCTCGTTATTCCAAAAATAGACGTCTGTGGTGATTGTAGATCCCTGCATATAGTTATTCCAAAGAATACCAGCATTATCACAAACATAGATGTCTGTGGTGATTGTAGACCCCTTCTGCATATAGTCAATCCAAAGAATACCCTCGTTATTCCAAAAATAGACGTCTCTGGTGATTGTAGACCCCTGCATATAGTTATTCCAAAGAATACCCTCATTATCGCAAACATAGATGTCTGTGGTGATTGTAGACTCCTTCTGCATATAGTCAATCCAAAGAATACCCTCATTATTCCAAAAATAGACGTCTCTGGTGATTGTAGACCCCTGCATATAGTTATTCCAAAGAATACCCTCATTATCCCAAAAATAGACGTCTGTGGTGATTGTAGACCCCTGCATATAGTTATTCCAAAGAATACCCTCATTATCACAAACATAGATGTCTGTGGTGATTGTACACCACTTCTGCATATAGTCAATCCAAAGAATACCCTCATTATCCCAAAAATAGACGTCTGTGGTGATTGTAGACCCCTGCATATAGTTATTCCAAAGAATACCTGCATTATCACAAACATAGATGTCTGTGGTGATTGTAGACCACTTCTGCATATAGTCAATCCAAAGAATACCTTCGTTATTCCAAAAATAGACGTCTGTGGTGATTGTAGACCCCTGCATATAGTTATTCCAAAGAATACCAGCATTATCACAAACATAGGTGTCTGTGGTGATTGTAGACTCCTTCTGCATATAGTCAATCTAAAGAATGCCCTCGTTATTCCAAAAATAGATATCTGTACTGATTGTAGACCCCTGCATATAGTTATTCCAAAGAATACCTTCATTATCACAAACATAGTTGTCTGTGGTGATTGTGGACCACTTCTGCATATAGTCAATCCAAAGAATACCATCATTATCCCAAAAATAGACGTCTGTGGTGATTGTAGACCCCTGCATATAGTTATTCCAAAGAATACCAGCATTATCACAAACATAGATGTCTGTGGTGATTGTAGACCACTTCTGCATATAGTCAATCCAAAGAATACCCTCATTATCCCAAAAATAGACGTCTGTGGTGATTGTAGACCCCTGCATATAGTTATTCCAAAGAATACCCTCATTATCGCAAACATAGATGTCTGTGGTGATTGTAAACTTCTTCTGCATATAGTCAATCCAAAGAATACCCTCGTTATTCCAAAAATAGACGTCTCTGGTGATTGTAGACTCCTCTATATAGTTATTCCAAAGAATACCCTTATTATACCAAAATTAGACGTCTGTGGTGATTGTAGACCTCTGCATATAGTTATTCCAAAGAATACCCTCATTATCGCAAACATAGATGTCTGTGGTGATTGTAGACCCCTTCTGCATATAGTCAATCCAAAGAACACCCTCGTTATTCCAAAAATAGACGTCTGTGGTGATTGTTGACCCCTGCATATAGTTATTCCAAAGAATACCTGCATTATCACAAACATAGATGTCTGTGGTGATTGTAGACTCCTTCTGCATATAGTCAATCTAAAGAATGCCCTCGTTATTCCAAAAATAGATGTCTGTACTGATTGTAGACCTCTGCATATAGTTATTCCAAAGAATACCCTCATTATCACAAACATAGATGTCTGTGGTGATTGTAGACCACTTCTGCATATAGTCAATCCAAAGAATACCTCCATTATCCCAAAAATAGACGTCTGCGGTGATTGTAGACCCTTGCATATAGTTATTCCAAAGAATAGCTGCATTATCACAAACATAGATGTCTGTGGTGATTGTAGACCACTTCTGCATATAGTCAATCCAAAGATTACCCTCATTATCCCAAAAATAGACGTCTGCGGTGATTGTAGACCCCTGCATATAGTTATTCCAAAGAATACCTGCATTATCGCTAACATAGATGTCTGTGGTGATTGTAGACCCCTTCTGCATATAGTCAATCCAAAGAATACCCTCGTTATTCCAAAAATAGACGTCTCTGGTGATTGTAGACCCCTGCATATAGTTATTCCAAAGAATACCCTCATTATCCCAAAAATAGACGTCTGTGGTGATTGTAGACCCCTTCTGCATATAGTCAATCCAAAGAATACCCTCGTTATTCCAAAAATAGACGTCTTTGGTGATTGTAGACCCCTGCATATAGTTATTCCAAAGAATACCCTCATTATCGCAAACATAGATGTCTGTGGTGATTGTAGACCCCTTCTGCATATAGTCAATCCAAAGAATACCCTCGTTATTCCAAAAATAGACGTCTCTGGTGATTGTAGACCCCTGCATATAGTTATTCCAAAGAATACCCTCATTATCCCAAAAATAGACGTCTGTGGTGATTGTAGACCCCTTCTGCATATAGTCAATCCAAAGAATACCCTCGTTATTCCAAAAATAGACGTCTGCGGTGATTGTAGACCCCTGCATATAGTTATTCCAAAGAATACCTGCATTATCGCAAACATAGATGTCTGTGGTGATTGTAGACCCCTTCTGCATATAGTCAATCCAAAGAATACCCTCGTTATTCCAAAAATAGACGTCTCTGGTGATTGTAGACCCCTGCATATAGTTATTCCAAAGAATACCCTCATTATGGCACACATAGATGTCTGTGGTGATTGTAGACCCCTTCTGCATATAGTCAATCCAAAGAATACCCTCGTTATTCCAAAAATAGACGTCTTTGGTGATTGTAGACCCCTGCATATAGTTATTCCAAAGAATACCCTCATTATCGCAAACATAGATGTCTGTGGTGATTGTAGACCCCTTCTGCATATAGTCAATCCAAAGAATACTTTCGTTATTCCAAAAATAGACGTCTCTGGTGATTGTAGACCCCTGCATATAGTTATTCCAAAGAATACCCTCATCCCAAAAATATACGTCTGTGGTGATTGTAGACCCCTGCATATAGTTATTCCAAAGAATACCCTCATTATCGCAAACATAGATGTCTGTGGTGATTGTAGACCCCTTCTGCATAGTGTCAATCCAAAGAATACTTTCGTTATTCCAAAAATTGACGTCTCTGGTGATTGTAGACCCCTGCATATAGTTATTCCAAAGAATACCCTCATTATCGCAAAGATAGATGTCTGTGGTGATTGTAGACCACTTCTGCATATAGTCAATCCAAAGAATACCCTCATTATCCCAAAAATAGACGTCTGTGGTGATTGTAGACCCCTGTATATAGTTATTCCAAAGAATACCCTCATTATCGCAAACATAGATGTCTGTGGTGATTGTAGACCCCTTCTGCATATAGTCAATCCAAAGAATGCCCTTATTATCCCAAAAATAGACGTCTGTGGTGATTGTAGACCCCTGCATATAGTTATTCCAAAGAATACCCTCATTATCACAAACATAGATGACTGTGGTGATTGTAGACCACTTCTGCATATAGTCAATCCAAAGAATACCCTCATTATCCCAAAAATAGACGTCTGTGGTGATTGTAGACCCCTGCATATAGTTATTCCAAAGAATACCCTCATTATCGCAAACATAGATGTCTGTGGTGATTGTAGAGCACTTCTGCACATAGTCAATCCAAAGAATACCCTCATTATCCCAAAAATAGACGTCTGTGTTGATTGTAGACTCCTGAATATAGTTATTTCAAAGAATACCCTCATTATCGCAAACATAGATGTCTGTGGTGATTGTAGACCACTTCTGCACATAGTCAATCCAAAGAATATCCTCATTATCGCAAAGATAGATGTCTGTGGTGATTGTAGACCACTTCTGCATATAGTCAATCCAAAGAATACCCTCATTATCCCAAAAATAGACGTCTGTGGTGATTGTAGACACCTGCATATAGTTATTCCAAAGAATAGCCTCATTATCCCAAAAATAGACGTCTGTGGTGATTGTAGACCCCTGTATATAGTTATTCCAAAGAATACCCTCATTATCGCAAACATAGATGTCTGTGGTGATTGTAGACCCCTTCTGCATATAGTCAATCCAAAGAATGCCCTCATTATCCCAAAAATAGACGTCTGTGGTGATTGTAGACCCCTGCATATAGTTATTCCAAAGAATAGCCTCATTATCGCAAACATAGATGTCTGTGGTGATTGTAGACCACTTCTGCATATAGTCAATCCAAAGAATACCCTCATTACCCCAAAAATAGACGTCTGTGGTGATTGTAGACCCCTGTATATAGTTATTCCAAAGAATACCCTCATTATCGCAAACATAGATGTCTGTGGTGATTGTAGACCCCTTCTGCATATAGTCAATCCAAAGAATGCCCTCATTATCCCAAAAATAGACGTCTGTGGTGATTGTAGACCCCTGCATATAGTTATTCCAAAGAATACTCTCATTATCGCAAACATAGATGTCTGTGGTGATTGTAGACCCCTTCTGCATATAGTCAATCCAAAGAATACCCTCATTATCCCAAAAATAGACGTCTGTGGTGATTGTAGACCCCTGCATATAGTTATTCCAAAGAATACCCTCATTATCGCAAACATAGATGTCTGTGGTGATTGTAGACCACTTCTGCACATAGTCAATCCAAAGAATACCCTCATTATCTCAAAAATAGACGTCTGTGTTGATTGTAGACCCCTGAATATAGTTATTTCAAAGAATACCCTCATTATCGCAAACATAGATGTCTGTGGTGATTGTAGACCACTTCTGCACATAGTCAATCCAAAGAATACCCTCATTATCCCAAAAATAGACGTCTGTGTTGATTGTAGACCCCTGCATATAGCTATTCCAAAGAATACCCTCATTATCACAAACATAGATGACTGTGGTGATTGTAGACCACTTCTGCATATAGTCAATCCAAAGAATACCCTCATTATCCCAAAAATAGACGTCTGTGGTGATTGTAGACCCCTGCATATAGTCAATCCAAAGAATGCCCTCATTATCCCAAAAATAGACGTCTGTGGTGATTGTAGACCCCTGCATATAGTTATTCCAAAGAATACCCTCATTATCGCAAACATAGATGTCTGTGGTGATTGTAGACTCCTTCTGCATATAGTCAATCCAAAGAATGCCCTCATTATCCCAAAAATAGACGTCTGTGGTGATTGTAGACCCCTGCATATAGTTATTCCAAAGAATAGCCTCATTATCGCAAACATAGATGTCTGTGGTGATTGTAGAGCACTGCTGCATATAGTCAATGCAAAGAATACCCCCATTATCCCAAAAATAGACGTCTGTGGTGATTGTAGACCCCTGCATATAGTTATTCCAAAGAATAGCCTCATTATCCCAAAAATAGACGTCTGTGGTGATTGTAGACCCCTGTATATAGTTATTCCAAAGAATACCCTTATTATCGCAAACATAGATGTCTGTGGTGATTGTAGACCCCTTCTGCATATAGTCAATCCAAAGAATGCCCTCATTATCCCAAAAATAGACGTCTGTGGTGATTGTAGACCCCTGCATATAGTTATTCCAAAGAATAGCCTCATTATCGCAAACATAGATGTATGTGGTGATTGTAGACCACTTCTGCATATAGTCAATCCAAAGAATACCCTCATTATCCCAAAAATAGACGTCTGTGGTGATTGTAGACCCCTGTATATAGTTATTCCAAAGAATACCCTCATTATCGCAAACATAGATGTCTGTGGTGATTGTAGACCCCTTCTGCATATAGTCAATCAAAAGAATGCCCTCATTATCCCAAAAATAGACGTCTGTGGTGATTGTAGACCCCTGCATATAGTTATTCCAAAGAATACCCTCATTATCACAAACATAGATGACTGTGGTGATTGTAGACCACTTCTGCATATAGTCAATCCAAAGAATACCCTCATCCCAAAAATAGACGTCTGTGGTGATTGTAGACCCCTGCATATAGTTATTTCAAAGAATACCCTCATTATCTCAAACATAGATGTCTGTGGTGATTGTAGACCACTTCTGCACATAGTCAATCCAAAGAATACCCTCATTATCCCAAAAATAGACGTCTGTGTTGATTGTAGACCCCTGAATATAGTTATTTCAAAGAATACCCTCATTATCGCAAACGTAGATGTCTGTGGTGATTGTAGACCACTTCTGCACATAGTCAATCCAAAGAATATCCTCATTATCGCAAAGATAGATGTCTGTGGTGATTGTAGACCACTTCTGCATATAGTCAATCCAAAGAATACCCTCATTATCCCAAAAATAGACGTCTGTGGTGATTGTAGACCCCTGCATATAGTTATTCCAAAGAATACCCTCATTATCCCAAAAATAGACGTCTGTGGTGATTGTAGACCCCTGTATATAGTTATTCCAAAGAATACCCTCATTATCGCAAACATAGATGTCTGTGGTGATTGTAGACCCCTTCTGCATATAGTCCCAAAGAATGCCCTCATTATCCCAAAAATAGACGTCTGTGGTGATTGTAGACCCCTGCATATATTCAATCCAAAGAATGCCCTCATTATCCCAAAAATAGACGTCTGTGGTGATTGTAGACCCCTGCATATAGTTATTCCAAAGAATACCCTCATTATCGCAAACATAGATGTCTGTGGTGATTGTAGACTCCTTCTGCATATAGTCAATTCAAAGAATGCCCTCATTATCCCAAAAATAGACGTCTGTGGTGATTGTAGACCCCTGCATATAGTTATTCCAAAGAATAGCCTCATTATCGCAAACATAGATGTCTGTGGTGATTGTAGACCACTTCTGCATATAGTCAATCCAAAGAATACCCCCATTATCCCAAAAATAGACGTCTGTGGTGATTGTAGACCCCTGCATATAGTTATTTCAAAGAATACCCTCATTATCGCAAACATAGATATCAAGCAAAAGAATTCAAGCTTATCGCGGCAGGCGCTCGCGTTCAGAGATAAACAGCTGCAACATTTTCAAGTCCGAACTTGCTTTTCGCATTTCGATCCGCGTAGGCTGCTAAAACAGCAGAATAACTCGAATAGTATGGATTTTCCGAGAGACGTGCTTGTTTTGCAAGCAAGCGAAGCCGCTTGTAGCATTGTTTGCGGGCGCGTTTCCAGCGTTGGCTGGATTGTTCTGCGCCTTTCGTTTCTCGAAATTGCTGCAATGCGTCTTCTACGATAATTAGGCCGAGAACACCGTTTGGCAAGCCGCTACGGGCTAAAATCAAGCAGCTACGGGCTAAAATTCAGCAGCTATTATGGGCTTTCACGAAGGACTAAATTCATCATCACGAAGATAACGTTTTGACTCTTTTTTGTGCTAACCAGTTTCCCGAATTCACGCCTGTACGTAGCCAGGAATTTCCTTTCCTTTGATGCTAGTTTTTTTTTGAGCGGCGACCTTGGGGTTCTGACAATCATGCAGTCAAGTTGGCCTTGAGTCTTTAATTCGAAAAATGCAACGAACAGGACTTTCCTGTCGATCGCTGGACTTCATCATTAATTAAACTGTAAGTACATGCCTTATCAGCATTCTTTTTTGTCGACAAAGGCATTATGCCGCAAACTTATGTCAACTCTTACTAAGATCTAAGCAACTCAAACTGAGAGTGTCAAGTCCGTCTTTTGGCTCAATTGTTATTACCGCTAAAGAGCGAGTATTTAAATATTTCGAAATTGCTGAAATAGCGTGTATACTATATCTCAGATAGCGCCCTTGGCGTTATACGTTTATGTCAATTGCGATTCCACAGGTGTTAGCCTGAAGTTGTACTTTAAGCTATAACTAGCGAGTTTTGAAATGCTACTTGGAATTAAAGTTTTTAAAATGTTGTTTTGTCCCGATATACAATTACATGTGTGTGTAAGTTGAGTGACGCCAACCTTGAATTATTTGTTTTGTATATTAAATATTTTTTGACTGTTATTGTTTGTATTTGTTGTTCACTTTACTACATTTAGATTGAGGTATGCAGCGAAGCTTACAAGGTAGGTGTTGAATTATTTTGCTAGCTAGGTTTGTTTTATTTGTCGTGAGTAATAACATGGCGCTCAACTCTTTTCTTAATCTACTGTTCAATTGTAAAAGTCCGAAGCATTTTTTAGCCTAATCCTTACACCACGCCATTTCTGCCGAGAGTTAATAGAGCTAGCCGCGGCGTTGTCAACCGCTTCGTGTAGGGCGGTACAAACATAGCAATCCGTTTTTCAAACCTTTGAGATTTAGTAGGCTGGTGTTTTGTTCCAACACATGTTTTTTTGTTTACATACAATATATGAGATGTTCCATAGTAAAAAGTAAAAAATAAATAAATTATTTTAGGTCTTTCTTTTTCTTGTTTAAAGTAAAATTTATAGTAACTGTTATAAGTAATCTTTTAATTCTGAGTCACTTATAATAATTCTGACAGTTGTAAGTAAAACAAACAGATAATGAAAATAAAACACCAGCCTACTAAATCTAAACCTTTAAAAACGAATTGCCATCTTTAATTCTTTGACCACGGATACCTTTGAAATGAATGATTTTAGGACATATGTTTTTTTCTTATTTTTTGCTGTAGAATAACGCCGTTCTGTTCACTTTTCAAACACCCTGTATTTATAATTAATTTATGAATATTTTATGTAAATAAATACTGTGAAAAAGAAATATAAGTTTGCTGTATAACTAGCAATTTGCATTACCGGGAGGTTCTTGGTAAAGGCGTATGGCCGCAACAATGTTATCAAAGATTAATTTTGAGTTTCGTGTTGAATTTGACCCCATATCCTCAAATGCAAGTACATTCAATAATTTACAAAAAGGTCCCACAGACCCCAAGACCTTGGTTCAAAGCAGGGCGTTATATATATCCCGGAATGCATGGTTATTATTTTAAGTCGTTATCGATTTCAATACCTCGGGCAAAGCAAATTAATTACCGCAATGTCTTGCAAGTAGGGAAATTAAATTGAAATTAATTCAATCGTGTTATTCGGTCACTAATATGAAGTGAAAGTTCAAAACCAAATTACACGGCTCATGCAGAATTGCTTTACAAAAGCCAAAATTACAAGTAATACTAACTTGGATGGTACGTGAGACCCATCAATAAGATTATGGAGATTGACAGATTTTTTATAATTATTGTGACAATTGTTGTAAACATTATTCCGATAAGCTGTTTTAATTAAAAAAGTTTTACGTTATGCTATTATTAAGGGGCGGGTAAGGGTAAAACCGCTCAAGGTAGCCAATGTTTCGGCCGTCATATCTAGTACGTATGTGGGTCAATCATATCAAACTTGTTTTTGTGTAGCATGTAGTTTTATCTGTCTAACGATATGCATTTCATGGAAATTTATTGGTAGGAAGGGCATTAAAAAATATTTTAAAAACACCTTGCAATTTATCTTCAAAAAGTTTTTCTCCCAAACGGCTTGTCCAATCTTAGTCTTTTTATATCAGAATTATAATTTTTTACAGTTCTGGTGTATGAGATGAAAAATAGAATAAAATGTATGTTTCGTTTTTGAGAAAAACGCATTTACATGAAAAATGTTAGTTTTAGAGTTGGCCATTTGGTGTCGCATGAAATTTTACGTTTTTCTCAAAAACGAAACATAAATTTTAAATTCTGTTTACGCCAATGCCCTAGACTTCTTAATATCTAATGAATGAGATAATTTCGTAAAATCGTACTAAGGGAACCAGACTTTCAAATTTGTTTTTTACATTTTTTAGAATGTATTCTAGTTTTTATCTCATACACTAGAACTGTGAAAAAGAAAAATTCTGATATAAAAAAGACTAAGATTGGACAAGCCGTTTGGGAGAAAAACTCTTTGAAGATACATTGCAGGGTATTTAAAAATATTTTTTTAATGATCTTCATTGCCATGAAATCCATATCGTTTGACAGATAAAACTACAGGCAATAATACAAAAAACAGTTTGATATGATTGGCCCACATACGTAGTAGATATGACGCTCGAAACGTTGGCTACTTTGAGTGGTTTTACCTTTAACCGCCCCTTAAGTAATCATGAAAAGAGTCTGATGTTTTCCGTACACATTAAAAGCTAAAGCGTAATCATTAACATTGAAAGTGACGCCATATTGCAGGTTAGACCGAGGTTGTCTTGACGGGAAAAATAGAGTGTATTGCAATAGATCTTGTGTGACTCGCCAAGTAGTGAGCAGATGTAGCAGGAAACTCTGTCGAGGAGTCTCAAGGGGGTGTCGGGTGTTAACGCCAGGTATGATCCAGTAGATGATCGTTTAGACGATAGGGCTTCAAGAGTAATCTGACCTGGAACCACTTGCAGAAGGGAACCTTCACGCACACGAGTCCCAGGCGATGAAGCTGCGGTAACTCAAGGACGGCATGCGTTCGCAAGGAGCTAAATTTCCTCCGTGCAGGAAAAAAAGAGCTAAGGGAATAGGAAACCATAAAAACCAGTTAATACAAAAGGAAGCTAGGCGTACGATTAAGATGTTCTGCTCTGTTTTGCCGAACGTGTGCTTGCTCAGTATAAATCCAAACCATGTTTGATCTTGGGAAATTGCTAAAAGTACCTCTTCTAGGAACTTGATCAGGATCCCATGGAAAAGCACATAACATAAAAAGGATTTCCCAAGGAGGATGCCCTTGAAGATTTCAAGATCATTTGACTTCACAAACATAATACACAAGGCAGCCTTTCTACAGCAGCGCACAATGGCAAATGGTCGAAAAAAATAAGGGTCTTGCTCAAAATTTGGAAAAACCTTGAAGAAATTAGGATAGACATCCATAGTAGATCGATGCGAGTGAAGCCTAAACTAACGTAAACTATTTATAAATCCTAATACATTGAAGTACGAAAGTTTAACTGATAGCTTAATTATATTGTATGTAAAATTTAGAGTTATCAAGAATAGGGCAATTAATTATATAGATACCTACTTATAAATGATTTTTGACTCATAACAATTGCTATGTTTTTTGTTCTTCCTAGATAGGTAGGCTAGAAGTTATCTTCGTTCTACTTGTAAGTAACCACGATTCGCTTCCGTATGATAATACTCGCTTTGGAACCGAATGTGAAAGTGGTTTATAGTATTCGGGTAACACAGAAGGGAGTGGACATCATGATATAGCCAAAATCGTCAAGAAAGCAATTATAGAAACAGTTATACATTTCGAATCAGTTTTAGAGAGCATAAACTAAAATATGAAACGGAAAACCCGCATGAATGGGCAACGGTAAAACAAAAGGCATATCAAATTAGAAAGCATAGTTATCGTTGGTATAAAGAAACACGTGAAGGAAAAATATGCAGGAATGATAAAATCTTAAATATAATGGCTAAGAACAAAAACGTTAAAACTAAAGATAAAGATGGATATAACAGAATAAACAGAGAGATAAGCAAATGTATAATATAATCACGAGAAATGTCAGACAATAGAAGAAACACGATTCGTTCAATCTACATAAAGAAATCAAAGGTGACAGGATTGTATAGAAAGAAAGAGCACACCATACTCGTATATGAAGACGCGATTCATTGTTTCGCGCAGTTTGTGTGTTGGAATATTGAGATAAGGAAAGTTTGTTAAATGGGCACTGGCTTGAATGCTCCTCTTTCTGCTTCGGCCTGTCACTGTCTGCTGTCGCAAATTACCTGCTTTGGTCGGGTAATTCAGTTGCCTCAGATTATTGGACTAATGAGGTCGTTTGTCGCGACAGGTGGTGACCGTCAAGTTAACGGGCAAGTGTTACTTTTGGCTTCGAAATAATTAGTTTCTAGCTGCTTCACTCTACCAAATTCTTCGGCGTTGGACTGCTGGTTCAATTTATTTATTATCTGCGATGGCGGAAAGATTATGTAATATAGTAACTGTGATTTATTTATGTGCGTATTTGTACTAACCCCTTACACGATACATATATATTTATAGTTTAGATTTTTATAATAATATTTGTACTTCCTATTACTGATCAATTATGTATTTGATGTCATTACATTATATTTTACTGATTACTGCACCAGGCGCTATCTGGCTTATGTAATTTTGATTTCAGGTAATCTAATTAGTAGGTACCTGGCTACCGTTTATTCAATTTATGAGTTCTCGTCACTAACTGAGCAGATTCGTCGTATAGAAAGAATGATTGGCGTTCTAAGTTGTAACATCCTGCTGTGGCGTTACAAAAATGTATTAGACCTCGGATAGCTCTATGCGTGGGCTATGGTACTGTAGACAAATCTAAAGAAAATAGTCGGAAATAAAATGTATTAACTCCCACACATTACAAAATAAAAATAAAATATGTTCCTTAATAAAATGTAACAAAACTGTCTAATATATACAATTGATGTTATGCTTCTGGACGTTCAAACGCCTAATAACAGCTGCAACCTTTCTGGCACTAGCGGCTCGTTGAGCTTCGCTAACGCTGTTTAGGAGGCGTGGATGGTCAAGTTTCGTCAGAGCCAGTGTATATAGGAGAGTACCGCCATCCTTCGATCCGTGAAAATTCCACCATCGCCGCCATGTTTACTCCCATCAGCAATAACTGAATCAGTTATGCCTAAAATTTTACTTGAAATTGCCAAGACTATAAGTCTATGTCAAATTCGAGGTTAGCAGGTTATGTTTTGCGTCAGTTTGTGTCAAAACTGACGCAAAACCTAACCTGCTAACCTCGAATTTGATATAGACTGACAGTCTTGCCAATTTAAAGTTACGTTTTGGATTGCCAAGAAACGTCACGTTGACGGAATTGTGTTATAAACCTCAAAGTACGCATATGTCAAAGGAGTAAACATGGCGGACGTGGCGGTACTCTCCTATATAGACTGGCTCTGGGTTTCGTTAGAGATCTTATATACAGGGACTCTAGGTTTCGTGGCCGGCTCTTAAAATATATCGGATAGTTCTGCAAACAAATTACATAATTGAGGCTAATAATTGCTGTCATGTGTTGGGATTAAATGATCTTAATTGGGGAGTCTGAGCGTCCCAGTGCTTGTGACTTTTAACGGTGTACCCCTCTGTTTTGGTTACGTTATTATACGTTGCAACTGAACGATACGGGGTTTGTTTACTTTGACAGCTGATCCGGGAATTCGTTTTACAGCGAAATTCCGGACTTTACGGAGTGCCGTCAAGAAGTCGGAGAGTTTACGTCGTGTTGGAAACTCCAAATTCGGAGCTTCCCCTGCGGGTTTCAAGCTTTATTAAGCCGAGTGACTGGAAAAATCTACGGGGAAGGTGGACAGGTCACGTTGGCCCGTCCTAAAGTCTAAAACTGGGTTGGGAGCGAACGTGGTTTGAGCGAGTCGCAGATCAGCGCCAAGCTAGGCCGGAGTTTCGGAAAAGGGTGGTTGTGCACGTCACCGAAATCAGCGCCTTGTGCCCTATTATATATTACTGTGCGTGTATATTTACATAGTTCTCATTATTTGTTACAGCTGAAAACGGTATTAAGGACACAAAACAGACCCTCAGGTACAAGGCCTCACGCTTGGGAGCCAGTTTGTTACGGCCAAAACTGATTCTACACGACAAAAACAACAATTGATTCCAACGTAAATACTCTTAACGACACAATCAGTAGATTTAACCAAATTATCAGCCCTAATTCCCGTTACGATGGGCTGTAACACAAGGGTCCGGCTTTAGAGATGCTCAGCGAGAAGGGTGGGTTCTTTACTACCTTATGATTAGGAGGCACTCCGGTAAGCGAAGTAAAAGATGTTAAAATATTGATGCACTACCACATTCGGACTAAATCGGGAAAACAAAATTAGCAATGCAGGTGAACGCACTCTGAACGTGGAACTAAGTGATCCACCTTTCTACTTCTGGCTTGGCATAGCTTGAGGAGGCGACTGCAACAGCTGAATTGAACATATCTTTCGTTACATTTTCTTACAGTCGTCTAAATTCTTTTACAACGAAACAAAACACAAATATACATGCAAATGCCAATGAAAAACATAAGTAATTAAGAATGAAATCTATTGAAATTATAAAATAAGTAGATGACAATGAACATGAAAATGTTTTTCTCGTTACAGTTAAAAATATATGCGACAGAGGTTAGTCATGCTAAATGGCGACGTTTGAAGTAAACAGCGTTAAAATGACAATCAAACAACATGGCTACATTCCAAACAGTAATAACTTTAATTTCTTAACAAAGGGACTATATGATCAAAATTAGCAACAATCACTCAAATAGTGACGCAACGACAATATTTACTACTAACCGACAACGCAAAACAACTTATCAACAATAAAACTTGACGGTATTGTTCAACATCTCACGATTTAAATCAACCAACGGCACAATTTGCCAAGACAACATTTTATTATCAATTTCACTGCTTTACAAGCACTATCAAATCAACAAATACCTGATATTAAGTCAGACGTTCTGGCTACTTTGTTCTCATCAAGCTACAGGTTGCATCCCAAGCTATTGCCACGTAAATAACGACAGGAAACTGCATAGGGGGTGTGACGGTATTAAATCCCCTGGGCGGAAAGAGTAAAGCACCTTACGATAGGTAGATGCGGTACGGCAATTCGTGACTTCACTATGATGATGATTTAGTTTTTTACTTAATAATCCGCTTCATGCGTAGTTGAAGATGCCCAGCACCACGATACAGAAGAAACAGTTAACTAAACATTTCACGATACTTGACACAGGGGCTAACGACAGCTAACATACAGTTTCACTAATTTTCGACTATCGACGAGGCCGAAACCTCGCCGGAATCAATGACCTACACCTCTGAACGTTCAACGCTTCGGCCGTTGAGTGATGTTTTGGGCTGAGACACGGAAACGGAATAAAACCACGCAGGCGTGACTTAACTCGATCCTTATTCCACTCATAGCATAGGGTTGCCACGGGACGAAATGACGAAACATAATTTCGCTTACAACGGGGATTCACAGGTAAGTCATGCAATCGCCTCGCTAGAGCCAGGAACGCATTAAAAACGCTATAAGAGCAGATTGGATCACCCAGGCAGCATGCGAGAACAAAGCCTACTTTATAAAACCAGCGTACGGAGGATTGAATCAAAGGTCCTAAAATAAACTGCGTAGCCTTAGTGTTTCAATGGGCGGAAAGAAAGATCGTATGGACTAAACTTTTGAGGTTTTACCACTACACTATGAATTTGGACTTGACTTACGCGGGAAATACAGGAACGTACTAAATTCCGAAAATTGTTCCCACATGTTGAGGTAAATTATTAATAAAAAAACATTTTAATTGTGTTAGTATATTGATAGCATTGATACGATCTCTAGGTAAGTATATGGATAAATTTTATTTGTTTTCAAAATTATTTTTGACATATCCTTTTTCATATACTCTCTAAAACGTCAAATTGATTTAACGTCTAAATTCAAATATAGATGGCTATATACTGTTTTACTTTATTACATTTTCCGATCCATCAATTACGTTTTGTTAATTAGTCTTATATTAGCTCAGAAATTCTTTTTAAACATGAAAACTTTCATTCAGGTTGGCATATGCATTTGCATGATTGAAATAAATCTGTAACGACTCTCTCTATTCAAACAGAAATTTTCCGGTAATGTAGATTTTTTTTAATACGAATTGTAAGTTGACAGTTCAGTTAACCTCTGAATTCCATATCACTGTTGGATATTAATTATGAGCTTCGCTCGGGTAATTAGTTATTATAAATAGTATGAGTTGATTTATTTTTCATTACTCTTGTCTTTTAGATTATTAATCCAATCGCCAACTTACAATATTGTTCAAACCTGTTATGAAGATCTCGGCTACTTTGAAGAACCCGTAACAGCCAAAGGGCAAACTCCTACAGGTGCACAGTAGTTGTACCAGTTATCTGAACTAAGTCAAGCATTCTGGTACTCTCGAACAACTAAATGTCAAAAACATTTAAATTATTTTGCATCAGTATAATTAGCAAATATTTGGCAATTTATGCTCTTATACAAATTATTCTCAGGAGCATTTAAAAAAATTGAAAAACACTCGCTTTCTATTGTAAAACAACAATTTTTCTAGACAACCAGCCTAGTTATCACGATTTTCATAGCAACTGCATAGAATTGAAGTTTCAAAATCTAAATTTGACATTTCAAATTTAAATGAAGTTAACCTAAATTCTTAAGTTACATTTATAGTACCTAAGTTATGTTCTAAGCATCACAATTTGAAAATATACGGGGTGCCCCCCACCCCAGAAAAGCGTCTTTCGGTGGTTTCCAAGAATACTTCGACACTCAGCATCACTCCTTTTCTTTAGTACAATGAAATGTTATGAACCAGTTATTTATCATAAAAATTGTCAATACGCACTTTACTCCACTTCACAGTTCAATGTTATTGGTGCTTTCCAAGAATACTTCGTCACCTTATTAGCAAATTGAATGTGATATTAATGAGTGTATTTAAGAATTCAGTTGAATGCTGTAAAAAATGCTGTTCGTTATATCATGTAAAAAATAAAAAACAAAAATTTATTTTAATGCTTAACCAAAACAAATTTATTAATTATTTCATTCCAATCAAATTTTAACAAAAACAAAAAATTCATTCATGAGATTAACTTGTAACACCTGCCCCTCCTTTATAAGGGCATGAATATTTATTTACTACGGGATAGCTCATATATCGGAGAAGAGTTCAATTGTTCACTCAGATATACCTCAAATAATCAAAACACACCACCGGAGTATCCTGTATAACAATTTATTTTGTGTAACTAGGATACATAATTAGATTCACGTGTAATAAAGAAAAATGAGATCTATATTGAATAAAATTAACATTCTTATAATGAAATAATGTCCCTGGTTCCTACGGTTGCTGCAACCCGCTTGACATCCGTGTTGGATGTAGCTGCGGACGTCGGAGGCGCTCCGCTTCGGAAGCGTCGGGGATTGTCGGCGTTCTCGTTCGGCGTCGAACAGCGCGCTTGGGGCGACGCCGTACAGTCTGTCAAGTTTTCCGATTTATTTTCAGGCTCTGCTTTCTGTAAACAATTAACAAATTAAAACTGTTAACGCGAGTTCTTACCCTATTGGTGCAGCTACAGATTGTTGTTAAAATACTCTGTGAGATTCGCCGCACGACGGGGCTTCGCTTGTAAATCGATTTATCAAATCGACAGGATTTTCGAGGTTAGCAACCTCGGCACCTCCAGGTGTATTCTCTGGAGAGGGTGTCGGTTCGGCCCGCAGAGTTCCCAGGCAAGACGGCCGCTGCAATTCTCAATGATTAACACAGGTAAATTTCAATTAGATAGCTTGTAGCTTCTAATTCTGCTTGAATAGCAACGCGCCAAATTTAAAATGCAGGGGGAGCTGGCATTCAAATATTACGTTATTTATTGCTGATTTACAAACGGATTTTGGTACAGGATTTTCACAGGGAAATTAGCTGGCGTTTCAGACGTCCTTTCGGAACCACTAAATTGAACTAGCTATCAGGATTTTTACAGGGAAATTAGCTGGCGTTTCAGACGGCCTTTCGGAACCACTAAATTGAACTAGCTATCAGGATTTTTACAGGGAAATTAGCTGGCGTTTCATACGTCCTTTCGGAACCACTAAATTGAATTAGCTATCAGGATTTTTACAGGGAAATTAGCTGGCGTTTCAGACGTCCTTTCGGAACCACTAAATTGAACTAGCTATCAGGATTTTCCAGGTACTGGTAGAGTTGACGGAGGAACTCTCTGGGAGCACAGCCTATTGGAAGGAAAATCTCTATAAAAATCTCTCTGTAAATGTGCCTTGCAAGTCCTTTTATATGCTTTGCAAAGCCATTAAGTGGAGGAGGCGATGCGCGGCGTACCTTTGTCTAGCGCTGTTATCACGGTCGGACCTTTGGCCTACGCTGTCTTATCTTGCTGGAACACACCGCTGCCCTTGACAACGCTAGAGGTCGCGACGCTTACATTGCAAATATTATTTAATATTCGATTAATTCCAATCAAACGGAAGCTAGCGTTACAAACTTAAATATAAAAAATTGGCAAATCTAGTCAATTCAACTTTGTATGTACTGTGTGCGTAGTAATTCTTATGAAACCGTTATGACAAAAAGACTTGAACAAGTTTAATTAAATTTAAAAAAATTGTAACCATTATCATCATCATCGGTAGATTTGCCCTGTATATTTACATGTGATTATTATTAAGGAAAATAACAACAACCGGACGTATACGGACATTTTGAGGGCTGGTAACTACTGTTTGGCTCATGGCACTTGGGTCACACCCATGGCACGTGGTTCACTCCCATGGCACGTGAGTCAGACCCATGGCACGTAGGTCACATGTAGGAACTTAGAATAGGTTAACGGTCATTTTTGAATTGATGTTGCTATAGCAAGACTTTGATTTTTATTGATATGTCGGTTTAGCGAGGTTTTAGTGTTGTATGAAAGTGCCAATCTTTGGATTTTTGCCTTCGACCATACTTTAAAAGTTGATGTTGCCTTCATTTTCGGAGGACCTATCGTATGAAAAAGATCCAAGACTTCAGGAAGGTTCTTGGCGACCAGAATCGCGTACACATACGGACATACGTACACCGCACAGCACGTTTAGACACCCCCCAATGCGGGGGAGGAATCTAGTGGGCTGGGGTCTTCACCAAAAGATCGGCACAGCCGAGGCGGAGATTTGGTATAGTGGGTTCATTAGTTGGTTGACACGAAATTTTAGAGATATTTGACTCAGAGTGGTTTTCGATATGAGAGAATGTCAATACTTCGTACACTTCGTGTAGAAATAATTTCTGTAACTTCTGATAGCAGCCACTACCGCTATCATCTTTCTACATCAAACTATGTTATCTTGCAGCTGCTTGGATTCTTCTTCATAATTATTTTCTACTTTCCATTTGCTTTAGTCAGAACACATCTTTCTTAAATGCAGTATACTTTATCAATGTTCTTCTTCTTTCAGGTCCTACAGCTGCTTCTACATGTCCTTACCGCTTTGTCGAACTACCTACCATGTTATGAGAACGAACCAAAAACAAAGTGGCTCTATCGTCACTCTCCAATGAAAATAAATTCCGTGAATTTAGTCCCATTCCGGATTAACGTTCCTAGTGTTATCTTTATTTATTAGTTATACGTCGAATAATATAACGTTCATGCAAATGTAGTATTATTGAACTAGCAAATATCACAGAACCACAGCAACATGACTGTGTTGTTGGTATTAGCTTGCATTTGATAACACACTGTATGTTGTTATTTGTTTATCCACAAATAATTTTTTTTATTGCATAGCATATTTACAATATGCTGCAAACGAACAATAAGTAAATGTTGTGTCATATATACACTAAACTACGTACAAACTTGCTTAGAACAATCCAGTGATAGTTGCGATACTTTCAGAAATCACCTTAATGTAACTTTTATATCCAGTCTCGTGCGCATTAGCGTTGCAATATATGTATAAAAAAATAACCATAAATCATTAACTTGCCTCACGATTTTTACGTTACATATAACTAGAAAGCAACAGCACAGTCTGGCTAACATAATAGAAATGGTTTTTTTACTTTTATTATTGTTCAGTTTTTCCTGGGGTAAGCTATATTTGTAATATATCTAAAAAGTGATGTTTAATACTACAGCAATTTTTAAAGTGTGCGAGATGTTCTTACTATTGACAACATTGTAAATAACGCATTTTTCTTTAAAAAATTAATGAAAATAGCAACAAATCGATATTTATAAATTCTTAAAATTTTATTTTTCTAGCGCTGCCATTCTTAAATGAAGGAAATGAGAGAATCATAAACGGCTCAGACGCAAAACGACACCAGTTTCCTTACATCGTGTCTTTCAACAATGGACGTCATATCTGTGGTGGGTCAATTGTATCACGCACTTGGGTAATATCTGCGGGCCATTGCTTTGTCCACAAGCAGGACATTCCCAATTCCGTTATAGCAATAGCTGGGTTGCTCAATCAAAACGAAACTCATCCTGACGTACAGAAAGTTCCGGTTTCTAAAGCGGTGATTCATCCAGATTTTGTTTTCGATCGTATAAGTATGTACATTACATCGAAATATAAGTATAACCATAAAACATATTAACAAATTAAACCCACGTTTTAGAGTGGATACTTAAGAACGATATAGCACTGGCGAATTTTGCAGAACCACTAGTTTTTTCAAAGGCAGTCCAACCTATTACGCTGCCTCATTCAAACGATAAGTTTTCTGGAAGAGTCTGGATGTCGGGATGGGGTAATTACACGTTGTTCCCCGAAAGCGCTCCCATAACTCTTCAATGCTTGCAAATGAATTTAATAACAAATAAAGGTAGGAAAGAACATGATTTAAATTTATATTACCGTTTATGTTCTCTCTTTTGCGCTTTCTCTCTTGTTTCTTCATCTTTACTGTTTTTGAATTTCTTTCTAAACGTCTCAGAGTGTTTATCTCTAGAATTTTTACCTCCTGTTTGTACTTTTCAGTTAGTTGCCCCTTTTTTATCTATATTGATCTCTATGTAGTATGTTTTATTCTATGTTTTCATATTTTCTATGTACCTATATGTTGCTGTCACAAAGAATGTCTTATTAGTTTCTTTCTTGTACTAGTCGTTTTACACTTTCTTCCAACTTGGCATGCGTTCTTTTGCTTGGTTACTCTCTGTAAAAATAATAGCTATTTGTCCAAAAAGTGCTAAAAGTGGATGTTTATGCACGAATTTGCACACACAATTTTTCTACGGCCTTAAATTTACTGTTATTAATCCATAAATGTCGATTTAACAAAGGTTTGCATTTATGACAGTTATAATTTATGTTATAGTAAAGAGATGACGGCACAGGTGACTGTTTCTACAGCCGGTAGTTATCAAAGATAATTATAATAGTACACATTTGACTTTATTCATTACATAATGCTTTAATTATTAAAAAGCATTTTACCTCTAACGAAAGAAGTAACTAAAATAACTTTATAACCTCACTTCCAGTTTAAAATTCTAAATTTAACACAGCTGATTTATAAAACGTCATTTTTAGTGAAATAAGCTAGTGCTAAAAGGCCTACATTTAGTAGTGGTCGTAGAAAAAAAACTATTAAATTTCTCTGTTATTTCCATAATTATCCCTTCTGAACTCCTCTCCAGCGGAAAGTTTTCGGTTTATTAGCTATATTAATACATATTTTTAGTATGCCGAGAAGTACGAAAAAAATTCAACATATACCCACCTTTTACTATTGCTGACCATATGGTATGCACTACACCATTGCCAACGAATTATAATTCCACCGTTTGTGTTGGTGATAGCGGAGGCCCAATGGTGCAAAACAAGGTTCTAATTGGAATAATTTCTTTTGGCTACTTTCAGTGCAAAACAGATGTAGATGTAGTACCTACGAATGTCTTTACTAGGGTTAGCAGTTTTATTGAATTTATATACACATATGTAAAAGATATCTAGTAAAGGTGCCAATGGAAAATATTTACTCCTGTTTTTAAATATTAGCAATATCTATGAAGTGAAAAGTCGCACATATAAACTTGCTGGAAGTATTTTTCTGTATGAAGATTACAACTACTTGTTCCCTAATAAATTGGAATTCAGCCACTGGTATAATGCATTGTTACAGTTTCTCTGCACTCCCTGTAGTTCCGCAACGCTGGTTTTGCTTGAAATCGTTATCTACACGCTTTCCTTGGCTTATCTTGACCGCGAGGCAGCCGTAGCGCTCTCGATGCAGGCATTCTTTTGTCTGAGCGGGTCCCTTTTGGTTGGCGGAGCGCCACGGGGGTGTTTGTTGCTTGAATTGTTGATTGTTCTTATCCTGCCGTCAGTTTTTGGTATTTATGGAGGTTTTGCAGCCCCGCTGCAGAGCGGGATATTTCGTATTTTGGATTTTATGTTGGAAAGATTATTCGACCCCGTGCTGCATCTAACCTTCGATGTTCGATTGCCCAGTTCATCCGGGGTGAGTTACACCTTATATTGTTTGTCGTTTAGCAAAGAGTTGCATACATTTATTTTGGGTTTCGTTTTCCCTTAGCAAGCTGTTTCGGGCAAAGCAGTTGCGAGTAACCAATTTTGGACCATTAGTTCCGAATTTGAAAAACAGTTTTGGGCCATTAGTTTAGAGTTTGGAAGCGGCTGCCGCCGCTATATTCGGTGAGCGACCTTGCCTTGCTACGATTCGATTGCCAAATTCCTCAGCCCGCTTGGATCTCGATAAGCATTTTGGGAAGTGCTCGACGGAAGCCGCTATCAGGTTTATTCTAAACTATTTATGTGCAGCTGCATTTCGGTTTGCATAACTTAAGGAGGTATTGATTTTCCCGAAGCATTGCGAGAAGGCGAGTAAGGACCGCTCAGCCGCTTTTTAATTTGTTGTGCAGCTACCGGTAAATTATTGTTCAATTATGTAAGAGTTTGTAACTGTATTGTATGATTATTTGTATTAATTGTTGGCATTCCTAAGATTGCCCAGTATTGAACATTCCGGCATTAAGTAGCGCACTCGCAAATTTGGAAGTTCACTACGAGTGCTTGAGTAAGCTTGTACATTAAATGAGTTGTCGATTGTACTGTGATATTTAAATGCCAATTATACTGTGATATTTAATTGTGGTTATATATATATATATTTCGCATGATTACTTATTATTTGCTACTGCTACCGATGATTGTTTGGAGCTTTCTTTCAGGAGATTTGGACTGTTGGAGTTTACGAATTCTCGTTGCATGTCTGAGCACATTCGTCATTATTGTCAAAATTTGTTGGCGCTCTACAGGTCTTATGTAATTAATTTATTTGGAGAACTCAAAGTACCTCACGACCGTCTTCGACGAAGCTAGTCGCGGTTGGCAAGTGTGCTCAAGCAGTTTAGGGTTTTTGGTTCCTTGAGAGACTAGCAAACGAATAAATGTTGTTACCTTTTTATATGTTGAAATTGGAGATGAATCAGCTAGGTTGGTTTTGTATAAAATTAGCCACTTGAAAATCGATTTGAAAATCAATATTTCAAAAAGAGATTCGTATTGTCAAATTACACATTAAAATTTTATTTAAAAGTAAGGTTAGGTCATCAGACAATAACAATTTTAAAAAACAATAGCATTTTACAATAGTAAATCTGTAAAGAAAACAAGCAATTAGAATAGGTGAAGGAATAAAGCCTCACTGATATTACATACCTGATTGAAATTGTAAAAAAGTTAAAGTACAAGATTCATTCGACTACTCTTGATTACCTTATTTTTTTCAAAACTTCAACCATTTGAACATTAAAAAAGTTGGAAATAATTAAAATATACCTTTGGATTTTTAATTCTGCTAAAAAACACATTTTTTTAATATTAAATGAAATCCTATGTTTGCTGAAGGACAGTACTTACATTTGTTTTTTTTTGTATTTTAATGTATTTATATATTTTCCCCTTTATACTTTTCGAGATGTCGGGTAGTTAATTGTTTAAGAACCAATACACAATTTTTAAAAATTTTTTGTTGCAAATCCTTTTCTGAAATAAAAATTATGGCTTTAGTTGAAAACGTTCTAGTATTGTGAAACTTTAATTTTTTTCCCTTTTACCTTGTAGAATGGTCAAATAAAATTTTTGAATTAATATTTTTCTTTGTAAATCTCATTAAATATTGATTTTATTTCTGTATTTTCAAAATTTTATTTCTCAAACAGATTAGGTTCGTGTTTGTTTTAATTTTTGGTTATTAAAACTTGGCTCGAACTCAATTTGAATTGTTGTTGACAGACTAAATACTTACAATTAATTTTTGGTTTAATTGGATTAAGGTATATTCTTTTTCCCCTCAAAAAGTTAATAGTTAACACTTTTTTGTGTTTGTGAAAATTTAATCTGTAAAAATAAAAGAACTTTAATAGAATAATATTAGTATTGTAAGGAATGGCGATCAAATCTTTACATGGCTAGTCGTATCAGTGTTGTTTTAAATTTTAATGTTTATTTCCGCAGTCGTCCATTTATAAGATTATCTAGAGTGCTTTATAAACCAGGCAAGCTTATCCCACTAGATTTTGTGTCACAGGGACTTTAGCTCCAAGCCGTTGGTTGCGCTGACCGGCAACCTTGCGTTGTGTTGTCTGTCAAGCAAGACTGGAAACCGTTCGAGTACGTACTGCGTGATGCAGACGAACACTGTACGCTGATTTAAATCTTGGTGCATTCCATTATGATGATAATTATAATTAGTCTTTATCCAAGTGTGGTTATTGAAATCTACATACAGTGTGTAGGTATTGTCAGCGTACATAAATCAAAATTCCGATTCGGATGACCTTGAACGGCTCCTGGGGGGGGGGGGGTAGTTTCCGATAGTACTAAAAGATGGCGCCACTACTTTATCACATACATGTATCACATATGATTTGTAGCAGAGGTAGTAATTGGCTCTGATTGGTAGTACAGTCGCTTTATATACACTAACGTTAACAGTCTGGCCATATATGGTCACGATTCCCATTGGTGCCGCCATTTTATGTCTTGCGTCATTTTGACAATAAGATTTAAATTTCAAAAATGTCAAAGTCACATTTATTCAAATAAAATAAGTTGACATTCAATCAACAAAAATCGTTCAAAATGCGAGTACAGAGTTAAAAACTGATCATAATTTTTAGAAACAACTAGAACTATAATTTATTAACGGTAAGCAGACAAGGTTTAAAGAAATTTATCAATTTCTAAAATTTTCTTCAGATATGAGGTATTGCTGTGCAGTCAGATGCAAGAGCACATCTGAAAAATGTGTGCTAACGGAAACTTAGGAATAGGGACAGACGAAACTTATGGACAAAAAAATTAATAGAGAAAATTGAAGAATTTGTGAAAAGCATTTTGCAGATTGCATGTGTGAAAAAGCACGAGTTGGTGACAACAAAGACTTAAAGATAATGCTGTTCTAACATTGTTTACTTTCTCAGCGTCTGCTTCGGAGCCTACAGCTATTGAAAATACCAATAACATTAGCCGTCCAAAAACTGATTTTATCGACGTTTAAATTTTAGGTATGGAGTCTTGCGCATTTTAATGCAAAAATGGGTCTGAACATGGTATTAAGATGAAAAGCTTCCCTACAAATAAAAAAGCGGGGCTTGTGGTCAAACAGGTTAATCGAGCATATTAGAATAACATAAAAGGTCAGAATAGAATCTAAATGTAAAAGCATTTTATATAAATAAAATGCATATTGTTGATGTAAAGCATATTGCAACTTTTAATGAATTAGAAAAGTTTATTATATCCAAAGTTATCGGTGTTTGTTTAAGAATAGCTGAAACGAAAACGAAAAAGCAAAATACACAACGAAGCAAATACAGTTGTACTTCTGTGGCAATGCACAATGTAGGCTATATAAATTAAGTGGAAAGTTATGAAAAGTAATTTTAAGCGTATTAGACTGTATACTCACTGTTTTATTAGTTTTGGGATCATTTTAAGTTCTGTAGATTTATTATTGTTTATGTGAGCACTAACTGTAAATAAAATTTATAATATCTCATTGATACGACATTGTTTGTTTTACTATTTAGTCATATATTTACTTATACTAAGCATTTATTTAATTAAACTATTTTCCAATACCAATCCAGCCACTGCTTTTGACCCGCCACTGGAGGCGGCCATATTCTGTCTTATGTCATAAGTGACATTTCATATGGCCAGACTGTTGTATATAAAGGGACTGTAATTGGTAGAACTTTGCGCTGCCATCTGATAGCCAAGCTTAGAAATACCCCCCGAGTGACTGTCCCAGGCACTCTAGACAGGTTTCAACATTTAGAATGAGTGCCTCTACTTGTTTGATTTATGTACGCTGGTATTGTTCTGTGCTGTCAACTGTATCTGTCAGTTCTGTCATTCGTCACTGTAGTTTGGCCTAAGGTACTATTAAAGTTTGAACCACGTGCGTGTTAGTTAGCAGTGTTTTCGTTCCGATTTTTTCTTCTTTCTTTTTATTTATTTAAAAACCAGTCTTTTTTAAGACGGGTAAAATTAAATGACATGATTGTTGTTTTTCCAACTTACCGTATGCTAATTGGAAAGTAACTAGAATTTGAATTTTTCGCCACTTGCAGTAACTCAAAATGGCGGACAAGCTTGCTCGTATAAATATAGTACCTTAGAATTATCGATAGGTAATTTTTATGTATCATAATTTACTATTGTTGTTATATATGGTAAGATTCAAGTTATTATTTTTTTTTGTCTTCCTTGACATCTTGTTGGAAAGCAAAAATTTCGTAATTGTTATTTTTCCCTCTCTCGGTAACTTGTATTTTCTGTTGAAAGGATTTTTATAAACTATGTTTATAGTTAAAGAATAGAATGTTGTATTACTTGTATATGTTGAACAGTTTTGTATAAGTGCATGAGACGTTTTTGTTGAAATGTTATTCTTTAGTTTTCTGGGAAAACTTATTTTAGGTTATAGGAGAGAATTTTTTTCCGTAGGTAAAAATTGGTGAAGTTTCTTGTATTGTAATCCAATATTGTTTTAATCATTCATTAACAGGGTTGTTGTCAAATCTTTCTTCTTTTAACTATTGTCCGAAAGACAAATTTCAAGAATTATAACAGGTTAGTTCATCGACCTTCATAAATTCGGCATTGGGGTTGTTGTTGAAATTTCTCTAGGACGGTTTATTTCGGTAATCTTTGTTAAATTTCCTGTAGTTGAAAACATTTTCGTTATTACTGTAGTGTAATATAAAAGATTACTTACTTTATTTTGCAATAAATTATTAGAAGTTTAGACGGACATTTTTACGTTGAGTGTTAAGTAGACATTAAAAATTACTTGTCGCCGATTTTTTCAAAAACGGCTCTAACTTCACATTTTTACTTAACATTTTGAATGTGTATTGATATGAGGTAGGTGACTTTCCAGTTGAATACTTCTAAAATGGGTTTAATTTGTTTTTTTTTCTATATTTTTTATTAACTCCTATCTTAAATAGAACACCCGGTATATTATTACATTTTTTAATTCAGCTTAAAATTCTAGAGAAAATCGTACGACACTCATTAATGACCAATAGAAAAATTAGTTCACGAGCCGTAACCCAGAACAACAAAATTTCTTGGAACTTTTTTGTAGGTAGACCTTACTTCTTTTTAGGGTTTGTGTCGTTACGATTTTCTTACCGAATCTGCATTCGAGCATTAATTCATATCCGGAAATTATTTTTCGTGCATTCCAACGACGTTCTAATTTGCCCTCGCGTCCCGTTCGGGCAAATTAATACGACGTTGTTGGAACGCACTCAAAAACATTTCCGGAAAGAATTAATGCTCTTGTGAGATTATATGTGAAAATTTGTCTCTTCAACTAACGCTCTATTTTGTACCGTTTTTGCAGAATTTGTAATTTTTGAAAATTTTTGACTAATACTTAAAACTTTAAAATCAAATTTTTGCTAATTATAAAATCACTGTAAAGGGAAGTTGTGTGCGTGTATTACAATACATTTTTATTTATTTCTGTGTTACCATCGTGTTGCCCTTTAATGTGCAGACTATTTTTTTAGAAGTAATAGTAAAAGATTTTGATCTAATCTTATCTATAAAGAGACACGCTGCACACTACATTGTAAATATGAGGTTAAATTCACACATTTATACAACTAACCAATGCATATCGGAGTATTTATTGATTTACAGAGATGCTTCCAGACGATTATTCTAAATGCAGAAGGATGAAGGTAATGTATACAACTGTGATACGTAAAAATCATTTTCTTTCTACAGCAAACGTTAAAACGTCCTTTTTAAACTCAAAGCAGTAGATGAAGTAGTACTTGAACCGCAAAAGTAGATAAAGTACCTTTTAAAATTTAAATTAAATATACTATTACAAACAAACTTTATAGCAACCCATACTACTGAGAGTTTAGAGTAGAGATGGGCGCGTGAGTGAATTTTCGCTCACGTCACGCACGTTTCACGCTTGCTTTAAACAGTCACGTTCACGCACGTTCACGCTCACGGTCACTCACGTTCACGGCGTGACACGCCACTCACGACGTGACACGCAGCTTTTATTTCAAAATTTAAATTCAGACAGAACAAATTTAAAACCAATGAAAAAACCCTAAAGAGAACTAAAAATATGTTTTGCACCTGACATAATTTACGTGATATGTTGCAATCAGAATAGTTGACATAAAAAGAAAAAAAATTAAATTGACTACTAT
Organism: Agriotes lineatus; assembly: GCA_940337035.1. Lineage (NCBI taxonomy): Eukaryota > Metazoa > Arthropoda > Insecta > Coleoptera > Elateridae > Agriotes > Agriotes lineatus. The sequence continues at coordinate 35,284,622 of OW679203.1, forward strand.
AACTTCGACAAGGGATAAATACTGATTTCTTGCAAATATATTTCTTGCAGTTGTCTTCAAAGACATTACTTTTAATACCAAAAGCTGTCATTGGAATTGACGTTTCCCTTATTGGTATGAGTACAGAAGGTATATGTTGGCAACACTTTTAATTCGTAGGTTTGAAAGTACTTTTACGTACAAGGATCAACATTTTCAGCGTTAAGGCGAGTATACAAAAAAAACATTAGGTACTTTTCTAAAAATAGGTTCATCTACACATCTACATAATACATTTTTGGTTTAATAATAAAACGTAATTAACATTTTCAGCGTTAGCCGAGTATAAAAAACAAACCATTACTTTTATTAGAATAATAAGTTCATCTACACATCTACACATTAAAATGTTGATTTAAAATAATATGTAATCAACATTTTCAGCGTTAAGTCGAATTCTGCGCTCTTCTAAAATTCGCCCAGCTGTAGAAAATACTCTTTCGCTTGTAGCGGAACTTGCCGGTATGTTTAAAATTTCTCAAGTTTTTTTAACAGTGGCATATTTACACTGTTTTTCCAAAATCCTAAAATGTCATCTACATTTCCGAATTTTAATTTAACATACTAATTTAGTTCTGCTTCGACATCATCCTAATTACATGTGTCATCGTCAGAGCTATCTCTAAGTGTAGAAAGATAAGAATCTGATGCTGATGTACCAGTTTTGAGTCGTTTGCTATGTATTTCATCATTATCATCTATAGTTTTATTTGCATTATAATCTTCTCTTTTATGTGAAGGTATGAATTTGAAGGATTTATAATTAGGGTCTAAAAATAAAGCCACATAATGTAACTTGTTTGGCACAATTCGTGATTTAATGACGTTTAAAAGTTGCTGCACCCTGCAGTTTTTTATTCGTTACTAAATGTTTAACGTGAAATTAACGTGAATCACGCCTTGGAAATTTTCACTCACGCTCACTCACGTTCACGTCACGATTTTCAAATATTAGTCACGTTCACGACGTGACACGCCGTGACACGACGTGTCACGACTGTTTTCACGTCACGCGCCCATTCCTAGTTTAGAGTGTGATTAGCAATAATTTAATTGTAATTGGTTTTTCTCAAGTTTTCCTTATTTTTCCTTTAAAATCTATAGAAAAAAAATGTGTACACACTACGATAATATTTTATTATCGACTAAACATTTCAGTGTTAGTTTTTATGTACATGTTTATGGAATTTCAAGAAAATTCTGTTTAGATCTACAAATTTTTGTTAGAAAATACTCTGCAAGATCTGTAATCTATAAGCACCAGGTAATTTATTATTATACACATTGTAATGATTTAATGCCCACGGCAGTTCTGGTTACATAACTAAGACACGCACATGAAATAAAGATTCAGATTTTTTTTATGCAGAAATGTTTGAGACGGTACGAAAGTTATTTGCAGCGTTAGTGTTAAAAATTACTAGGCCAACAATCACTAACGCAGCTGAAAGGTAAAAAGTGGTGTAATAAAGCATAGGATGCAAAGAGCATGAAAAGGCAAACTACGTTAGAACAAAAACATAGTGCAGTGTTAATAAAATTCGTGAAAAATAGTGCGATTTAAAACTAATGTGTAAAAATCAGAGATTTAAGGTTATAAAGTTTCTAAGTAAAACATGGTATCAAAACTTACTTCAAAACAGTTGTAATTAGTTGCTAAGATAAGTAATGTTTATTTGTTGTTGTTGAACCAAGCCATAATAAAAGATAGCTGTGTGCAAGAGTGGCTCGTAGAAAATTATTATAATATAAAAGTCTCTTTGTGTGAGTTAAAAAGTTGTTTTCATTAATCACCAGTCTGCAGAGTGCCTGTGTGTAGAATTTCATCGTGATATAATATCCCTGCGAAGAGGAAAGTTGACCTGCAAAGTTTGTACAAGTGGGTAGGGATGGTTGTCAATTCCCGGACCTACTCTTTTGAACCTAGTTCGTTTGCCGGAGTAGGTGCACCTGGTTCGGCGTTCCTTAAAGAGTAGGTCGCCTGATCCGGCGTTCCTTTAATGAATCAAACCTCTATGCAACCGCCGCGCCAGCGAGCGGAGCGGCGGATCTGTAAACGGAATGCCGGACTCTCGCACCTAGGAGTGATCCGTCGTTCCTTCAAGGAATCGAACCGTTTTGCACCTAAGCCAAACCGCCCCAGCGCTGAGGAGCGCGGAGCGGCGGAACTGTGGAACGGAATGCCGGACTCTTGCTCTTACGAAGCGGATCGGATCGCTCCTCTTTCTTGGACTGCAAAGACGTCGAATTTGAAATCGGAAAGGAAATGGATCGACGCGGTTTGCGCTTTGCAATCGTTCGTAACTGACTAGGAACTGCATAATCTACGCAAGGAATTTAAGATTCGGATTCGGAATTGCGGGATCGTAATGGCAATGCCTCGTGTGTTGTGTCAAAATCATAGACCATGTAGGCTACTGTAAGGTATAAATAGAAAAAACGAAAAACATTTCATAATTTTAAATTGTAATAAACATATTTAATTGTAATAGTTTATTGATGCCCTGCTAATGCAATTACAATTGAAATAGGCGACCCAGCAAAAACTTCCGACCGGAGCCGTCGGATCAAATCAAAGTCACGTCCCCTACATTAACATATGAGTCATAACATGCGACTGTAGGTGCAGGCCCATCAGAGATCCGACTCCGACCGCTCCAGCGTCTGGCGAGACCTGCTATATCCCGGTGACCACAAGCGGAACTGAACCTAGTTTCTTGCACCTAGTTCGGAGTCGGAGTCGGATCAGGTGCACTTGATCCTTTAGCGGAACAGGTTTTACCATCCCTACAAGTGGGTCCGACATCGAGGGCAGTTTTCGACCACGTTCGGGTTAGCAGCCGGCTGAATTTTGTGTGCTACGTGTGGAGGAGACCTTTCTTCAGCTCGATCTGCAGGAATTAGTAGCAGAAAGCCTTCAGAAGATTAATTGGAGCCGCGGCGTCCTTTCATTTTCTGAACCAGCAACGAAGATCCACTTTCAAGGTAAATTTCAGCAGGAAAAACGTTCCCAGGGTTCTTCAGCTTTGGGCAGCATGAAGAATAGAAATTGTAGGAGTCCAGAAGAGCTTTCCCGCCCCAGAATTGTTCTAGAGGATTTTTATTGCGATAGCGTCCCTTGATTGTGCGGTTGGCGTCAGATTTGGACACAAAGCAAGAAGTGAAACAATTGCCAAATAACGCGTCTCTTTGCCGTTACGTCACGAAAAAAAAACAGGTTAACTATACTACGTCATTATTAATTATATTGCATACCTGACGTAAAATTGTTGGAGAACTTTAAATTCAATTACGGTAGTTTTGTGCGATCAACCGTCTGTGTTTATGCCGTCATAAATAAACTGTTTATTTTGCTAGTAAATAATACACAACATAAATTTTTAATAAGCCCTGAGATTGACAACATTTTGAATTCTTTATTGAAACCAAACTAATAATTATTTGTATTTGTGGTGATATTCCTACACATTATTTATGTAGGATATCATTGCAATATTTAGTAAACGTTTTATGTTAGAGCGTATGTGAAGTTGGGCAGTGAGTGCACTATTAAAAATATCTCTTAAAAATTCTCTGTTGGAATTAAGAAGTAATTGTGCTTTACTTAATTTTTTATGTTTATTTATAGAAAGGGTGGGTCACAAAACCTTGTTGGTGCGTGTCATGTAGTGTACTGCAGTTTCGTTGGTGAAATAAAGCTAGTGATTTAATTGTTATATTGAAAACATTGAGGAAATATGTAACAACTATACACTACCAAATTCAGGACAACAGAGAGCGTCTTTCTGTTCGTAACCATCCTGCTGCCCCTGTTAGCTCCCACCACTGCTTAGGTAAGCTGAGTAAGGAGATGCTGCTCCCTGTAGCAAAATCAGGTAACATTTGGAGCCTTTTACTATTTAGAACTGTAACCCAATGAAACGCCCTTTTCTACCACTCAGCTCAGGAATGCATACAACCCAGACTAGCACAGAACTCCTGGCGATTTATGTTCGTGGGTAAGGACTAGTTCAGAGCGCCTGTTGTTAAATAAAAAGAAATAAAATAAACGCTAGTTGCCAATAACGACGATAGAAAAACCAGTCTAACTACAGTCAAATACATGGACTTGCCGTATAGGGCTTTGACGTAGAAGAACCTAAACTCAAAAGAAAAACGAAGAGGTTTGGGGCAGAACATAAAGAAAACCCTAGGAGTAAGTCAATAACCTAGGCTTTCATGCCAAATATTCAGCATAAAGAGAAAAACACAGATTATGTGATAATAGTCACAGTAAAAACTACAATAAAATGGATAATAACCAATACCAAGCGACTTCTTTCAAATCAGCCAGAAATTTCAAAAGAACGTTATTGATGTATAAACACTAACACAAACTCGTCAAATGCAAAAGAATTTTGAAATTGAAACAAAATTACATTGAGCTGGGTTCGTTATATTCAAAACGACCCTGAAAGTTACATTAATAAAAATATAAAATTTATACGAGGTTCTTGAGATTCTAAAAGCGGCAAAAGTTATATTACTATAATATCAAAATTTAAGCTTAGCAATTAATAATAAAAAAATCTGGTGTGATACACGTACACAACTTTATTTTACAGTGATCTTGTAATTAGCCAAAAATTTGATTTTTATTTTGAGGTATTTGTTAAAAATTTTCAAAAATTACAAATTCTACAGAAACGTACAAAATAGAGCGTTAGTTCAAAAGAATTTTTTTTCTAAAATTTTAAGCTGAATTCAAAAGTGTAACAATATACCGGGTGTTCTATTTAAAATAAGAGTTAATAACAAAATATTTTAGATGTATTTAACTGGAAAATCACATATTTCACAGCAATACACATTAAACATTTAATAAAAATGTAAAGTTTGAAAAAAAGCGTTAGAGCCATTTTTGAAAAAATCGAAAAGGACTGAAAAATCACAAAAGTAAACACCATACTTCCGGTTATGCGATTTTCTTCAAAAGCTTGCTGTCGCATCTAGATAGTACACAAAACTTATATATGACGTTTCAACGCCATACCTCTTTTCGCACACACATACACACACACACACACAGACCGATGAACAAAAAGAATGATCAAAGTGATAAACCTTAAAGGTTGTTTAAATATACTCAACTCAATACAGCAAAAATGTAAACATTAATTTACTTAACTGTATTCTTTCTCTTTTACCGCATAAGCAGTGTCGAGTTGGTATGGTTCTTCATTATAGCTCTTGCACAAATGTTTTAAAATGTTACTGTTGAAATAAAGACACAACGTGTCGTCCACTTTCATACGGGGCTTTATCCGGAGTAAAACAAAAAACCACGGTAAATCAACGTGTCAACCACGCAGAAGGCGAAACTCTTCTATCTATCAGAAAGAAGAAGTGGAAATTTATAGTCAAGAGCCGTCGCAGTTTGTCAGGTCATTTTGGTATTTTAAATAGCCACCTAGGCTTTAGGGCAGCGTGCCCGTATGCTAAACCCTTTTAGTTCTTTATTTGGCTCCATCGCCTAATTCCAGAATCATGATTTCGCACATATTTGGCCCCAAACGCAGTATTTCTCGTCGGTTGGAGCCCCCCTCTGATGGCGCTTTGGCAGCCGAGCGTATCGCTCGCAAGAATTCCGAATCTTCTAGAAAGCACGCCGTTGTGGCGTGATACCATTGTTGCCGGCATTAATTTGTTTCATTTTATCGCCCCGCGATTGGCTGCCGAGGTTTAGTCACGTGGGGACGCGACCAAGGTGACCGGTGCCAGCGCTTCCCTCTGGGCATTCAGCCGAGAGCCGTCGATCGTATAAGAGGTCGGATAGTGTATGCGTTCGTACGGCGCTCCCGCCCTTGGCGGGGGCGTCAGCCTTTTTCCCGTCGAGTGCTGCTTCGGCAGGTATGTGACAAACGGTTTCGCCTTAAGTGGCAGTTGACCGCAGCCCATTGCAGAGAACGCTCGTGTGGTGGTTGTGAGTGTGAGTTTCGAATTGTCTTCGGCGTAGCGTGGGTGCTTTTTGAGCCCAGTTCCTGCTTCCGTAAGTAAGGGGTCGTGCCCCCTTCATCTCGACCTTCGAGGATCTGCCCGCAGAACGAAAGTGGCCCATTTTTCGTCGTCCCGTTGTACGCGTCCTGACGCGTCTCACGTCGCCATTATGGCGGATGTGCACTCAACCCTATAGCCGTCGAACATCGAAGGTACCTGCCACCTAAGACTGCAGCCTGTCGCAACTCAACTGTACCAGGCTCCCCAACCGCTTACATATTAAGGTATGTGTCTTTGAACTGATTACCGCTGTGAACGCGAGCGAGCCGTCACATCTCTTGTGCCTACAGGCACTGTCGTCATATTTGTCCATGTTGCGAGTGCGAATTTGTTCTTTACTGTTTGCTGCATAAGGCGTCGCGCCAGCATATTTGTACATTCATTCAAAATTACAGACTGTCCATGTTGCGAGTGCTAATTTGTTCTTTACTGTTGCTGCATAAGGCGTCGCGCCAGCATATTTATACATTCATTCAAAATTACAGACTGTCCATGTTGCGAGTGCTAATTTGTTCTTTACTGTTTGCTGCATAAGGCGTCGCGCCAGCATATTTGATACATTCATTCAAAATTACAGACTGGTCCATGTTGTGAGTGCTAATTTGTTCATTACTGTTCAACATCTGTCGCTAGGTTTAGAGCGCGCGCCAGCTGGTGTTCTTAGTTATAATCTATTTATAGATATAGTGCGACGCACTCTGCTGCACCATTGTAACCCGTAGCTTCAATACATGATTTGTTAGCTAAGGGAACTATGTTTTGTTTCGACTTGTGCATGTTCTGTTACAGATAAGCGCCCCCCTTCAGTGTACTGATTATTGTGCGACGGAACGAGGGAGCTTTGAGCGTACAGGTGGTAAGACAGCTGCGTAGTCGCGGTCGGATTGACACCTAATTACAATCCTTGCATAAGGCAATCCCGAAATTGTTATTTGACCTTGCAATTCTTGAGTAATCCTATCGGCGGAGTATTTTGCGTGCTTCGCTCCCGTCTAACCGTCCAGGCCCGGTTAGCCGGGTTAAGACAGGCTTGGTGGCGCCCTCATGATTTCGACATACCCTATATATATATTATGCCGCAACACGCTTGCCCAGAACGTACCGTGTGACTCACGCCCGACTCCCTGAGCGTTCCAGCCGTGGCCTATTAGCCTATTTCGAACCGATTTCAGGGCAAGGGTGCCAGTTTTTCAGGACTGATTCCGTGGTGCGATGCTCACCTTGGGTGGGTGTCGTAAAGTTCTTTTAATACCGTAACAGGCTAATTTTGGCGCCCAACATCTGGGCATTGTATGTTTGTTTTTCTATTAAGCCACCGTTGTCTGCCTAATTTTGGTGCTCCGACGCCTGGAGCCTATTGGTGCACGACAACGCCCGACCTCATTTTTGAGGTTTTCTTTTTTTTTTGCGTTGTGTGTCTTAATTTTGTCGCTCAACGCGGGGCCTTTCAGGCCTTTCTGGCTTTGCTTTGCTTAGCCTTGTTGTGTCATTTATATTGTTGTCACAAATGTTTTTTTTCGGTCATTTCGAAGTGGTATGGACTGGTAAACCGTTTTTTTCTTAGTAGAATATTTTACCGAGCTTCTTTTCTTGTTTTCTATTTGTCTTTTCCTGTTTTCTTCTGTTTTCTATATGTCTTTTCTTGTCTTTTCTCCTGTTCTTAGTTTATTTTCATTAGTTTTCTGGACCGTGTATATGTTTTTTCTTAGTTGTCATTTGTCTTTACGTTTCTTTTCTTGTTTTCTATATGTTTTTTCTTGTCTTTTCTCATTTTCTATTTGTAGTTTTGTGTTTTGTTGTTGTTTATCGCCTTTTTGAGTTTTCTTTTTGTGTTTTCCATGTCTTTTCATATTTTGAGTATCTTTTTCGTCATTTTTACCGTCGTTTCTTGTTTTTCTTAGCCAGTTCATACTACCGAGATCTCTTGTTGCATTTAGTGCAGATTTTATCCCGTATTAGTCGGATTTAGTACCAGATGTTGTTGAGTGAAGGTACCGACCTTGTTTTTTTAAGTCTTTTCGAAGGCTTAATTGGGAGTTTCGATTCCCTGTCGTTTACATTGTTTAGCCTTGGGCTAAGTTGACACTTTTGTTGTACCGAACTGACGTTTATCGATTTTGACGTTCACGTTAGCGAGGTTTATCGATTTTGACGTTGATGATTGCCGATTTTGACGATTTTTTTTCCCTATCGTTTGGTGTTGTGCCGCGTTGATTTTTGGTGAGCAGGTTGGAATTCATTTTCAGCTTCATCACTGCGTTTTGGTTTGTTGATCAGTTGTGGATTGTTGTTGGTGTGCTTGGGGAGATTCGCTCGTGCGGTTATTACGTCCCTCAGGCCATCTTCTTAGTTGGTTTGACGTAGTTATTTTCGTTGGACTTTTATTTCATTTTCATTATTATCATGTACCGCCCAACTTTGTTTACCGACTTCTTCATGGACACCCCTAACAGTTATCGCAGTGTTTTGTACACATACCGTTAGCATTTAACGAGTCTTTACCGCTGGTCGGAATGCTTCGTACTTGTTGACGTCATGTTGTCAAGTATCGTGTTCTTTGTGAACAGTTTCGTTGAAGCTTTTGAGCTTTGTGTGACACCAGGGCCCGGTTGTTCGCATAAGGTTTCTTAAGTGTAAAGTGTTTGAGTATTTAAAGATTTTTGACTTTTTTTTGTAGTGATGCCCTGTTGTTTTCGTGGCCTAGCGCTCTTTTACCGTACCGTTGGCCGTCGCCATTTTCAACCACCTGTGTGGGATTACATAAAGAGAGCGTGTTTCTGGTCATTTTGTTTCGTGCGGACCCTGTCGTCGTAAGGTAGTCCCTTTGGGCCGCATGGAGTTCTGAAAAGGATTTATTGGGCATGCGTCATCGAACGCCTACACCCTTGGAGACTTGGTTCTTCCGGATTTTCTTTTGGTGTTCGGTGTTGGAGTCACTTTCGAGCTCGCGCTTTGCGGTTTAATAGTCGACTTGGCTCCGGCATCGGCATTGATTGAGGATTTCGGTGGACTGAGTATTTCCTATTACTGATTATGACTCTTTTGACAGTTTCTGTCACAACCATTTTCCCTTTTTGGTGGTTCATCCTCTTCTCTTGGGTACTCATACCAGTTGTGGGATCCACACAATGCGCCGATCTCGTGACGCGCAGCGTGCCCTCTTCAGGTAACCCTTGGGTGGGACTTTGGACTTCCATTTCTATACCCCCCCTCCCTGTGTTCTTTTGGAACGGTTGGTCGGAAGTGTCCACAGGTGTAAGACTTGTTTGTACCCGATTTCGACAAAGTTTACGTATTTCCACTGGCGTATCCAGTCTTTCTTCTTCCTCTTCTCTCTTCCCACCTTTGCACCCTATCTATTGGCCAGTGTGCGTAATCCCTTTGGGGGTGCACTCTATCGTATTGAATGTTTTTTTTTGTTTTGTTTGTTTTTCGTTGTTGCGTTTTCGTTTGAGTGCTCGTGGCGCCGCAGCCAAAATGCCCCGTTGATTTTAAGAGACTTCGGGGAACTCTCTTTCAAGTAAGGGGAGTGTCAGGTCATTTTGGTATTTTAAATAGCCACCTAGGCTTTAGGGCAGCGTGCCCGTATGCTAAACCCTTTTAGTTCTTTATTTGGCTCCATCGCCTAATTCCAGAATAATGATTTCGCACATATTTGGCCCCAAACGCAGTATTTCTCGTCGGTTGGAGCCCCCCTCTGATGGCGCTTTGGCAGCCGAGCGTATCGCTCGCAAGAATTCCGAATCTTCTAGAAAGCACGCCGTTGTGGCGTGATACCATTGTTGCCGGCATTAATTTGTTTCATTTTATCGCCCCGCGATTGGCTCCCGAGGTTTAGTCACGTGGGGACGCGACCAAGGTGACCGGTGCCAGCGCTTCCCTCTGGGCATTCAGCCGAGAGCCGTCGATCGTATAAGAGGTCGGATAGTGTATGCGTTCGTACGGCGCTCCCGCCCTTGGCGGGGGCGTCAGCCTTTTTCCCGTCGAGTGCTGCTTCGGCAGGTATGTGACAAACGGTTTCGCCTTAAGTGGCAGTTGACCGCAGCCCGTTGCAGAGAACGCTCGTGTGGTGGTTGTGAGTGTGAGTTTCGAATTGTCTTCGGCGTAGCGTGGGTGCTTTTTGAGCCCAGTTCCTGCTTCCGTAAGTAAGGGGTCGTGCCCCCTTCATCTCGACCTTCGAGGATCTGTCCCGCAGAACGAAAGTGGCCCATTTTTCGTCGTCCCGTTGTACGCGTCCTGACGCGTCTCACGTCGCCATTATGGCGGATGTGCACTCATCCCTATAGCCGTCGAACATCGAAGGTACCTGCCACCTAGGACTGCAGCCTGTCGCAACTCAACTGTACCAGGCTCCCCAACCGCCTACATATTAAGGTATGTGTCTTTGAACTGATTACCGCTGTGAACGCGAGCGAGCCGTCACATCTCTTGTGCCTACAGGCACTGTCGTCATATTTGTCCATGTTGCGAGTGCAAATTTGTTCTTTACTGTTTGCTGCATAAGGCGTCGCGCCAGCATATTTGTACATTCATTCAAAATTACAAACTGTCCATGTTGCGAGTGCTAATTTGTTCTTTACTGTTTGCTGCATAAGGCGTCGCGCCAGCATATTTATACATTCATTCAAAATTACAGACTGTCTATGTTGCGAGTGCTAATTTGTTCATTACTGTTCAACATCTGTCGCTAGGTTTAGAGCGCGCGCCAGCTGGTGTTCTTAGTTATAATCTATTTATAGATATAGTGCGACGCACTCTGCTGCACCATTGTAACCCGTTAGTCAATACATGATTTGTTAGCTAAGGGAACTATTGTTTTGTTTCGACTTGTGCATGTTCTGTTACAGATAAGCGCCCCCCTTCAGTGTACTGATTATTGTGCGACGGAACGAGCGAGCTTTGAGCGTACAGGTGGGTAAGACAGCTGCGTAGTCGCGGTCGGATTGACACCTAATTACAATCCTTGCATAAGGCAATCCCGAAATTGTTATTTGACCTTGCAATTCTTGAGCAATCCTATCGGCGGAGTATTTTGCGTGCTTCGCTCCCGTCTAACCGTCCAGGCCCGGTTAGCCGGGCCTATTAGCCTATTTCGAACCGATTTCAGGGCAAGGGTGCCAGTTTTTCAGGACTGATTCCGTGGTGCGATGCTCACCTTGGGTGGGTGTCGTAAAGTTCTTTTAATACCGTAACAAGTTGAGTGAAGAGTGTTAAATGGTACATACATTTCTTTATATTAAGTTATATTAAGAACGAAGCGCACGCAGACGAAAAGTCAATTCGTCGGAGCACCACCCATCCGTAAAAACGAAGGGAATACCACGCTTATATTATAATATTCTCACATCGTATCTTGGTTTTCCAAGAAAAATATCGTGAAAGAACTACTGAACCATATCATATTAATTCTGGAGCATCACGGGGGAGCCTTTTGAGACCTGTTCTCTACGATTGCAAAATTCGCTGACGACACAACGATCTTGGCAACTCATCAAGACCCAGCAAGCATAATCTAAAGCATGTTAGAGTTTCGAGGAAGCGTAAGCTGGTCAAGTGATTATTGGCAACCGGCTTCCTGGAGTGGAAAATAGGGTACTTTAGAAGCCGATGAAGATTGGTACTACAACCTATCCATAGAGTTACAAAAATGTGAGCTTTAAAGACTAGAAGCCAAACGCGTTTACAAAATTTTAAACCACAGATGTAAACCGGGGCCGAGGAGTAATAAATTCTTAGTTTATTTTAAGTTCTTACGGCGCACTGGTGGAATTTCTTTTTTCTCAAACCGCAGTGGTCGAATTTCATTCTGACCGGTTAGCTTTGCGCTTAAGTGGGAAATGTTGGATGAGGATTGCAAATTCTGTCTTGTGCCCACATGAGTGAAACTGAGACCTAAGCAATCGCAGCAAGAAAGTTGAGTGGGCCCCCCATCGGGTTGGGGCGAGGAAATTTACAACCTGTAATACACAGTCGCAGACAAGAATATCGATTTTGACGTCACAGAACCTTGCTGTTCCCCACGTCGCGACTCGCGTCTGTCTTATCTGGTTTGTTGTGGTTTGAGGTTAAGTGTCGTTAGAGTCGCGCAGTATCTTGATACTTGGTATCTAAACTACTTGTTACAGATACAGATATTGTATCTGTATCTGTATCCGTCTTCTTGAAAAGTAGCTGTAAAAAGTATCTACTGATACAAAATTATCACATATAATCCCATAAGAGCATTAATTCTTTCCGGAAATATTTTGAGTGCGTTCCAACAACGTCGTATTAATTTGCCCGAGCGGGACGAGAGGGCAAATTCGGACGTTGTTGAAATGCACGAAAAATAATTTCCGGATATGAATTAATGCTCGAATGCAGATTCGGTAAGAAAATCGTAACGACACAAACCCTAAAAAGAAGTAATGTCTACCTACAAAAAATTTCCAAGAAATTTTGTTGTTGTCTTGGTTATGGCTCGAGAACTAATTTTTCTATTGGTCATTAATGAGTGTCGTACGATTTTCAGCCTCAGATACTCAGATACATAAAAGGTTTATTTGCAGATGAATGCGTTTCAAACCTGTCCGGTTGTCAACCTTTTCGAAGGTCAGGCTTTATGCCTGGGTTCAATAGCTTTGCCCTTTTCTTTGCGGAGAGAGCGTCAGTCACCCGGCCTTTAATCTCCTGGCCAGGCTGCCGTTATTCATTCGTGTGACTTTGAGGAGTGCCGAACTCAATTTGATAAGCACTAAAAAAAGTATTTGTATATGTATCTGTATCCGTGGACCATTCACAAAAGTATCTGTATCTTGTATCTAAGATACCGGAATTATGAAAGTATCTGTATCTGTACTCCAGATACTTTTAAAAGTATTTTGTTCAACTCTGAGTGTCGTGTTGTGCGTAGTTTACAGCTAAGTATTACGTATTTCGTTAAAATATTTGTTTATTTTAAATTCTATCGATTTGATTCAGCTCCTGAATTTATATTAGGTATTGTTTTGTGCTTGTGCTACTCAGTCAGAGTTTAACATCTGAGCTGATTTGTCGTTTATGCACTGCCTGCGCGATTTACGGTCGGGTGCGCTGTCTTGCTTATTTAAGGGGTAGTCACAAGTAATGGGAATTCTATCGTTCATTAGGGTGTGAATCCCAACTATGGCTAGTGCCGAATTTGTCGATTGGCTCCTCATTGTATCTTAAAAAACAGAGAGTTGTGTTTTGCCGTTGTAGTTAATTTAACCATCTCCTGTTCACTAAGTGAATGTTGACTATTCTTCGCCACCTCGCAGACGAGGTTGTAGAGATATCATCGCCATCTCGCCGCCTTTCCGCATACTCGGACGACTTGGACGCCCTTCACAGGGATTAATTGTACTCATATTCAGGTTTTTTGCAAGCCCTAACGCAGACCATGGACGCCGCAGTCGTGTAAGCTAATTAACAGTTTTGAACCTGCATCCTATTTGCATGTAATAACACTGCGTAGTCATAAATTGTTTTATCGGATTTCAAAAGACTGAATTAGAGTGTTCTGAAGTGAATGCCAATAATTGTTGAATTTGTGCCATTACATACACAATAGAGAGATGTGAAGTCAGATGTTTAATATCAAATCAATTTTTGCGTTATAACGTTCCAATATAATTAAATTAGGTAGTCCCTTCCGGGCTACAACTTTAGAATAGTTCGGCCTACGCTTGCTGGTGTAAACAAGAATTTCACAGTTAGACTGTACATACAGTTACGTCACTTAGGGTGATGTTAACTTTGAATTTTTATGGGAAGAAACACTGACTTCAGTGTAAATTGGTGTTTGTAATCAACAGAACCGCTCAAATAATATTACTGGCGTGTTTTCTTATATTTTTCTTTCTTCAAAATCGCAGGATGAGTTCTAAAGTAAACAAAATTAGATCTTGCAGGTGTTTCAGGTGATGGAAGCTAAAGGTAGGTATCCGGTTTGTCGCAACTGTTAGAGGAATATCCCGATATAGCTGGTTGACTCGCGTATCGAGGTCTGAGTGATTCGACAGTTGGTTAATCCCGAAGTACAAACCATCGTGGTCCTTTAGGATCCAAATGTTGAGCCTTAAGTAATGAACCTGGCAGACGATGGGTTTTAATTTAAAGGCTGTTTTGGGTGTCGTGTTTCGTTACTGGTACCAGCAAGCCACGAATACAAGGGGGAGCGGGTTGAAGGAGTTATTTGGAGTATTTTATTTAAGCACTGGTTTTAACAAGTCGCGAATTCGATATTGAGCGGGTTGAAGGGGATATTTGGTAGGTTGTGATCAGATACTTGTTCCAGCAAGCCACGAATACGACGAAGAGCGGTATAGAGGAAGTATCTGTAGATACTGAATCTAGCAAGCCACACAAATGCTCTATACGGTTAGGTTTGTAGTTCAGGAGAGAGTCGGGAGTTTTTGAAGTTTTTTCCAGGCGGGTTTAGGAACTCAAGTGCCTTACCGTTCTGGACGGTTTAATTGCCCAGGTCTAGGTCTCGGACTGGCGGGAAGACAAAGTTCGTATCAATGTGGCAGGTCTGTTTCACTTGTCAGGATCAAGAGGTGATCTCCAGGCTCGAAAGGAAAGTTTTTCAGGCTGCAGGCGTCTTCGGAGCAACCCAAAGAGCCTAGGGGCTGGTAGTTCCTTTAGTTGGAGCTGGTTGGACTGGTCGCTGGACTTAACTGCCTCTATTAGGACAACTTGGTTTAATAGCTTTTAGGACTTCTTCACCAAGACTATTTTCTGGGAAAATTTGAGATGACTTGCGCTGGGCTTCGTTGTAAGCAGATTCGCGCACCGTTGAGCTGTTTTGTTTATCGCTAAGTTTTGCGCACAGAAGATTCAAATACCTATTATGACGTATTGACAACGTAAAAATCTAAGCATATTAATCATGCTTGAAATAAATTTTGAGCAGGTGCTAATGTCACAATGCAGACTCACATATCGTTTACCATCAAATTGACTCTATTTTCCAATTGCATTCCGCCGGCGCAAGTTATTGTTGCAGGACTGATTGATTTTGTGGGTCAGTAATCGCATCGCTGAGCCGTATAATTGGTTATTTGATTAATATTACAGTCGTATAATCATCGAATTTTTCCCGTAACTCAAAAATGGCGCTGTTGTAACGCTTGCTTCCGTATAAATTTTTAATACCAAATATTAATATAATATGTTCAAATTTATACATCGCCCGATCCAGCGTTATTAAACACAACGTCGTGTCAATGGCTTTGAAGATAAGGCCGCGTGGGCCGATGATCCATTGAAGATAACAACGCCGCAGCCAATTTCCACCCGGTGATTTGCAAGAGAATATCTAGGTCATTGATCATCATCGTTGGCACTACAACCCTGGGTGGGTCTTGGCCTGTCTAGGTCATTAGCTTGAACTTTACTGTTAAACTTGTTAAACCTAAGGCTAATTTCAACCCGGTGATTTGCAAGAGAATATCTAGGTCATTAGCCTGCATTTTCCTGTAAAATCCGTCCCCAAAGCTAGTTTCGACCCGGTGATTTGCAAGAGAATATCTAGGTCACTAGCTTCACGATTCCAGAAACCGGAATCCCTCAGCCCGTTTGGAAGCCTGCCACTATTAACAAAGTTGCAAGTCCTAATTTTCCCCTTGCATTTTAAATTCAGAACTTCGTCCTATAAGTCCAATATATAAAGCCGCAGGTTATGCGAGCCGATTTGCTTTACTAATTACTGGGATTACAGCTAGCGACTTACCCAAGCACTCTCTAAGACCTGGGGGAATGAATACGAGCCGCAGGGATCGTCCTCATAGAGCACTGCAATCACATGTATATTTGGAGGTTAACCGACGAATCGCGGCCCGGCGACATTAAATCAGCTTTCGGCTACAACACAGAATTTTCCCGCTCCGTGTCAAATCTCCAGGGGGTGTATTGATAACAATTGTAGCCACACAAACCGGGTGAGAAATAGTAGGTACTCTCAATCTAATTTGTTGTTATAATTTGCAGTAGCAAATCAGCGAAACTGACAGGTTCCACAGCGCCGTCGCGGCCGTCCCGACATACAACGAATTAGAAGCTCGACCGACCACGACGTCCCAGGACGGATCAAGCACGAGGCCAGCAGATACGCCTAGCACGGGTGTAGATCTGGTTGCAGCATCCGTAGGGACAAGCAACGCAGTTTTATTACACCAAAGTTAATTTATTCAATATGCATTTCATTTTCGTTATTACATGAATATTTATTTTGTATTATAGCTAAATATAATAAATTGTTATACAGGATACTCCGTTGGTGTTTGCCTGCTTATTTACGTATGTCTGAGTGAACAATTGAACATACCTCCGATTCATGAGCTATCCCGTGGTAAATAAATATTCATACCCTTATGAGAAAGGGTTCGATGTTACACTGTAACGCGGAGCAGTTGCCTGGATGTTAGAAACGTCGTTTTAATTGAAATTAGCCTCTGGTGTAATAAAAGTGCCGCGCCACCGTGTGGCTCTGTTTGATTGTCTTAAATAACGATTAGCCCTGTAGCATAATGCCTACATGCTCGTAGGACGGACAGCAAACAAATACATGCATTTCGGAAAAGTTGAACGCGGCGGCATTGCTCCAAGCTACGAATGCGCCAAATGATAAAGACAAACGCTGGTAAAAGTTATCGTCTAAATGCAAGGTGTAGAAAAATTTGGGCAGTTCCAAAAGTAACTCAACAAATTGAGTCAAAAATCTGGCAGGAGAAAACCGAAGAACATATCTAGTAAAAACCAATTTGAAAACCAGATATACACTCGTTGTATTTGGGATAGGGTAAACACAAGAATAAAGGAAATACAATAAATTTATTGATACAGTTATTGCGAGATACTTGCGGTAGCATATCAACGTGGCCCAAAAGAAGATTTGGAAATTATTAATGTGATTAGGATGTCCGATTCGGATATAAAGAGCTGATTGGTACAAATAAGGAACAATGTGCAAATACTTTATGCAACTGTATGGTAGTGTATGTAGCGTTGACATTATAAGAAGAAATCAATAAAGCACCGAAAAGTAGAAGTTTAGGTAAAGCGCCGGTAGTGGAAAATAACCAGTAAGTGTTGAAAAGTCTAAAAGAGGATGTGAAAGACAGACGCTTTAAATGTGTTTCTAATAGTTACGAAGCAAAGCGCATATGAAAGATTTTCAAGAAGCACAGTTAATACTAATACCAAAAAAGATAGCGTCTACTGTATGCACAGAAAGACCCACTATAACTTTGACGACGCTTTATGCATACATCAAAATTACTACGGAAAGAAATAAGTGTTATGACAAGGCAAAATGGAAATTAAACCATAAAACAATGTTTACAGCAAATAGGTAACTGAACGGCGTTGCAGCGCCCGGTTATTACATGGTCTAATTCAATTTACATCATAAGCAAGAATACGCTGTTGAAGCCAAGTTGTCCACAGCGATAAGAAGATATAAGCAATAACAAAGTTTATGTGACAGTGACCCCCAAAACTAATCAGCCCTGCAATAATGATTTGCTCCAACTAGCTGCAATCGAGAAATTGTTGAGTTCAACAGCGATAGAATTGTGGGTGTTTTTAAATAGCACAGAATTATTTTTTGAAAGAAAGCAAACAATTGATGAATCCCCCAAACTACGAAATAGAATCCAACCAGCTTATTCGGAAGGTGTGCTTCTCAATTCTCCACAGTCAGGGACTTGCCTTGGCGTTTACGTCCACTAAAGTATCTATTAAGTCTGGGTTTGTTTATTCAAAACCGTTCCTCCAAGTTGCTTTACAGAATAGAAGAAAGAGCACAAGAAAACAACCACGAAAATAATTTAAACATGTCTATGGCTACTCATACCGGCTTACAATGAAACCAACTATTCTACATATACAGACAAAATTTAACATTGGCAATTACCTAAGTTACGTCACTCTATTTGCGGTCTAACGCAGAAATTAGTATTTTCTTCAGCAAGTGCCGGTTTAATTATTCAATGAAGAAAAGTAGGTATTTAAGGTAGTTTCTTAATTTAGTTAACATACGAGTATGACGTTAGCGGCCAGAGCATTCAACAAGGCTGTATACCTCTGTTTTGTAGATTATCGGAAGACTTTCGACAGACTGAATAATTCTTCAAGAAATGGGCGTGCCACAACACCTAGTAGCCTTAGTGAGAAGACTTGTAACTGGATCAAAACGCGTTTACGATCAATCAAACATGGCACCACGTTGGGCTGCCAGTTTATAACAGGCTAACACGATATTACGACAATGCGCCAGTTTGTAACGGTACGAATCCGTATTTAAGACAAGCCCAAACAAATCTAAACGACTAGCGCGTAAGTTAACTCAAAATCGGGAATGTACTACATAGGACCGCTGCCCCAGCCCGTTACAAAAGAGTCGCCAACTAACTTCAGTGGAGTGAGGAATTTCTGGATAATTGGACATCTTGGATAGCTGACATAATTTCATTCTTATTTTTAGCTTCTTGAAATAAAATCTCGGATGCAGCAAGCATTGCTTCTTTAATTATGTTGCCATCATCAAAGGGTTTTTTGTGAGTTGCAAGTATATGTGCAATTTTAAATGATGCAATCGTAGCCACCTTCGTTTTATTTGCGGACTTGGTAAACATTGATTGTTGGGCAACTAATGCGCCTTTCAATTCTTTCACTTTACATTTTCTTATATTGCTGTTAGAAGGATATTCAGTATCATATTTTTTATGAACTGTTGTGAAATGTCTTTCAATGTTGCTTTTTTTTCCAACAGAAACTGTTGAACCACAAATCAAACAAATACATTTGTTCTTAAAATTAATGAAAAAATATTTCTCTTCCCATTCATCGTTAAAATTATAATTGTAGGTACGTTTTTTTCTTTTTTCCGGCTCATATGATGACATGATTAGGGTAACTACAAAATCGTTAAAACTAATGATTAACATACATAGAAAAAGCGAATATTTTTTATACCTGTATGAAACCACCAAACCACCTACTTCACGCACAGCTTCGAAAATTCTGTGTTCACTGTTCACTGGCATGTGTTTTAAGGAGGCTACGGCAAGCGACTGCCCCACTGACGGTAGCGGGTAGCGGCGCGGCGCTGTAAAATAGCAAGTCGGCACAACTGAAATTCGACTTTTCCTTTCCCCTCGTTGCACTTGACTTGACAAAAATAAGAATGCACCAGATCTGCAATGCGAGCTACAGCAAAAGGTCGTGCGAGCCACGTGTGGCTCGCGAGCTACGGGTTGGGCATCCCTGACTTAAACCTTATTAGATTTTAACGGTAGCAGAAATGATAAAATATATTTTCAACTATAGAAGTTACTTTTTTTCTAATGCTATATAGGTGCTATATGGCTGGGAGGTTAGCGTCCTGCACCCCTAAGGAGTAGCCGCCGCTGCTGCCTGGTCACTCAGCCAACTGTTCATGATTGTTTTCAGCTTTCTCTATAAATTTTCTTCACCATTCTCGCAAAAAGTCGTCGCTCATAAACTGTACACATCTGATGATGAATTTCGGCTGAATTATGCCCTTCAGCGTTGAGCCTTCGGCCAGAAGAAAGTGAATTATGGCTTACTGCACCCACCAAGTGTGAACTGCACACCGAAAACCGTAATGCGCTTTGTTCTGACTTGTGTGCGAGAATTGTGCAGAAGGTTTAAAGAAAGAGCTGCAAGCACACAAGGAAACGGCCTAATAAACGAAAAGCAGATCTTTACTGCTACAGCGCCACCACGATTCCTAGAAGGGAAAAATGAATAGCTGAACCCACCGAGGAAAAGTGGAAGCATAATGGATTCACCTTTCAACTATTACCTTCGCAGTGTTAAAAGAAAACCACAGTTAAATAAACATAAAGTGTGTTAGCAAAAATATTTAAAAATGCAAAAGTTTAGTACATAAAAATATGAAATGGGTTACTAAAGGTTAATTATTTAAATTGCGTAACGTCTTCATTTATTAAATGCGAGGTAAACTTCACATGAAACACTGGAATGACTGGAGAACGGTATTAACATAGAAATACATACAAAAAACTGACTTAATAAACAGCAATAAAAGACGGTAATCAGCTTAACATAGTACAAATGCGACACGTACTTTATCTGCCACTACGTAAAGTTGAATAGGATCATGTAATCTGACGGCACTGCATTAAACTGACAGGTAAACAGGTTTAACAAACGCAAAGATATAAACAATAAATGTTACAAGACTGGATCGATAACACTAGAGACCCTGTATAAAAAGTAAGATAAAAGATGGGACAAGTGGAACCAGTTTCCAAGAACAAATTGATTAATTGCTGTTTTTGAAAGAACGTTTGAAGATGTTGCCATTGCCAAATTGACATTAATCTAAAATGACAAATTTCTAAATGTCAAATAATAAAAATAATTTTTTCCACGACCGGGAGTAGAAGTCCGTTTCTATAGCAGAAGTAAAACATTTACTCCCTAGAGACTAAATAAGACAAAAATTTCTCTAGGGAGTTTTCATTATGACTGACAGAATAATTATATCAAATTTGAGGTTATCAGGTTAGGTTTGGCGTCAGTTTTGACACAAACTGACGCAAAACCTAACCTGCTAACCTCGAATTTGAAATAATTGTGAGCTCTTGTCATAATGACTTCCAGTGCCACCAACTTTAAAATTTACCGTAGGCTACTGATTTTAAAATAATTGTAACTAAAATGTCAATAAATGACGTTTAAAAAAACGGATTTTCGTTTTAAATCTTCCTGCAACGTGAAAAAATAGTATATGCAACTTGGAGAGAATGCTATTTTGCTTCAGTGCAATTTCTGATTCTCGGGCTTCGCCCTCGAGTCAGAAATTGTACCTCAGCAAAATAACGCTTTTGTCTCCCTCATTGCATAATCTACTAATTATCTACTCCTACTGTACAATGACCATTAATTATGATTCATAATTCACAGTTTGCAGCCAATCATAAAATTCTATTTTCATTAATCAATAGTTTGCAAGTTGCAACCAATCAGAAAATTCTATTTTCATTATTCAATAGGTTGTAGCCAATCACAGCATTCATTTTTATTATTCAATGACTTTTGAAGTTAACAGCTGTCACAAATGTCAAAATTCAGAAATATGAACACACGTCTCTTATTGCATAGGAGTAGATAAAATATCGTATTACATTCGCGATTATGGCCATTATTCACTCAGATGACTTGCACCACGCGCCTTCGGCTTGTGGCGCAAATGTCATCTTCGTGAATAATGGCTGTCATAATCGCTCATATAATAATATACTAATTATCTATCACACAAAGAAAATGTCACTTGTCATTACAGCAAAAATTAGAAATGTTAAACAGCATCAATCATTTCAGCCATGGAAAATGGTTCCAACCAATTCTCATTGATCATCTGTATTTCCAGTCTCTAATCTTAATATACAGGGTCTTTAGATAACACAGCCGTGTAGCCCTCGAAAACAACTGAATGCATGCCCAAAACTCGATAAACTTATATACAGGCACAATCGCAATTCGGAATCGAGAAAATAATGCTAAATTGCTGTACGTTCATATCAACTAACAATTTCCTTACAGACTGTATAAACAAGGCAGTGCAGACTGTAAAAGTAGATGAATCATTATCGAATCACCTGAGAGTAGAAAAGGGTACTAGACAGGGTTGTATATTATCACCAATACTCTTAACATCTACCGTGAATACATAATTAGGAGAATTCTAGAGAATTGGACCGGTGGAATCAGAATTGGTAGAAAAACAGTCGCCAGTCGCGAAGATTTGGAGGAACTTCTTAGACGCCTGGAAGAAGAACGTTTTCTATATAGCCTAAAGATAAGCCAAGAGAAAACCAAGATTATGCTCATTGATTGCAAAACCGATAACTGTTCGGACATCAGACAAATAGGACAATTTAAAATGGTCAATCAGTTTGTTTACCTCGAAGCAATCATACTCGTATTCAATGCAGGTGAACGCACACCAGAAATCAAAGGATAGTGTGAAATGGCTAGAAGGGCTACGAACGACATGCATAAAATCTGAAAAGACCATGGTATAACACTCAACACGAAGAAAGTACTAATAAAATCCGTAGTCTTCCCTATTATGCTGTACGCTGCCGAGTCTTGGATTGTCAAAAAACAAGACCAAAAACGTACCGACATTTTTGAAGTTTAGTGTTGGAGGAGAGTTCCGTGAATAGCTAAAATTCTCAAATAGTTTGACCATATAGAACGCAAGGATGACTCGTCATTAGGAAGATTGGTAGTAGAAGGACAGGTCGAGGCCACTAGAGTCAGAGGGAGATCACCGAAACGATGGATAGACCAGGTCAAATATCTGACTGGCAATACGCTATAACATGCCACTAGAGAAGTCAGGAAGAGAGAACAATGAAGAAACAGTATACGAAGGGCTAGAAACAATTAGATTAAAACTAGCGGTCACGACTCCTCTGTAAAAAGCAACCGGCGATGAAAAATAACGTTGCACCAAAACTTGTTTTTTTCATAAAACATCTGACTTTACAGCTTTTCTATAAGTATATAGTGTCGTAAAGTCTATAATAAAGTTCACTTTACAATGATCTCCCCCACTGTCTATTTACGCAAGGCTGTTACATGCACTAAAATAGGTACAAGTTCTATCTGATATGCAGGGCCTCGAAACTCGACGAAGGTGTTCGTGACTGTAAGCACTCCTGCTTAGCACTGATGAAAGATGAAGCCGGCCTCTTGGGAAGATGGTTGGATGACGATGAAACAACAATGGCCTCGTCTGCGTAGTGATGAAAGGGTATGGAATTCGTAAAACGTCGATATTCACCTAGTGGGGCGGGGGTTGGAATATATACGTCGGCAGAAAACAATAATCTGTTATTTCGAAAATACGAAGAGGAATCAAACGTCAAATCCGGTATCAACCGTAACTGAGATAACACTCTCAATCAGCGATAGCAATTGTCTCAAGTACGACTACTTCTCACGACACATTCCAATCCGGTTCAAGCCATGAGAGCTTTCTCCCACTAAGAATGCAGTCATTCACCCCTAAAGCGCATTTGTCACTTAGCGATACTGAGTGGACAGAATTCCACCAGAAGTGGTCGTCAAAAAAGAGTTACACAGCGGCTGTTTTACCAGTTTGTAGAACACGATCTGACTAAAGACCAGTTTGATTTTCGAAGACCAAGAGAGGTCACGCTTGCAATGAGACTTATCGAAAAAGGTTAGGAACGAACTGTATATAGCCCTTGTTGCTATGGAAAAGAGGTTTGATAAAGTGAAATGTGATTTTGAAAAATATTAGAAATTAAAAAAACAAAGGTTATGGTGTGTGCGAGAGATGAAATGATATTTTGTTATTTAGATATTTTGGAGCTTTATGGGTAATAATTTTATGAAATAAGCAAGGTGAATGTAGCAAACGCCTCTTAGACATATTTAGCCACTCGATCTCAGACAGTTTATGTGAGACATGATGTCTACGTCTTATCCCAAAAATTAATCGTAGACACGAGTTTTGAACTACCAGAATTCTGCGGGCATCTTCGGCATCTATGCATGGGCCATATACAGTATCAGCAAAGTTAAATTTGGACAGCACTAAAGACTCGCAGAGCATAATTTTAACTTTTCGATTAAGAAAATGCCTGTTGTTATACCGTGTGTCCACAGGAGTACGCACCATAGAGATAAGATAATGCTAATAGAATATAAATATCAACCAGTGCTATGACCACCGTCCCTTTTCTTGTACCATTTATAACAATATTGTTTCATACAGTGGCGAGTCAGAAGCCAGAAAACAACGTTTTAGCGTCCCGGCGATCACAACATTAGCCGATCTTTCTATTCTATTTGGTTATCCCTATGGTGCGTCCTCCTGTGGACACACGGTATATCATTTTTAGATTTGTCTATGCCAGTCGGATGCAATTACTAATGTGAGGCTTAAATTTTAAAGAAGTATCAAAAATTAGTCCGAAATTCTTGGCTTTTTCAACAAGAGCTATATTATGACCGTCTACTTTTATCTGTAGTCTATTTGCAAGTTCAGATCTGACATTAGGTTGTCCAAATAACAAAATTGAGGTTTTAGAAGCGTTAATATTTAGAGAATGTAATTTATATTTCTCGATTAAATTATTGATATCTCGGTTAATTTTGTTAACTGCATCTGCATAGTTATGTGGGTAGAAAGAGTAGTACAGCTGTGTATCGTCGTCATAACAGTGCATATTACAATGTACAACAAACCTCCAAAAGTGGGAGGTATAAAGAGTATATAACAAGGGACTTATTATTGATCCCTGCGGAACCCCCGATGACACAGGACTAAACTAAGGAGAAGAAGAATAGATAAATGTTGTTCTTAGTGAGGGTAGTTAATGGGCGATTTCTTTCATTTTAAAAATAATAATTATTTAATAAGTGTAGGTTTTATTTTAAAATTAAATAATACAATAATAAGTGCTAAGACGCGTTAATCTGGTATTTAAGACAAACAGGCACAATGTGGAAAAGGCACAAGTGAGAATTTTATTCCATTTCCTGTGCTAGCTGCATTTCTAAAGTGCAAATAATGTTCCGTTTTATAACTGGCAGGTCTTCTTCAGCTGTTTTATCCTTTTCTTCGATAATCGAGTCATCTTTATTGCCTTCTACTACCATAATGTCGTTTTCTGTTAAATCCAAATGAGTCTCTTCCACTATTTTGTTAGTCTCCAGTTCTTCCATATTAGAATTATCTTTATTTTCTTCTATTATTATGTCATCTCTTAATTCCAGTTGAGTGCTGTCTTCTATTTTGTCTGCTTCCATTCCTTCGATAATAGAGTAGTCTTTATTAACTGTTACTGGTAGGTCTTCTTCAGCTGCTTCGATAATGGAATTATCTTTATTGTCTGCTAGTGGCAGGTCCTCTTCAGCTGCTTCGATAATGGACTTATCTTTATCGTTTACTACTGGCAGGTCCTCTTCAGCTGCTTCGATAATGAAGTTATCTTTATCATCTACTACTGACAAGTCCTCTTCAGCTGCTTTGATAATGGAGTCCCATTTATCGTCTTCTACTGGCAGGTCTTTTTCAGTTATATTATCTTTTTCTTTTATAGTAGAGTCATCTTTATCGTCTTGTACAACTATGTCGTTATCTGGCAATTCCAGACAAGTTTCATCCACTACTTTGCCTATTTCCATTACGTCAGTATTAGACTCATACTTATTGTCCTTTACTATTACGTCATTCTTGCTTAATTCCAGTTGGGATTCTTCCTTTTTGTTTGTTTCCATTTCGTGTTCTTCAATTACTGCAACATATTCCAAAGAAATTTCTTTCATTTCTTCTACGGAGTCATTGCTTTGCAGATGTCTAGTAAGAATTTCAATGTTATCGCTCGTTAGGGACATTTTCTCAGCTGCAGTTTCGGATTCGTATGTAACGTCGTTATATTCACTGCTTTCTTCGCTAACATCTTCTTCATCTAGCAACTCCTCTGGCTTGCCATAAAATTCCTTTATATTTAACACACTATTTTTCTCCCAATCAGGATAGTTCTTGTCCATCTGTTCTTTGTCCTTCTCATTGCACGCATTGTAATTTTTAACAAACACATCTATTAAATTCTGATACTGCTTATTATACTTATCAGTACACTCCTTCAGATCATCCGTGAACTTTTTCATTTGCACTCTTAAGTCGGATATAGCATTAGTGGTGACTATGGCGTTTTCAACGCTATCTTCATCGGTTCCAAATTGCCTTTCTTCGGATGCTTTAACATCGCCCTGTTCATGCATTTCATCTTCATGTTGATAAATGGAAATGCTCTTAGTCATTCGCAATACATTAGTGACCATCGGGGCTTTATATGTGTCCCTCGCAATCTGCTTATCGCATTCCTTTATGTAACTGTTGTAGTTTTTGTACTCGGAGTGATCTTTTACTAGTGGCAGATCGTTTTCCTCAACTGTGGCGTCAATTACTTCATACGAGTCGCAAACCTCATAATCTGTAATCTCTGCCTTTTCTTGTTTTTGCTGAAACGATGCGCTCACTGGATCATCAGCATGGGTGCTCATTTGCCAAGACAGCAGTTCCCGCACATCACTGACCGCGTATTGGGTTTCGCCCACGGTGATTGTGCTGGAATTCATACTTTCATCTTCCGAAGGCGGACGCTTAAATATCTCCAAACCCGGGCTGTCTTCGGAATCAATCTTTTCTTCCACCGCAGCAACGATGGCATTTCGGTCGAGCTGCCTGTAAAAGGGCCTAGTTTCGCTATCGCTATCGTCAGACAAACTGTCAGATTCTGATGAGGTGACGTCCACTTTCTTAGAGTAAATTTTAACCAACTCATCGAAAGGATCGGGTTCGGGAGATGGCGGTTCTTCCGTATACTCGGGACCTGTTTGCACAGCAGTTGAAGTCCCTTTGTTTTTGCTGATTGCATTGTTTGTATTCCTAACTGTTTCAGGTTTTACTAAAGCAGTGCTTTCAGGAAAACTAGTTTGTGTTTGCATGGAAACAGAACAGTTTTCAATTACTAAGGACTCGTCGATGTCTTTATTAGGTTGCACGGTAAATGTGTCTGTTGTTACTGTTTGCTCATTTGGTTCATTTTCATGAGTTGTGATGTTTTCTTCATTTCTGTCGTTCTCTAGTTTTGTTGTTATTTCTTCAATTAAAGATGGTGCGACTTCTGCTCTATGAATAGTGGTAGTAGTAGAATTGCCATTGTCGTCTGTTTCTGAATGTGTGTTAGTCATGCTAAATTCCGTACCTTCAACGCGCTTAGTATAATTTTCGATCGCCGTCAGAAGATTACGCCCATAACTTTCATCTTTTACAGAATCCTCTTCGCTGGAGCTATAAGTTTCCTCACTATCGTCTTTGCTTGTGATTGAGATACTGCTACCATCACAATCAGTTGATTTTTCTTTAACTGCTATAGGTTGATTGCTTGTTATTTCTTCAATTAAAACCTTCTTACCATCGTTTTGGACGTTATTATTTTTCATTTCTATTTCTTCTACAAGTAGCTTCCTCTTTTCACCTTTACGTCTAGGACTAAAATCGAATATATTTTCAGAGTACTCAGAATAATCTTCACTGGTTTGTCTGTCGTCCATAAAGTTGTCATTCGTAACTTCATTGTCGTCTTCCTGTTGTTCCTCTTCTGCCTCTTCGCAAGCCTGCGCATAATCGTAACTTATTTCGTTATCGCCGTCGTTACTGGTATCGTCTGCCATATCTCGATTTTCCCCTTCTTCACTTTCTTCGTCAATTGTCTTTCTTCTCACGTCCTCCGACAGACTGTCCTGCTCGCTTTCAGAATCATTGAGAGACGCCCCCATGCCGCTGTCTTGTTGCTGAAGACCTCGCTGCGCCTGGCGTTCGTCGCGCATTCTGATCAGAGCTGGTGGTTTTTTAATTAGACAACTGAAATAATGGGCAAAAATGAAAGTTTACCGTTAACGCTATCCATTATTCGCTGATTATCCCTGTCTATCCACCGCTGCCTCTCAGCTTGCTCCTCGTTGATGCCGCCGCGTTTCCTGAAAAGGCAAAGTTGTAGCTACTACAGAAACCATTCTTAAAGTTACCATGCTTCCGCACACGCCCTGTCCCTGGGAAATATGGGCCGATCATCTAAGTAACGTAGTTGCTTCTAAAAACGCAGATTAGTGGCTTGGTCGTCCATGCTGCGGATATACTTACGCAGGCTAAAGTTAAGGTCTTGCGATAGGCGGGTATGTTCCTGATCACTGGATTGCCATTTAGGCAAAGCACACGGAGGCTGGGCATCCTTGCGAACACCTCCACCACCAGCGGATCCTCAATGTGGTTGTTGGACAGGTCCAGCACCGACACCTCCTTGAGGTTTTGTAGATGTTCCAGTTCCTCCAGGCTTTCTATGTAGTTATTCCCCAAGTTAAGGCTCTGAAGTATCTTGAGTGCATCTGTAAAAGAGCAGTATTAATTTCTGCGAAACGCCCAGCTTTAACACAGACCTAAATTTTCGACTCTTCTCACTTGGTTGTGAGAGAGGTTAAGCGTGTTTAGGTTGGCGCATTTGTCCAAATTTTCTATCTTCTTTATTAGGTTGTAGTGTAAATAGAGGCTGCGGAGGTCTGTCTGGTTGTCCAGCCCGCTGATCATGTTGATGCCGTTGTTCTCCAGCCACAGACACTTCAAGCCTGTGTACTCCTCCAAGTTTTCTATGCGGGAGAAACCCTTGTAGTGCAGATACAAGACGTCGTTCAGATATGGCGTCTGGTAGAGCTTATGCTGCTTGCAGTGTGCAAGAATGAACTCCTTTGTCATTCTGTAAGGGTAAAGTGTTAAAAATTAGTCCTTTTCTTGTTTAGGTAGGTACCACTACAACATGGAATTCAAATATCAAGTGTTTCATTCAATTTATATAGGAAAATAACAACATTAGTGTTTATAAGATACACAGAAATATACGTCCATAAGTGGTACATAAGATCATCTCCAAATTATTATTTTCATATAAATTACGCAGATAATGATATTGCCATATTCCTCCAGTTTTTTTTTGTTCCTACTGTCTATATGGTTGGTGTAAGCACCCGTAGTGTAATGGGCATTTGAACAATTGGGAAAGTTGGTTGATATCATTGTATGGTGCCCAATAATAATAGTTGCTCATCTTTCAATAAACCACGCTCGTATTGTCTTGTGGTGATAACAGATTCGTTTGTTTCCACTATGTGACTACTCATAAAAAAATTCGTGCAAGCCAATTTAAGTGGTCCCTTATTACTACAACCACGTACCACTCAGACGGCAACAACTCTTTCGAAATTTTTTTTACATCGCCAAAGAGGCAGTTGGTCACCACTTTTTCCATTTCTAATTTAAGTCAATTTCGCAGAGAGCACATCTAGGGGATCAAAATAACAGCTTCTAATCGATAAGACTTTCCAAAAATTCCTCATTCGGCAAATCAAAAAATGTTATACTACATAGTGGTGCATTGTGAAAGATGACAAAATTCTAGTTTAAAAAAATATCTCAATTCCATATTTTAGTGGGCTTAAACTAGTAAAGCACCAAGAAGTGTTTACATTGCAAATGTCAATAACTGACGTAAAATACGAAGGTGAAGCCTTGGTGCAAATGCTATAGTTACCTGGGGCCCTTCCATATTTTATCCATGGGACTGCTTTGCACCTCGTTGGACCCATTGGGCTGAACTGTGACTACGGGACTTTCTGCAACGACGGACATTGCAAAACCGTGACGCAACGAAAATGAAGCTCGCTCAATTGATCGTAAAAATTCGATCAAACAATTCAAATTTGCCTCCTAGTTACGTGACGTCACGATGCTCGGTTCACAGTGGGCCAATGGGAACACCGCGTGCAAATTTAAGAGGGCTTGGCGGGGCTTGGCCAAATCGTTTAAATTGGAAAGTTTTGGCTATGAAAATTGCTTAGTTTTAGTTTGACTAAATTAATCTCAACGAAATTATAATCTTTAATTTACTGTTATATTTTTAAATACTGATTAAATTCATAACAACAACAAGCTACCGCTTTGTGTATGACCGTTGGTATGTAAAAACTCAGACGAGAAGAAACTAACTGATTTTCCCCTTATTAAAAGCATATTACAAAGAAAAACACTCATTTTAGCGTTCACACAACGAAATGTGAAGAGTCATTATTAAGAATAAACTAATATTCACTCTTACCCCTACCACGTACTCCCTGTCGTAAGGTAGCTTTTTAAAATTTAAATCGATTTGTTTTGTTGACAGTAATTAACCGTCATAATAATTTCCGTAGCTTATAATAGTTTCCCTGCAAAAAGAATTAGGAAAACTCTTCAAAATGCCGTGCGAAATGATAACGTTGCAGCTGGGGCAATGCGGGAACCAGAGTAAGAGCAAAACGTTGAGCCACAAATAATGTTGAGGTTATGTGTAAAATTTAAAAATTTACAGTTGGTTTCGAGTTCTGGAAGCGGCTCTGCGCCGAGCACGGCATCAACCCTGAAGGAATCCTCGAAGACTTCGCCACGGAAGGCATCGACCGCAAGGACGTGTTTTTTTACCAGGCCGATGACGAGCACTACATTCCCCGAGCAGTCCTCCTCGACCTGGAGCCCCGAGTCATAAACACAATCATGAATTCGCCTTACTCGAAGCTGTACAATCAGGAGAACGTCTTTCTATCGAAAAACGGTGGAGGCGCTGGCAACAACTGGGCCTGTGGGTATTCGCAGGGCGAAAAGTTGAACGAAGAGATTTTCGATATCATCGATAGGGAGGCAGATGGCAGCGACAGTTTAGAAGTAAGTAATAAATCTGTACGTAAGTGGCTTTTAACGGTTATGTCCGTAGGGCTTTGTGCTGTGCCATTCGATTGCTGGTGGGACCGGATCTGGGATGGGTTCGAATATCTTAGAAAAGTTGTCAGATCGGTTCCCGAAGAAACTAGTTCAAACCTATAGCGTCTTTCCAAATCAGGATGAAATCAGCGACGTCGTTGTGCAGCCGTACAATTCCCTGTTAACCTTGAAGAGACTGACCGATTCTGCAGATTCCGTGGTTGTTTTGGATAATACAGCTTTAAATCGTATCGCTGCAGATAGGCTACGCATTCAAAACCCCACATTTACACAAATAAACAGCCTCGTCAGTACGATTATGTCGGTTTCAACCACAACTCTTCGCTATCCATCGTACATGAACAACGACCTGATGGGGCTTTTGGCACCGTTAATTCCTACTCCACGTTTGCACTTTTTAATGACGGGTTACACACCTCTGTCCACTGATACTGACGAGGTCAGCGTGCGAAAGACGACCGTGTTGGATGTGATGCGACGACTTTTGCAACCGAAGAACATGATGGTGTCGACAACGCAAGATCGCAACTCCCAGCACTGTTTTATTTCGATATTGAACATCATACAAGTAAGTCTGTGTGTATAGGCTAACATTTGTTTAGGTTCTAATTTGGCTCTTATAATCCAACCAGGCTGCAACGCTTTAGATGCATTATTACCCAATCGTTTCCCGAACCTCTCAGCTTTTATTTTAATTAACTGACCACCAATTGAAATAGATACATATTAGAGCTACGCGCTTCTCTAAACACGCACTCTTCAATATTTGGAAGTTCTGGTCCTTTAATATGTACCTTTTAATCCCTGTCATTTTTGTAAATTTTTGTTTTCTTTGATGATGGCGGTCATCTGCGTACACTGCAATGGCGGCATTATTTATTTGTGGGATATCCGATATGAAAATGCAAAGAATGGGTCCTATTATTGAACCTTGAGGAATTCTAGCCAAAATGTTTCTAATTGTGGATAGGGTAGCATTGATTGTAATCTGAAAACTTCTTTATTAAAAAAGGGCATAAGTATGGGGGTTTGCTAAAACGTACTATAACAAACACATAAATATGGAACCTTCATCAAAAAATGAGGGACTCTCGAAATTTATTGGGGAGATGTGGAAAAGGCTACCCAACAGACAGTCGCAGTGCCCAATAGTAGTATAACACGGAACATACATTAAAACATTTACAATTTTAGGTGAAACAAAATTAAGCAATAATTAAAAACTATGCAGACAACTGAATAATTATAGATATAAACATTAACCACAATGACATAATCAAAAATACTACAATAATTTCAAAATTTTATCAAATCGTTTTGTAAATGTACAAAGTCTGATACGCCCTTAATATACTTAAAAACTTTATAAAGAGTATTCAGTAGGACAGCAACATGAACCAATGCCATTTAATAAAATACTAAATAGCGAGGGACCTAAGTGTGACCCCTGGGGCACCACAGAAGTCACACCCACGCAACCTGATCTGACTCCACGTATCGCATTCCAGAAGCTTTAGAAGTGCCCCGTGCACACCCAAATTTACAAGTTTAACAAGAAGTGTGGGGTGATGGACTTGATCAAAAGCCTTGTGGAAATCAGTATACAAGTCTCCAAGTCATTTTCTATAGCGCTACTTATTTTTTGAACAAATGGAACCAAAAACAAAAAACAGCGAAATCTGCAAAAGCCATGTTGATTTGCCGTCTCGAAATCCCTTCACTCTAAAAAATTGTTGTTTCAATATAAGTGATTCAAACAATTTTCCAAAATTTAATAAAGAGATCGGCCTATAATTGTCAACTTTTGTTTTACCTCCTGATTTATGTACTGGTGCAATCTGTGCTACTTGCCAGAGTTTGGGGTATTTACGTGATGAAATATATAATTACCACTTTTATTAAGTGTCTAAGTAAGGTTTGGTAGATTAAAATCGCCCACCAATCAAACTTTCTTCTAGTTTAAAGAAAAAAGCCACATAATTATTGTACGACGCATGAGGAGGAATATACACAGTAGCAATAAATAGTTTCTTGCCTCCCTTTAAGGGACACCCATATATCTTCTATAGAAATAAGAACCGTCATGGTCAAAACACGTAAAGAACTCGCCAACTACATAACTTGCTTTGATGCCGCAACTGAAGGAACTATCTACCAGAAAAGTGTGCAAGACCCCTTTTAAAAGATCTAAAAGCGTTGTGGCGGGGAAACAGATGTTTGCAACTATTGGCTTAAAATGGAGCATGCGATTAATTCGGCAATGTGTTGGCTGAGGCGCTACTGGGGAGAAAGAAGCGAGAAGGAATTTACTGCTGTATACCTGTTAGTTTTATGCTCATATAACAAAATTGAAATGACTTTTACGACCTTTTTAATGACCTAACGAGCATTTTGATTGACATCTAGAAATTATCTGCTCAATGAAATAACTGTTACTGCCTTGTTGACTAATTTATGAGGCAACACAGCTGGTCGTTTGGAAAGGAATGAACTTCAGCTGCAAGCTGCCCACCTGTGTGCTTGTCTTGTTTGAGTAATTTATGAGAAAGCGATTGTTTGAACACGTGTAACGGAACATATGCTGCAAAAGTTGAAATTCATCGAACATATTTGCTTGTTCAAAGGCCATAAATAATATATGTCTGCTTCTAACGTTTGTAGCTCTCCAACTAGATTTTCCTTAGTGTAAAGACTTTGGTATTCCCCTACACTCTCTTCCATGTTTTCAACTAATTTATACTTTATATAAATTGCTAATATGTTATATGCAGTATTTAGAAGAGTTTCCTTTTTTAAACCGTGAGCATTTTGGCAGTAGTTCTTGTAACTGTATATCCTTTAAAAGTGTATTCGTTTTTACTTCGTTTTACCATAAAGGAAGTATTGGATTCACCCCAAAAATTTGAAATTGAGTTTTCAACAGATCTTCACGCTTTAGAGCCCCTGAACCCAAAAAACATGTTTTTGTTCATTGGTCTGTCTGTCTGTCTGTGTGTGTGTCTAGCTGTGTGTCTGTAAACAGAATATCTCAAAAACGAAAAGAAGTATGGCGTTGAAACTTCATATATAAGTTTTGTGTTCTATCTAGATGCGACAGCAAGCTTCTGAAGAAAATCGCATAACTGGAAGTAGGTGTTTACTCCTGTGATTTTTCAGTTTCTTTTGTTTTTTTTCTATTTTTTTATTAACTTCTATTTTAAATAGAACACCCGGTATATTATTAAAACCGCCAATTACAATTACAAAAGATCGGCTGATATAAAGCTAGAGAGGGGCATGTATTAGTACTCACTGTTAGAGCCATCGCCAGCAGGTGTTATACCAAAATGCTGAAACTCACGAGAATGCTGTCCGTCCAGGATCAAACGTGTTGGCTTACATACGGCAAAGGACATTTGCCTTCAATCATCAGAGGGAATGAGCACCAGCATATTTGCCTGAGGCGGATAGCAAGCACGTGAAAAGCATTTGAGCGCGGACCAAAGAACACGTGCAGCTTAAGAATTATTGTTTGCACTTAAACTCGAATGGCGTAGACGAAGTCTCTTATTGCTTTTTAAAGAACGCTGAAATGCTTCCACCTGGATGTTCATAGAATAAACGTCGGCTTCCGATCCCATAAGGCCACAGGCCAAAGTGACAGAGCTCGTGCATTCGAGAGGCCAGGCGGAAAAGTGCCCGTTAAAACAAACTCAGCTCTCGCTGCGCCTATTAGCTGGGAGTGCAAACTTAACAAGTGAATTCCCCGAAATGCATTGAGGGAGCAGGCTTATATGCCGCACAATGAGAAGTTAGACTTCTAACGCCGAAATTAAAGGGCCGTGTTCGGTATCCTTTTTGTATTCTTTCTTTAGCTGTTTGTCCTATTGTTACCCCCAGATAGTTGTATGAGTAGACCGATTCAAATATGTGTCTCTGTGTTCTTAAATAGTTCATTCTTCATTCATTTCCACTTCCTATCCTCGTATATTTTGCTTTTTCTTCATTAATTTCTAGCTCATATTCTCTTGCTTCCGTTTCCAACCTGTTGATAACTTTTATTAGGTCGTCGAGGGTGTTTGGTAATATCGTTACGTCATTCGCATATGCTACTACTTGTATTTGATTCGTTATATTTTTATTATCTAATCTTGCTTTTCTCATAACACTTTCTAGAGTCATATTGAAAAAAGTTGGAGATGTCGAGTCTCCTTGTTTGACTCCTTTATTTATCTTTATTTCTCCTGTTAACGTTCCTTGAATTTGTTTGGGTTTTGTATTTTGTAATATTGTTTCTATTAATTTCTTTAGTTTTTTTGGTACTTTTGATGTTTCTAGTTCTTCCATCATTTTTTGTTGATTTATCGAGTCAAACTCGTTTTTAAAATCTACAAAGATTATATGTATCTCCCTATTGTGTTCCCATGTTTTCTGGGTGATTTAGTCAATTGTGTGGATTGTGTTGATCATGGATCGTCCTGGTCTGAAGCCGTTTTAGTAATCTCCCAATATGTTTTCCGCGTATGATTTCAGTTATTTATTTACTAGGTTGGCTAGTAATTATATGCGATATTGAGAAGTGTTACAGCTCCATGGTTTTTACAGTTTTTCTTATCCTTTTTCTTGTGTATTGGTGTAATTACGCCAGTATTCCAATCTTGCGGGATTTTATTTTGTTTCCAAATTTGCTCGATAAGCTGATATATTTGGTTTTTTCAGTTGCTCTCTATATTTTAGCAGCTTGGCTTGTATTCCATCGTCTCCTAGGGCTTTACTGTTGCACAGTTTTCTTATTTCTTCTCCTACTTCAGTTTCTGTTGGGCAGTTTGCTTCGTCTTCTTTTGTTATTTCTTCATTTTCAATTGTTAAGTTTTTGCTTCTTCATATAGCATATTTCCATAATGTTCCTTCCATATCTTCCCGATTATTTGAGGGTTATTTTGTATATTGCCATTGTGGTTTTTCATTCCTCTGTTTTTGCTTTTGGTGTGTTGGTTTGGTATTTTATCTTTTTATAAAATTGCCTTAGGTTTTGTTTACGTCCTTCTCGATCTATCTCCTCTTGTTTTTTATTTAGACTTTCGTCTTTTTTCTCTTATATAATGCACTTGTTTTATTTCTTTGTATTTCATTGTTTCTTCTATATTGTTCTTCCGTTTTGTGTATCCATTTCATTATTTTTTGTTTTGAGGCATCTTTACATTCCTCATCGTACCGTTCTCTATCTATTTTTTGTTGGTCTTTCTATCTGTATCTACTTTCCATTTTTTTGTATTTTTTGCTGTAGTAGTGTTTTGTCAGCTCTATATCTCTTAGTGTTGCAATTACTAAATAATGGTCTGTTTCGCCTTGTGCGCCTCTATATATACTGATGTCTATAGTTTTTTTAATAATATATTATTGTTTTTTCTAATTGCTTTTTTATATAGAATCCTACTCCGTTGTTCCCTCTCCTTTCTTCTCCTTTATATGTATAGAAATATATATTTATCTTTTATCATTTCTCCTGATTTGTCCCATCTTGTTTCTTACACTGCCGTAACATCTATCTTGTATTTTTCTATCTCTCTTGTTTTGATATTCTAAGTTTCTATTCTTATTTGTTTCCTTTTTATGTTTTTTGACCTTGTTATCCTCTTCAGCTATTAAGTTTTTTATTTCCTCTCTAAATTCTTGTTCGGTTGTAATTAGCTGCATATCAGCATATCTCTTACAGCATATTGATGATCATATAAAAAAAAAGTTGCTTTTAAGGGCGAAGTTGACCCCACACAAGTGCACAAGTCGTTGCAACGGATACGCGAGAGGAAACTGGCACAGTTCATCCCATGGGGCCCGGCCAGCATCCAGGTGGCGCTTTCGAGGAAGTCCCCGTACATACAGACAGCACACCGTGTCTCAGGACTTATGCTGGCGAATCACACGAACATCAGCTCGGTAAGTGCTAAAAGCTGAACGAAATAGAAAGTAGCAACGAATTGCATTCCAATTTTTTGCAGCTCTTTGATCGAGCCCTGCAACAGTACGACAAACTGCGCAAGCGCGAGGCATTTCTGGAACAATTCCGAAAGGAGGAGATGTTCAAGGATAACTTGGACGAATTGGATGTCAGCCGGGAAGTGGTGCAGGACCTCGTCAATGAGTACGTGGCGGCCACCAGGGAAGACTACTGCACTTACGGCCTATCTTAAGCCATTGAATCTGCTGTGTTACTTGTTACGAATGTTCTTCGATTGGAACTTTTTATTATTTTTCAGTGCCATGTGATGAGTTTTTTGCACGAAGTACTAACCAGACCAGTATTTTTCCAAAGTTGTAGAGCAGCTGTGCCATTATGTCGCCCAATGATGCCATGTAAATGTAGTGCAGAATGGATCTTACTGAGTTTACTTACGTAATTGTTAGATTTAAATGCGTTTTTATGTAAATAGAATCTCGTTACCTTAACCACATTTGTAATAATAAATCTAAGATGTATATCTGATGAATAATTTTTCTTGAATATATTTGTTTTGAAGTATTTGCGAATGAGCTGGTTTGATTTACGCTACGTACACTTTAAGTTTTTATGCTCTGTACATCTTTAGCTACATGATCCATGTAGGTGTTTCTGGCCTCGCTCTTCTCTTAGTCATGGTTGTGTCCATTTGGTCATCAGACAGGTAAGCTCACAGGTAGCTTTAGGTTCAGGCTTGAGATCGCTGGAATGATAAAATTTGAGTCGGTATTTACAAATTTTGGGTCAATGTCCGGCGCGTAACCGTGTTTAACGGTCCTGCCGACGGCGTGAGTTATAGCTATTAACATATCTAGGAATGTTATGAGTATCATAACTGCCGCAGATGTTTTGAAATCCGAGCTCGTAGAGCGAGGATTTGAAAACATCTGAGGCTGTTATGATCATA
Organism: Agriotes lineatus; assembly: GCA_940337035.1. Taxonomy (NCBI): domain Eukaryota; kingdom Metazoa; phylum Arthropoda; class Insecta; order Coleoptera; family Elateridae; genus Agriotes; species Agriotes lineatus. The sequence goes on from OW679203.1 coordinate 35,321,987, forward strand.
ACATCCGTGATATGTTCAATAGTTTATCGGTTGCTATATGGTTATGGTTGCCATGTAGGGTAATATTCCATTACCCTACAGATAAGTTATGATCTAGTTACCAGCCCACTTTTGTATATGTAAACAAAGGCTTAATATCCTGAAACCGGTAAAATTGTATTTTTTGTATTCGCTCCCCAAACTGGTTACTTTGGAAACTGTCTAGGATCCTCAAAATGGCCATTTAGAGGCCTTGTACTTAAAGTCGCCATGGCAATATTTTAGCGGACTCAAACATTAGTTGCCATGACGACTTTAAGTACAAGGCCTCTAAATGGCCATTTTGAGGATCCTAGACAGTTTCCAAAGTAACCAGTTTGGGGAGCGAAAAATACATTTTCGCGCGGCCTCCTAATATAATGCCGCGTTAATGGTAATTGAAACTTCATATTATGTTTGGAGAGCTAATACAAAAAAACGTATGCAACACGTCCTCAAATGGCTTTAGAGGACTCATCTTCATATTGCGGACTCGGCTGCGCTTCGCTCCGCCTCGTCCGGAAACATTACGACTCGTCCCCTAAAGCTTTGCTTTGAGGACTAGTTGCTTAAAGTACTATTTTCAGTGTCTTAGAGCGCGATTTAAAAACCCAAAAGTGCATACAAGTGGAGTGGAACCTAAGCGTTGTGAAAGAAAGAGGAAGCATTAGTGTGCTGTTTATGATAATAACAGGAGAGTGTTTAAACAATTTTGGTAAAGCGCGAGCAAGATCAGATAAGCGGAACAGCTGATCCGGGTTCAAGTGCACGCGCGCGCGTTAGATATCGAGGTCGCGCAGCGCCGCAATTAAATAAAAGTGCGAAAAGCAGTAGTGTAGTTCGGAAAAACGAAAGCAGACAGATGAATGAAAACGGGAGTTCAGGCAAAAGCAGCAAAGGGCAACAATCGGAAGAAGTAACAAAGAAAAGAATACGGGAAGAGAAGGATAGTTCATTTGAGTTAGAGTTTGCGGCGTTCGGTAAAAATAAAAAAACCAGATCGCCGGTCGCAAAGCAAAGACGAGGAAAAGAAATGGATGTAATCAAAGAGTTATTCACGGGAATAAAGGGCGACATAGAAGAAATAAAAACGGAAATGAAGAAAGTAGATCACCACGCGAGGAAGTTAACAAAATAAAAATGGAATGGAAGAAGGACAGAGATAACTTGGCAAAACGGCTGGAGCAATTAGAAGCAAAACTGGAAAGAATCGAAAAGGAGAAAATAAGAAACAACGTTGTAATAACTGGAATAAATATGGAAAACAAAGATAGTAAAGGGTTACTGGAAACTACGGAAAATCTACTGAAGCAAGAATTAAAAGTGGAAGGGAAGATAAAAAACGTATACAAAGTGGGAGAAGAAAGATGTGTGGTGGAACTAGAGAATTGGGAAGCGAAACTTGAGGTATTAAAAAACAAACCGCAACTGAAAGGAAAGGAACTATATGTAGACAGTGATATGACTTATAAAGAAAGATCCATGCAGAAATTAATACGAGAAAAAGCCAAAGTAGAAAAAGAAAATGGAGCCACGGTTAAAATTGGACATCTGAAGCTGGAGATAAATGTAAAAGTAATAAAGTGGAATCTAAAGGAACAAAAATGGGAGGAGGAGAGGGGTAGTCAGCATCCAAAAAACTGATAAAACAAAATAGACGATGGGAAAGCATGACGACGGAAACGCAAAGAAAAAGGAATATGAATACGGTACAAAATAAGCAGAGGAACGAAAGGTAGTGCATGAACAAATAGTTAGACTAGCAACATGGAATGTAAGAGGAACGTACACAACAGGAACTTTAAAGAATCTAGTTAAATAAAGTGAAAAGTACAAAATAGATATAATGGCTATCCAAGAAACAAACCAGAAAGGGCAGGAAGTAATCGATGTAGAGGGATATACCTTTTTTAACAGCGGATCAGAGGACAGGGGGTTGGGAACAAGCTTCTTGGTCAGACGGCAGCTGAAGCACACGGTAATACGTTTCACGCCAATAAGTAATAGAATGTGTTATTTACGGATTAAAGGAATATATAGAAAGATCAGTATAATAAACGTTCACCCGCCAACGGAAGAGAAAGACCCAGAGGAAAAAGACAGGTACTACGAAAGTTTGGAAGAGGAATTTGAAAAAATACCGAAATATGTCCTAAAAGTTATATTGGGTGACTTTAACGCGAAGGTCGGTAGGGAGGAATTTTACAAGCCAACGATTGGGAGCTACAGCAAACATGAACTAAATAACAATAACGGGGAAAGAATAATAGACTTCGCTACTGGAAGGATGATGCGAGTGGCAAGTACGCACTTTAATCACAAAGCGATTCATAAGGCTACGTGGATGAGCCCGCATGGAAAAACAGTCAAATCAGATTGACTATGTAATAATTGAGGAGAAACATATAGCGTCGCGTCGGTAAGAAACATAAGGGTGTGTAGAGGAGCAGACGCAAATTCTGATCACTTTCTGGTAAACGCAGATATTAAACAAGAAATGCCCAAGGAAAGTAAAGCAATAAAAGCTAAAAGACAAGAACGAAATATTAGTGACTTAGAAAAAGAGGAGGTGAAAAGCAGTTATGAACGCGAAATAGAAAAAAAATTATCCAAAGGAGGAGCAAAGGAAGATATAGAGGGTAAATGGAGTGAAATCAAGAAAGCAATATGCCAAGCAGCAGAAAAGATACTAGGAAACAAGACAGAGACAACAAACAAAGTATGGTATTATCAACAGAGTGAAGAAGCGCTACAAGAAAGAAATAAAGCAAGAATAAAGATGTCGGAACGAAAAACTGTACAAGCTAGGAAGGAATTTGAAAAATCGCAGAAGGCGGCAAAAAGAATCTGCAGAGCAAAGAAGAGGGAGTATGAAGCAAAAAAGTTAGATTAATTGTAAGAGTCCCACAATTAAAACGAAATAAGAAAATTTTATAAAGAAGTGAGGAGCATCAAAGGAGGATATCCGCCCAGAACAACATTTTGCCAAGATAAACGAGGTAATTTAGTGGGAGGGGAAAAGGATGTAATGGAAGAATGCGCTGAGTATTTCTCATGGTTGTTAAACAAGGAACAAAACATTGAGAAAGAATTTTTATAGACTTCAAGTAGGCTTATGATTCCGTCAAGAGAAGGAAATTATTTGAAGTAATGGAAGACCTAGGTGTTACAAGCAAAATCACAAAATTAGTGAAAGTAACCTTAAACAGAACAGAGAACCAAGTTAGGGTAGCAGGATGTCTCTCGAGCTAATTCGAAGTTAATAGTGGTTTACGACAGGGCGACCCACTCTCCACAATTCTGTTCAATTTGATTTTGGAAAAAATTATCCGGGACATAAGTGAACAGGGAAGGGGCAATATATAGTAGATTGCAACAGTGTGTGGCGTACGCCGACGATGTTACCCTGATAACAAGAACTAAGGAAGAACTAAAGGCTTTAATAAGAAGACTAGATGAAAATGCAAAAACATATGAACTACATATTAATGAAGAGAAGACAAAATATATGGCTGTGGGGAAAATAAAATGTGACAGAGAAAATAACATAAAAGTGAAATGTGACCAAGATAAAGTCTACTGCTTTCAAAGAGTCGATTCCTTCAACTATTTAGGAGCAGAAATCACAGGTGATAGCAATCAAAAACGAGAGATAGAAAAGAGAATCACAAGTGGTAATCGAAGTGCAGCGGGACTACATAAAATTTTAGGTGCTAAAAATGTGACAAGAAAGGCTAAAATAAAAGTGTATAAGACAATAATCCGACCAGTGGTAGTATACGCGGTGATACGTGGACCCTAAACAAAGAAGATCAAAGAAGGTTACTGGTGTGGGAGCGAAAAGTACTGCGGCGAATTTTTGGGGGAATGAAAGAGGGACAGTGGTGGAGAAGAAGAACTAACACGGAAATAAAATGCCTGTACAACGAGCCTGATATAGTGTCGGTAGTGAGAAGGCAAAGAATACGATGGTTGGGCCATGTGGCCAGAATGAATTCAAAGCGTGTGGCACAAAAAGTGTTATTAGAAGACCCTTGGGAAAAAAAGAAGAAAGGGTAGACCCAAGAGGAAATGGAAAGAATGTGTGGAGCAAGACCTGAAAAAATTAAATGTGGACAATTGGAGAATCAAGGCGAAGGACAAGAAAGAGTGGAGGAAAATCGCAGACAAAGCCATGGGCCTGGAAGGCATGCAGTGCTAATATATATATATTTACAAAGTTTATTATTACATTTATTATACAACAAGAAGACTGTTGGTAACTTAAATAAAAGTATTTACACTTAAAAATTAAATAAAAAGATATTTCTGGGGCGGTTTGTAACACCTGGCGGAGCCTCCAGCAGCGGCTGCAGAGAATTCGAGCACCGTCTTCAGTTTGCTGGTAAATGCTGCTCGCTAGAATCGGATGTTTTAGAGTACACCAAATTAATGACTTCTAGGTGCATACATTTGTAGGTGCGGACAATTCTGAGAAATGATTATTGGAGATGAACAGTTTCGCCTGGAGGCTGTGGAAATCAGGCGTCCGTTACGTTATTTTGCTGGTTCCATCCCTTATGTTAAGCGCAGAACTGAGACAGCAGTTTCCGCTTTAAGACAGCTTAGTCATGCCACTTAACGGGATGATAATTCGTCACTGTGTGAGATGCAGCCTCACATCCCTTAATTATTTATAGGCTTGGACCCACAGCGACGCAGTAAGTGAATCTAACAAGTAAATGCAGACTGGTTTATTACAAAAATAATTGTTCTATATATACAAACAAATTTGCTTAGATCATAGTAATATACAAAGTTCATTTCTAATAACAGGTGCAATGTATTATATTCAGTAGGTTAATTTACTAGTCTTGCAAAACAATACTCAGCGGTTTTGCTTCCGTGATATGATATGGACTCCATGAACTCGAGCGTCTTTTATGCTGAGCTGCGATTGTAGGCATTTAAACCTTGTCACGGCCTTGCGTAATTGTGTACGCGAAGCCGTGTAAAAATGCTGAGCGGCGACTGCGAGGTGTTTAAACTTGACTGTGAGTAGGTCGCCGCGCTTGCATAATGCAATATTGCGTTTTTGGTGGCTTTTAACTTTTAGAATGTTTCGTAAAATTTAAATGAATAATTATAAATTTATATCTGGTTAATCTGTTAAAGACAAGATTAAACATATTGCCAATTTTAAGCCACAAAAAAGCAAACCGATAAATTATATTGTTTCTTCGAGATTGAGCGTTTTGAGAGGATATTCTTCTGCCTGGGGTTGTGCGGGTGGTGGCTTCCTTCGTGTTATTCGTTGCCGAATGTAGTAGATAGCTCCTAGTAGGGCAGCGGTTCCCAAAAGGCTGCCTGTGACCCCAATAGACAGGTGAGAATGATGTCGGATGGCTTTCCAGGTGAAGTTTTTTATATGCTCCTGGAAATCTAACTGCGATGCTTGTAGGTCTTCGAAGTGGTCTGACTGAGTTAGTACAGGTTCCTCTGCGATTTCTGAAAATGAGTTTGTTGTGATTGGGTTGGTAATATTGATACTGATAGCCTTGGAGTATCCAGCCAGGATCTTGTATTTTCTGTTGTGCCTTGGGGTTAATGTATTCCTCGCAGTTTGGATGATGCAATCCGATGAAATTTGAATGACACCTGTAGTGTTGACGGTGACTTCTTCCCTGTTTCCACTACAAGTGATTGCTATGCGGGTTGGTTTACTGACTACAAATAGCCAGGTGTTTTCCATGTACAATTGTTTCCAAATAATGGACTGGATGCGATGTCTTCGTAGGAGACATTGACTGGTTTCTACTCGGTGATATATATCGTCAATGATGCAGTTTGGGTTGTTTTCAATTCCTTTAACTACCGTTGGACTGCAAACATAGGTAGTGGGAGAAATTTGTAGCTCTTCTTTGAATTCTTCATCTGTTTCGTGGAAGTACATTTGTAGGTTGTAATCCACAGCGAAGATTCCTTTCGGCACATCGATCATCCAGTAGGATCCATTGCTGATTTGGAGAGGAATTGGTGTCACTTTAATTAAGGAGTATTCCGTTTTTTCCACTATGATGAAATACCCTTGGACGTTGATGTAGATGTCGTCATGCCCAATGTCAACCTTTAGAATTGGCGTTGGTAATATCTCCAAATTTGGTGAAAGTTTACTGGTTGCATTAGCGAGGATCTGTTTAATTTGAGCAGGTGTTATTAGCTCGTACAGATTACCTTGCTGAAAGTGAACGTTTAAGATGTGAATATGGTAGTTGCACAGTTCACTAATTACATTTGTGGCGACTTGGTACACACTGATGATGTGAATATTTAGTCGGTTGGAGTCGGTTGCTTTATACCATTTGTCCATGTTGTTAATGGCCCGGATTCCTTGGTTTAATTTTTCTTGGAAATGTTCCAGCTTCTTGTCGATTCGTTCTTCGGTTTCATTAAACCTGGAAAGTGCTGATAGCAAGAATTTGGATTGTTGACTGTCCATTTTTATTAGTTCCTGTTGATTCTTGTCTAGCCTGTCTATATCTTGATAGACTTCATCGTTGACTCCAAAAATTGATGTTAATACTGTGCCAAGGACTCCTCTTTTTTCTCGTCTTGTTATTATTTCTTCCATACCATCTCTAATCCATTCCATTTGCTTTTTCTGTTCCAGAAGATGATGCACCAGTGTCTTGCATAATGTGTCTTCGGACAGTTCTTTTGCAGAGTCGCAGAGATTGTCGAATTTGTCTACCATGTCTGTGACTGTTTCGAAGTCTTCTTCGATCTTCCCCCTCTCGAACTGGATTTCGATCCGGAATGTTCCTCTCTCAATCTTCCCGTGTCCAATGTGTTCTACATAGTACCCGCTGTCTGGTTTTTGGATATTAAATTCTGCTTTACTTAATGTATTGGTGGTAAGAAGGTTAAATATGAGTAACAGCAGTTTCCATTTGGACGCGACAGATTTCCTTGGTGCTGGGGATGATCGTGTCTGGATAATGTTAGTTGAAATTTTATCTTCTGCCTCTGGTTCCTGCGATTCCTCGGTAGTTGCTGGTAATGGAATGATGCTGCCTATGGATCGTTTTAGCTGATGTCCTCCTGATTTCTGGAGCGTCACTACTCGTACTGATCCATCGGCTGCTGGATGAGTTGCAGTGACTCTTGCTAAAGGCCACTTACTAGGATTGATACTATCTTCTTTGATTAACACTAAATCTCCAACTTTAGTGTTCTCCAATGGTTTCTTCCATTTGTTTCGTTGCTGTAGTCCATGAAGGTAGTCCGAGCTCCATGATTTCCAAAAATCTTGCTTGATCTTTTGGATTATCCTCCAACGATTCGATAGATTTGAAGATATTGGAGTGTTGATTGGGTCTGGTGGCGATATGATTTCCCTCCCTATTAGGAAATGGCCTGGCGTCAGAGCAGTTGTGTCCTCAATATCGTTGCCTTGTGGACATAGAGGACGTGAGTTTAGGCAGGCCTCAATTTGGCAGAGAAGAGTTGTTAACTCTTCAAAGGTGAGAGTAGCGTGGCCAATAGTTCTCTTCAGATGATGCTTCATTGATTTTACCCCTGCTTCCCATATCCCTCCGAAGTGAGGGGCTATTGGAGGGATGAAGTGCCATTGGGTACCACCGGTTGCTAAGGTTTCTTGGACAACTGGGCCTTCAATTGTTTGGCGGGTCTCCTTGTCCAACACTTTTCTTGCGCCAACGAAGTTTGTTCCGTTGTCGCTGTATAGGTGTGCACAGCGTCCTCTTCGGGCAGTAAACCTCCTGAAGACTGCTAGGAAGCTGTTGGTTGTCATGTCGCTGACGGCCTCTAGGTGGATTGCCTTGGTTGATAGACAGACAAAAACAGCAATGTACCCTTTGTGCGAAGAATGCCCTCTTCCCTTGGATGTTCGGATCTGTATTGGGCCGGCGTAGTCCACTCCGGAATGGAAGAATGGAGGAGTTGAATTCACTCTGGTTGATGGAAGATTTCCCATCAGTTGCTGTGCTGCCTCTGCTTTGTATCGTAGACATCGGAAACACTTCTGGATGCTGGAGCTGACTGCTTTCTTCGCGTTGATGATCCAATATTTTCTTCGGATATATGAGAGAGTGAGTTGGGTGCCACCGTGCAGCGTGCGTAGATGCGCCTCTTGGATTATTAGTTTGGAAATATGACTGGAGTACGGGAGTATGATTGGGTGTTTTTCATTGAAGGACAAGGTGGAATTTTCTAATCTTCCTCCAACACGGATTATTCCATGCTGATCGATGAAGGGATTGAGGTTGGCAAGCTTGTTACTGGAACTCACATATTTGTTCTGCCGGAGTTGAGATCCTGTTGCCCTCAAAATAGGATCACTTCCTTGGATGACCTTAACGAGTAGGAGGATGGTGTCATCCATTTCCTTCACTGATAGGCATCCTGATTGGGTGGGAAGTCGCTTACACTTGTTGATGAATCTTCGGCAATGTGACATGACTCGTACCATTCTTGTTAGAGAAGAAAAACGATGAACGACTTCGTTCTCGTCTTGATGAATGGTAGTTTGATGCACAGTGTAACTTCTTGCTTCTTCCTCGGTGGTTGCGGTGTCTGGTTGACACGGCCATGAACTCTTGTTAACTAGCCAGCTCGGTCCGTCCCACCATAGGAGATGATTCTTTAGTTTTTCTGGACTAGTGCCTCGGGAGATGACGTCTGCAGGATTCTCTTCGGATTTGACGTGGTTCCAATGTTGAGCCGGAATTAGATTGTTGATTTCGGCTACTCGATTCGCGACGAACGTCTTCCATCGTACCGGGTCTCCTTTTATCCATCCTAATGTAACCATGGAGTCGGTCCATGCGAAGATAGACACCTTAGGAAGGTCTAATGCTGCAATTACCCTTTGAAGTAGATTGGAAAGGAGTACTGCTGCGCAGAGTTCCAGTCTTGGTAATGTCGTCTTGGCTCGGGCTGGTGCCACCTTGGATTTGGCTATTAATAAGGATACCTTGACTTGGCCGGATGATGTGGTGACTCTGGTATAAATCGCGGCCCCGAAAGCTCTTTCGGAGGCGTCACAGAATCCATGCAGCTCTACTAGAGATTCCCTTTTGATAAACAACCACCTTGGTAAGGTAATTTCTTCCACTGCCTTGAGTTGAGACCTGAGCGTCTCCCATTTGCCTTGGATATTTTCAGACACTGGGTCATCCCATTTGATATTTTCGAGCCATAGTTCTTGGATGAGTAGCTTGGCAGTGATGATGACGGGTGCTAACCATCCCAATGGGTCAAAAATTTTGGCAACTTCGGATAGTATGGTGCGTTTGGTGGATTCCTGTTGCTTAACGTCTACCTTAAAACAGAAAACATCTTCATATGGAGACCAGTGAATGCCCAAGGACTTTTTTACGCCGTCTTCACTTATTTCGAGGTATGTTTGTTCCTTTAACTCTTCTGGGAGTTCTTGAATGATGGCTGACTCGTTACTGCACCATTTATGTAGAGTAAAGCCTCCACGCTTTAGTAAGGAAATGAGCTGACCTTGTTGTTGGATCGCTTCTTCCACAGTGTCGGCCCCAGAAAGCACGTCGTCCACGTAGAAATCTTTCTTCACTGCTTCTGAAGCTAATGGAAATGAGACCTTTTCGTCCTGTGCGAGTTGATGCAAGGTTCGAATGGCAAGATAGGGAGCTGATGCGGTTCCATAAGTGACGGTGCACAGCTTATATTCCCTGATTGGCTGTGATTTGTCGAATCTCCATAGGACTCTTTGGTACTCCTGGTCTTGGTTGTTCATTCTGATTTGTCGGTACATTTTTTCAATGTCTGCAGAAAAAACAATCCTGTGTGTCCTCCATCGAAGTAGAATGTCGACCAGTTCTTGCTGAAGTTTAGGTCCAGCGTACATCATCTCATTTAAGGATTTTCCGTGAGAGGCCTTGCTAGAGGCATCGAAAACGACACGAAGCCTGGTTGATGAACTTGCTTCTCGGATGACGCCATGGTGGGGAATGTAATACTTGCCGTTATTCTCATCTTCCTTTGCCACCTTTTCCATATGTCCTAAATCCAAGTATTCTTGCATGAATTTCTTGTATTGGACTGCTAGATCTTGATCTTGTCCTAATTTCTTCTCCAGATGTATGAATCGTGCCAATGCTGAGGGTTTGGACCTTCCCATGTGTACTGGAGTTTGTTTGAATGGAATCCTTACTACGTATCTTCCATCTACGTCTCGCTGGACTGTGTCTGTGAATTTATTTTCACATACCTGATCATCTGGGGAAAGTTTCCTTTGAGGAGAAGCCTCTTCAATGTTCCAGAATTTCTGCAACTGCTCATCCTCTTCAATTTTGGCAACCATGGTGTTGACCTTAAGGCTGGTGGGAGGTCGTCTTCCAATGGTTCCTGATAAGATCCATCCCAATTCGGTATTCTGTCCTAGGATGCCATCTTTGGATTTCTTGATTCCCTCGAGAATTATTTGGGAATATTCTTCAGCGCCTAGCAGTATATCTATGGGGCCAGGTCGGTTGAAGGTTGGATCGGCGATGAAGACATGTTTCCAGGCATCCATTTTTATGTTCGGAATGGGTGATGAAGGCATGGTTTTTGTAAGTTTGGGAAGTACCAGTAAAGTAACAGGTAAGGAAAATTTACTTGGAAATCTTGGCGTAATCAAACCTGTGATTTTCCATTTTGCGACTTTTGTTTCGCTGTTCCCAATTCCGAAGATTTCTGCTCGAACCTTGGTCCTGGGTAGCGCTAATAATTCGGCTGCGGCTTCGGTGATGAAGGAACCTTGAGACCCTGGATCTATCAAGACCCTCAAGAGATGAGTCATCCCGGATGCTGCCTTAACTTGAACCGTTGCTGTGGCCAGTAGCACTTGGCTCTTCTTTGCGCCTAGGTTGGCGGCAATGATTGTGGGTTTTGGCTTCTTCTCTGGAGCGTTGGAGGTCTGCATGGCTGCTGCGTGAGAAAACGTCTTCATCTTCGGAGCAGGTATCGGCTTTGATGGCGGCTGTGCCTTGTGAAGCAGAGTATGGTGTGGAAAGCGGCAGATTTTGCAGTTATAATACGAACGACATTGTATATTAGAATCGTGTCGCAAACATCGAAAGCACAATCGGTAGGTTCTTACCACTTCTTGCTTTTCGTGGGTGGAGAGCCTCTGGAATTGACCACAGTTATCGATGTAATGATCCCCATTGCACATCTTGCAGTTGAGATATCCGGCAGCGTAATTTTTCTGTGGCTTGTCCTGAGTTGGTTTTCGAGCTCCATCAATGGATTCCAAGGATTGGAACCGCATTTGTAAGAAGGCCATTAGAGTTTGGTGATCCTGAACTTCATTTGGGCACTGAAGCGACTGCTCATATAATTTGTTAGTTTCAGGATCCCATTTTCGAGTAATAACTCGGTTAATCCACGGACCCCAGCTGTCAGTGGAAATGCCCAAATTTTTGATTGCTTCCACACATTCCTTAGTGGAGTCATGCAATCTTTTCAACCCTTGGGCTGATTCCTTGGAGAGGACAGGCTGATCGAAGATGGTGTCTAGCAATTTGGTTAGAATAAGGCGATTATTTTGATACCTTTGTTGCAGCAAATTCCAAGCGGTGTTGTAGTTGGCTTGAGTCACTGCGAGATGCTGGATTAGTCGGCTGGGCTCTCCCTTGACATGCGTTTTTAAATACTGCATTTTGATGACATCATCCATGTTTTGGTTGTCATCTACTAATTTGGTGAATAGGTCCTTAAAAGTGGCCCATTCCTCATAATTTCCCTCGTATATGGGGATTTTAACTTGAGGAAGCGAGATGGCTGATGCTTGCTCGTTCCTTGTTGGTGCTTGTAACAAATTAATTAAATTTCGGTACCTGTCTTTCAACGTAGTAAATTCAGGACTGAAGTGCGTCTGGTTTGAATCCATCTCGTTAGACATGACTTCTTCGTCCATCTCGATCACCCGGTCCCATTCTTCCTTTAATTCCCTCTTTGTGATGGCGGGCCTTCCGAGTGCTTGTTCCAGTTCGGCGTCGTCCAAAGATTGCTTAAAATTCTGCATCCGAATCTGCAGTTTTCGGATACGAACCTTTTGCTCGGGATTTACAACTGTTTCCTCTCGCCTCCTAGTTTCAGAGGGGTCGGGATTTTCAGTTGCCTTTAAACAGCTCTGCAAATAACTTTTTGCTTCGCAGTAGATGGCTTTAATTTGTTCGTAATACCCTGTGGTAAAATAATTATGTGTAGGAATACTTAGCTGCACCATTTTGGCGTGATTTTTGGTCACGGCGTTCCAAGTTTCGTCCAGCGTCTTGTTTCGGCTGGCGATGTAAGCTTCTGTTTTTCGGCTGGCAGGGTCCTTTTTGCTGTTGGAAAATACCTGCGTGATCTTCTGGCCGAGTTCTTCTTGGGCGACAGCTAGCTGATTGAATTCCTCCATATTGTTTGCCATTTTCGGGGAACCGGGTGGGTTGGTAGATGTTGTTTTCTTCTCGGGATGTACCTCTTCTTAGTTGTAGACAGATCCGGCTCGAAGGACCATGAACAGTTTCGCCTGGAGGCTGTGGAAATCAGGCGTCCGTTACGTTATTTTGCTGGTTCCATCCCTTATGTTAAGCGCAGAACTGAGACAGCAGTTTCCGCTTTAAGACAGCTTAGTCATGCCACTTAACGGGATGATAATTCGTCACTGTGTGAGATGCAGCCTCACATCCCTTAATTATTTATAGGCTTGGACCCACAGCGACGCAGTAAGTGAATCTAACAAGTAAATGCAGACTGGTTTATTACAAAAATAATTGTTCTATATATACAAACAAATTTGCTTATATCATAGTAATATACAAAGTTCATTTCTAATAACAGGTGCAATGTATTATATTCAGTAGGTTAATTTACTAGTCTTGCAAAACAATACTCAGCGGTTTTGCTTCCGTGATATGATATGGACTCCATGAACTCGAGCGTCTTTTATGCTGAGCTGCGATTGTAGGCATTTAAACCTTGTCACGGCCTTGCGTAATTGTGTACGCGAAGCCGTGTAAAAATGCTGAGCGGCGACTGCGAGGTGTTTAAACTTGACTGTGAGTAGGTCGCCGCGCTTGCATAATGCAATATTGCGTTTTTGGTGGCTTTTAACTTTTAGAATGTTTCGTAAAATTTAAATGAATAATTATAAATTTATATCTGGTTAATCTGTTAAAGACAAGATTAAACAGAGACGTCTCGTGAGGTACTCCGACTGGCACAGAGTGCTGACGGGTTTGCTCCGTAGGCCGTCTAAATCAAATTTACGCACAACCGGGCTGAAAATGAAAGTTTACATCTTAGTTACCACAACCGCAAGTACAACTTTTTGCCCGGCGGGCGGTAAAGTAACTTTATTGCCCGCAAATTACTTTACCGCCCGGTACCTTAACTGTAGTAGCGATTTTTGGCATTAAGTGTTTATTCCATGCCGTTGTGCGTAAGATGTACATAACGGGTGTCCGCCGGCAAATTTCATTTTTAAACTTGAAATAAAATTTTTATTTCTTAAAATATGTTATTGAAAAACAATACAAAATAAACCTTAATCTTTGGGAAATTATTTGTGAAACAGCACATGCGCCAAATGACGCCCCTCACGTCGTATCACTTCTTCCAAACGAACTTGAAAATTTTGCATCACACGCGTAAGCATAGCAGGTGTAATCGCACGAATTTCTCGGGTGATGTTCTGCTTTAACACATCCAAAGTGGGTGGTGCATTCTCGTAGGAAATTTGCCACTGGACACCCACTTTTTTTTGTGGGGATATCTCAAATCAAAAGTCTACGAGAATGCACCACCCACATCACCCGAGAAATTCGTGCGATTACACCTGCTATGCTTACGCGTGTGATGCAAAATTTTCAAGTTCGTTTGGAAGAAGTGATACGACGTGAGGGGCGTCATTTGGCGGATGTGCTGTTTCACAAATAATTTCCCAAAGATTAAGGTTTATTTTGTATTGTTTTTCAATAACATATTTTAAGAAATAAAAATTTTATTTCAAGTTTAAAAATGAAATTTGCCGGCGGACACCCGTTACCTCAGGCCGGAAGTAGATTACGCTCTTAGCCAAATGAAGGACCTCCTCCGTTGGGCCTCAAATTTTGACTGCAGGCGAAATCTTGCTCTTTCGGCCTTCTATACGTAGATAACTATTACGAGCATGACCTCAAGGATCAATAACATTTTAAATGGCACGAAGCGTCAAAGCCAGGCTCTTGTGCTTCATGTTTTAGCGGAGAATTCGTCACGCTCCTGCAATGGTTATTTCTGGTGGACTTCTTCCGCTAGCAGCTAGTAGCTAACACCTGCACCAGCGAATTATGAATTCGAGCAGCAGGCTGTACAGGGACTCGATCTAGATTGATATTTATTCAGAAAATGGGCTTGGAAAAATGTTTAATTAGGATTGAATGACCCTAGAGCTTATTGCAAAGATGTTTCGTGCGCAGTCAGCTTAGGGAAACAGGGGTTGCAATACAGCGTTCATAGTGAGATTTTGCAGTTTATCGCAACGATCTTCTGTGCTCATTTAACTTGGGGACTGACTTGACCCTGGCGTAAATTAATTAAAAACGCAATCAGGGTATTTGAAATTTCTTATTTCGTGACCTTCAGCTGGTGATAAAATTCCAAAGAAGGTAAAATATTCGATTCTGCACTTGTCCCGCCTTTCCGGTCACAAAATTTCAATGGAAACAAACATTCTGATACTTGCGCCTTTATCACCACAAAGTTGTTTCTCCCAAGCTATCTCAGAGGATAACGAAGAGTATTTAAGAGAGCTGCTGCGCTCCGGGAGGCTTGACTTGAGCCCAGTCTCTCAGCCTGAAAGCCCCGAAGCATAAACTCCAGCACCTGGAGAGCGAACCTGCGTATTACGATCCTATCCTTTGCTCTCTGAATCCAAGCTAGAATGTCAGTTATCTGCGGTGGGCTTCCTCCCTGCAGACTCTTCATAATTTGGTATCGGTGTTAATGAGGTGTATCTTCTTCACGCTGCCGGAATTTCGGTAGTGAATCCTCACACAGCGATTGTTTGCCTCCATGATCTCAATAGAACGGTTTTGCCGCCTCCCGTAACGCCGATACATCTGGGGATTCGTTTAAAAGCCCTCCCCTCCCCGTGCCTCGTGTATCTGAGAGAAGGGAAAGATAAAGATTTGTCTTGACGAATTCTTTGCCGAAAATAGTTCGGAGGTCTAAATTACCAGTCAAAAATAGCTCTCTGCGAGCTTGGGTGACTAACAGGGCCGGCGTCACACTTTCAGCCCGAGTGGGTAGTAAGGTGGGGGGGGGGGGAGGGAAGTTCCAAATCATTTTTCACAATACACTCATCTGAAGGGATGAGGGATACAGGGTTATTATCAAGAATTGATAAAAATATATATACTTTTGAGATGTCACAAAGTTCAATTTATTTTTTGCTTTCGTTTAACGATACAAATAAATCATTTTCGTAGGACGAAACAAGACGTTCGTTTTCTATTATGAACAATAAATTCATCCATTAAAGTTTCTAAATCGAGCACATCAACTGAATCCGGGTAGGAATGCAAAATAGCAACGTGGTTTAGCCGAGTGTGTGCAATAGCCGATCTTAAATATTTGTTTATTCGAAGCAAAACTGAAAAACTTTTTCATTAGAACAAGAAGATCTCGGTACTGTTATTATTAATATCAGAAAACGCACGAATTTGGGAACGATTTTCATATAATGTTCCTGAGAAAAGACCCACCCCCCAATTTCAAATTTTAGGTTTTGTTTGGAAGTTTCGAGTGGGGAATTACCCACACGGATATTTTCATACTACCCACGTCAACCGCCGGCCCTGGTGACTAACACAACCCTGTTTAACGCGAGAAAACCGTGTGT
This sequence comes from Agriotes lineatus, assembly GCA_940337035.1. Lineage (NCBI taxonomy): Eukaryota > Metazoa > Arthropoda > Insecta > Coleoptera > Elateridae > Agriotes > Agriotes lineatus. The sequence goes on from OW679203.1 coordinate 35,337,891, forward strand.
TACTGGCCTCCACCTAAAGCATTTGGTGCAAGCGGCTACATCTTGTGGCGACCATCTGGCTTTACGTAACCTCTTGTGGAGTCCAAATGTCTTCATGTCGAGACTGTATGGCTCTTGTAGTGGTGATAACACCTTACAAATTATAACGGTGGTTAATATGTTTCAAAATAATTTACTGAAACGTCACAAAATGAATTAAATTTTGTATAATAAATTAACTGGTAGTTGCTAACACAATGTTCGAGAATGAAGACATTCACAAATATACTGTGACGTTAGCCCCAGCACAAATGCTGATTTTTTACATTTAAAATTTGTGCCCATTTGACTAGCGCTAATTTCCGTCTCTACGAATTCAACGAGTATAAAACTTCCGCAGTCATTTCAGTTTACCCGAACTTTCCACTTCCTAATATTCCTCCTTTTGCATCGGTCGGTTCCGATCTTTGTTAAAATTTTTAGTACACGCCAAAAATCTTGTTTTGCATCGCTTGGCTCCGATCTTTGCTATAATTTCCAGTACATGCCGACTTTTGCACCAAAACTTAATAATAAAATCGACTTACCTACACACAAAGAGAAATCTCCAGGTCGACATGATCCAGGGGCCCTCGGCGTAGGTAAATTGTGCTGCCGGCCAAGACGCCAGACTTGGCCGCAAAACCTCCAGCGGTGCCCGGCCTTTTCAACTGCCAAACGCGGGCTTGGCGAAACGCAATGCTACTCGTCCAAACCGCTTCGCCAGAACCCCAATTTATGCAGAAAGGACGTGCCACGTCCAGCCGGATTTGGTACACTCATGGTACGCTCGCCATCACCAGGTAAAACACTTAAATTCGCTTGAAACGGATTGCTTGACAAAATAAATAACCAGTCTGCGCAATCTTGCTCATATGACGTTTGCTTCATTTTAGATCTATTGACTCCCAGTTTATTATTTGGTCTACCCAGCACAACGACCAGTGTGCAATGCAGAACGAGTCTCCGAAATAATCGAACACCGAAGATATTTTATTTTGTTAATTTTTGTACATAATATTTTATTAAAATTACCGTTTAATTTGTATGCATAGCTAAAACACATTATACCGTTTATTTATACCACTGTGTCTTTTTTTTCCTGCTAAATATATATTTGAGTCTGAACATATGGCATTTGAGCTTTACTTAAGGCAAACCAGTTAAAAATAAATATAGTAAATTTTGTTCAAACTGAGAATAAGCAATTTTAGTAAGAACAAAGTTTAAAAATTACCAGAACAATACCGGTATGTTATAATATAAGCGTGAAACCAGAAAAGGGCAGAAATCAATAATTGATTACTCGATAGTGGAGAGAAAATTAAGAAAAGTGTTAATGAACGAAAGGGTAAAGCAAGGTTCTAAGTTTTGAAATAAATAGAGACCACTATCTTCTGGTCGTTATAATAATAGAGTTTTCCAAAGAGAAGATTGAAACATTAATAACGTAAAAGCACACATCGATTTTCAGCAAAATAAGTGCACGTAGGATGAAATACAACAAACTTAACAGGAAAGATTAAAGGCGGTTATAGAAAGTAATGGGACTATGGATAACGGGAATCACTTAGAGGAAGCATGGGAATAATTGAAGAAGATAATATTAAAAGCAGCGAAATATGCGTGCGAAACCAGCACAGAGATAAAAGGGAAAAAGCAAACGTCGTGGTGGACAGAAACTGTGAAAGAAGAAGTAGCGCTAAAAACAGCATAAAGACATTGAAAATTATACACAATATAAACAGCAAATAAGAAGAGCAAAGGAAGCAGTGTTACAAGCAGAAATGGGATTAATTTGACCACAAATTTGAGCAAGAGAGAATCTAAAACTATTTTATAGGGTGCTCAGAAGATTTGGATGGGAAAAACCACAATCAAACAAGCAGATCTTCTCAAAGTACAGACAATTTCTGACTTACAGATTACGATATCATACAAAGATGGCCGGAACATTTTGAAGAAATCATGGCAGGAGAAAAAACAAGATAAAAGAGCATTAAGGAGGATATCGATGAAAAATATACACAGATAACAGATGACACAGTAAGCGCGGCAGTAAATGAACTGAATCCAGGAAAGGCAGCAGGGAAGTGGGAGAAGAAAATCAACGGGAGAGAGGAGGAGAAAGGTATGACCTTGGTCGCCTATGATTTGTGATATACGTTTGACAGTACTGAAGTGTATTGGCACTACTGAAGTCTATCTCAAATTCGAGGTTCGTATGTTAGGTTTTGTTTGTTATTTGACACAGACTGACGCAAAACGTAACCTGAAAATTACGAATTTGACATAGCTTGACAGTGCTACCAACAATGCAGTAGTATAAATAATGAAAACTCACTTGTGGTAATAGGCGCTACTGTAAGATAATAGCTATCTATGCAACAAGTGCTAAAAGTTGACGTTTATGCAGAAGACATGAAAATTATGAAACGAAGCCGAAGGCTGAGTTTCATAACATGTCTCGTGCATAAACGACTTTTAGCACGCGTTGCATACAATATTTTATCTACGACCTTAATTTTACTGTTATTAATCCATAAATATCGATCTAACAAAGGTTTGCATCTACGACACTTCTAATTTATGTCATAATAAACAGTAGGCCATGCCGCGCGGTCGAACTTTTGCGAATGACAGTAGTCAGGGTCAGTTACGAAATGTAATTATTAATACTCCACATCTGACTGTATTCGTTACATAACGCTTTAATTATTTCAAAAACACTTTACTTGTAATGCAAGAAGCAACTAGAATAACTTTACAACTTCACTTCTAGTTCGAAATTGTAGTTTTATAACCTCACTTCACTTTTAGCACATGGGCTAAAAGTAAACAGCTGATTTCTTTAACCATGGTACACAATAAAACGTCACTTTTAGTGAAACAAGCTAGCGCTAAAAAGCCTACTTTTAGTGGTGCTCGTAGATAAATATATACAGAACGCCTATCAATATATTTAGTTCTGTATAATAACCTAACTGCAACCGAAACGCTGAAAGTGCTACGAAAATTTATAATAATTACACCGAAAGCATCTCGCAGTGTCAGCTACTGCTTCTAAAATAGATATAAACGTCACATTACCACTTACGAAGAATTCTCGGCACGCTTAGGTGTGTTTGAATATGAATCCAATCGAATGCAAAATTCAAACGTTCTCTATTCAAATAATTCGTTATTTTGTTTATGTTACGGAACAGGTAGAATACTCAGAACGCCTATAAATATATTTATCCGCAAACGTCACAAAAATGACAACTTATTTGTTCTTATTGACAAGGTAAAAGTGTCACTTTATCTGCCTAAGCAGATAAAATAGCGACTTTTGCGTACTTTATCTGCCTAAGCACACAAAATTGTTGCCCTCTTTCTTTCTTTCTATGTTTGTTCGCTATCTCCTCTGAAGATACTGGACCGATTAAATTGTATGATGGCTTAAAATTTTGCTAATTTTTAGACTTAGATCGTAGGTCGGTTTTTATTTTCAAAAAGAGTACGAAAAAGTTTTAATTTAAATAAACCTTTAAGCAGCGGATCGGAGCATCTGTCGCCGTGGTTTATGGTGTGACAGCTGCTGTGGCCGTGTGCTATTAGCTCAGGTGATTCAGTATGTTCATATATCATTACAGTAGCGAGTTATTTGAACAAGAGAGGTTGGCGCAGGGGTACGGTGTTCGCCTGTCACGCGGGTGGCCTGGGTTCGATTCCCGGCCGATGCATCCTTTTTTTTAAATTTATATTAATGAAATTTACCTGAATACGTTTGCGGATAAAATAGTATATGTTATTCGGAGTAAAAGTGACTTTATGTGGCTTAGCTGAATTATTTGCCTCACTAACGTTCGGTTAAATAAACTTCAGCTTCGCCACATAAAGTATCACTTTTACTCCTAATAACATAATCTACTATTAGCTCTGTATAATAACCTAACTGCAACCGAAACCCTGAAAGTATATATATATATATATGAGCTGGTTTAAAACGTCTTGCCACGTTGTCCGACACCTAATCGCCATTCTCTTCTATTCTCACAAACTTTTTGCGTTAAATTTCGTTCACTCATGGACTTATGTACCGATCTCTGCCATTCTAATTTAGATTTACCTCTTCTTCGTAGTTCTACTGGTTGCCATTCTAGAACTTGTTTTGGCAGTCTTAATTCATTCATACGCTGTATATGACCATACCATGTTAGCTGTTTGCTTTCAATGTTCTCTATTATATTTCCTTCTATACCCATTCTTTGTTTTATTGTTTGATTTATGATATGGTCCATTCTTGAAATACATAGAGATCTCCTTATAGCATCCATCTCAACTGTTTTTACCTTGGCTTTGTATTTTTCTGTGATTCTCCAAGTTTCAGCACCACATAGTAGCGTACTTTTTACCATGGTTTCATAGATGTTGAATTTTCTTTTTTTTTGTTATTTCTCTGCTCCAGAAGATACCATTTAGGCACCCAAGAACTTTTTTTGCTTGCGTTATTCGCTTTTCTATTTCTTTTATGTCGGTGTCCGTGTCATCGAATGTACTTCCCAGATACACATATTCCTGGCAGTAAGAGATAGTTAGCCCATGTTCAAGTTCTAAGTTACTGGGTTCGTTTCCTATGCATAAAATTTTGTCTTGTCGATGTTAACTGACAGTCCCCATTGATTATATTCTTCCATCAATTTTCTCATCATATACTGCATATCTTCTTTATCGTTCGCCACGACCACCTGGTCGTCTGCGAATTGCAATGTGTAAATACATTTGTCATTAATTTTGATGCCCATTCCATGAATTTTCCTCTTCCAATTTTTTAAGGTTGCGGCTATATATATTTTAAAGAGAGTTGGTGAAATGCAACATCCCTGTCTTAAACCTTTGGTAACAATAAATTCTTCGGTTTGTCCTTTGCCTATCTTTACTCTTGATCTTGATTCTCTGTATAGTTCTTGTAGTGCTTGTATATATGTATGATTGATGCTTGATTGTTTCAACACGACCCATAGTTTAGAGATTGGAACGGTATCGTACGCTTTCTGGAGGTCTATAAACGTAATGTGAGTCTCCATATTTCTAGCAGTTCTTTTTTCTATAATTTGTTTGAGACAAAATACGTTATCCGTACAGGATCTGCCTGCACGGAAGTGTTCTTCTTCTTCATTCTCTTTAAAATCGTCCTCAATCAAGTCAAGTAAAATCCTTCCATATAGTCTACTAATTGTGCTTGTTACAGGGATTCCCGTATGTTACAGTCCTGTTTATGACCTTTTTTGTAGATTGACGAAATATATGCTACTCTCCATTCTTCTGGAGTCGGTTGCCCATTTAGACATTTATTGATGACATATGCTAAATTTTTAAATAGTTTGGGTGTTCCGTTTTTTAGCAGCTCTGCAGATATTCCTTCAGGCCCAGAGGCTTTTCCATTTTTGAGGGCCATTACGACTTTTCTCACCGACTCTGTTGATATTTTGGCTGTTTCTCCTTGTACAGATATCTGTCTCATTGGTGATTTTTGAAGATATTCTGATCTGGTTTCCTGGAGTAAGTTCTTGTAGTGTTTAAGCCATTCCATGGATTTAATTGTATTTGTATAAGCTACATCTTTCCTTGGGCTTTTCAGGGATCTTACAAACCTCCATATTTCAGAGCTTTTCCTTCCTCCTATGTACGCATTAACGTTTTGACATTGTTTGTCCCACATTTTGTTTTTTCCGCTTTTATAATTTTCCATAGTTGTCTCTTGTTTTCCTTATATGCATGTTGATCAGCATCTCTTTTTGTACTCAGCCACTTTAGATAACTCTGTTTTTTTCGTTGTACCAATATTTCAATTTCTTCGTTCCACCACGCTTTGTTGCTGAGTTTTTTCTTCCTTGTTCCAATTGCTTCTTTGGCAGCCTCATGTAAACTTGTAACGATATTATTATATATTTGTGTGAATGAATCTTCTTCTAAGTCTATCAATTTCTCATCTAACCGAGTTTGAAAAAGTATTCTCGTGCTACGAAAATTAATAATAATTACACCGAAAGCATATCGCAGTGTCACCTACTGCATCTAAAATAGATATAAACGTCACATTACCACTTACGAAGGCATCTCGGCACGCTTAGGTGTGTTTGAATATGAATCCAATCGAATGCAAAATTCAAACACTCTCTATTCAAATATTTCGTTATTTTGTTTATGTTACGGAACAGGTAGAACGCTCAGAACGCCTATAAATATATTTAGCTGTGTATAATAACCTAACTGCAACCGAAAGCTGAAAGTGCAACGAAAATTAATAATAAGTACACCGAAAGCATCTCGCAGTATCACCTACTGCATCTAAAATAGATAAAAACTTCACATTATCACTTACGAAGACTTCTCGGCACCCTTAGGTGTGTTTTAATATGAATCCAATCGAATGCAAAATTCTACCTGTTCCGTAACATAAACAAAATAACGAATTATTGAATAGAGAATGTTTGAATTTTGCATTCGATTGGATTCATATTCGAACACACCTAAGCGTGCCGAAAAGTCTTCGTAAGTAGTAATGTGACGTTGATACCTATCTATCATAGATTCAGTAGCTGACTTTGCGAGATGCTTTCGGTGTAATTATTATTAATTTTCGTAGCACCTTCAGCGTTTCGGTTGCAGTTAGGTTATTATACACAGCTATATATATTTATAGGCCTTCTGAGCCCTTTAGTTGTTCCGTAACATAAACAAAATAAAGAAATATTTGAATAGAGAATGTTTGAATTTTGCATTCTATTGGATTCATATTCGAACACACCTAAGCGTGCCGAGAAGTCTTCGTAAGTGGTAATGTGACGTTTATATCTATCATAGATTCAGTAGCTGACATTGCGAGATGCTTTCGGTGTACTAATTATTAATTTTCGTAGCACCTTCAGCGTTTCGGTTGCAGTAAGGTTATTATACACAGCTAAATATATTTATAGGCGTTCCGAGCCCTCTACTTGTTCCGTAACATACACAAAATAACGAATTACTTGAATAAAGAATGTTTGAATTTTGCATTCGATTGGATTTCTATTCAAACACACCCAATCATGCCGAGAAGCTTTCGTAAATGCTAGTATCACGTTTATATGTAGTTTGAATATATTATGTGACACTGCGAGGACTAAAGGTGTAATTATTATTAATTTTCGTAGCCCTTTTAGCGTTTCGGTTGCAGTTAGGTTATTATACACAGCTAAATATATTTATAGGCGTTCTGAGCGTTCTACCTGTTCCGTAACATAAACAAAATAACGAAATATTTGAATAGAGAATGTTTGAATTTTGCATTCGAATGGATCCATATTCGAATACACCTAAGCGTGCCGAGAAGCCTTCGTAAGTGGTAATGTGACGTTTATATCTATCATAGATTCAGTAGCTGACATTGCGAGATGCTTTCGGTGTAATTATTATTAATTTTCGTAGCACTTTCAGCGTTTCGGTTGCAGTTAGGTTATTATACACAGCTAAATATATTTATAGACGTTCTGAGCCTTCTACTTGTTCCGTAGCATAAACAAAATAACGAAATATTTGAATAGAGAATGTTTGAATTTTGCATTCGAATGGATTCATATTCAAATACACCTAAGCGTGCCGAGAAGTCTTCGTAAGTGGTAATGTGACGTTTATATCTATCATAGATTCAGTAGCTGACATTGCGAGATGCTTTCGGTGTAATTATTATTAATTTTCGTATCACCTTCAGCGTTTCGGTTGCAGTTAGGTTATTATACACAGCTATATATATTTATAGGCCTTCTGAGCCCTTTAGTTGTTCCGTAACATAAACAAAATAACGAAATATTTGAATAGAGAATGTTTGAATTTTGCATTCGAATGGATCCATATTCAAATACACCTAAGCGTGCCGAGAAGCCTTCGTAAGTGGTAATGTGACGTTTATATCTATCATAGATTCAGTAGCTGACATTGCGAGATGCTTTCAGTGTAATTATTATTAATTTTCGTATCACCTTCAGCGTTTCGGTTGCAGTTAGGTTATTATATACAGCTATATATATTTAAAGGCCTTCTGAGCCCTTTAGTTGTTCCGTAACATAAACAAAATAACGAAATATTTGAATAGAGAATGTTTGAATTTTGCATTCGAATGGATCCATATTCAAATACACCTAAGCGTGCCGAGAAGTCTTTGTAAGTGGTAATATGACGTTTATATCTATTTTAGATGCATTAGGTGACACTGCGAGATGCTTTCGATGTACTTATTATTAATTTTCGTAGCACTTTCAGCGTTTCGGTTGCAGTTAGGTAATTATACACATCTAAATCTATTTATAGGCGTTCTGAGCTCTCTACCTGTTCCGTAACATAAACAAAGTAACGAATTATTTGAATAGAAAAAGCTTGAATTTTGCATTCGGTAGGACTCATATTCAAACACACCTAAGCGTGCCGAGAAGTCTTTGTAAGTGGTAATATGACGTTTATATCTATTTTAGATGCATTAGGTGACACTGCGAGATGCTTTCGGTGTGCTTATTATTAATTTTCGTAGCACTTTCAGCGTTTCGGTTGCAGTTAGGTAATTATACACATCTAAATCTATTTATAGGCGTTCTGAGCTCTCTACCTGTTCCGTAACATAAACAAAGTAACGAATTATTTAAATAGAGAACGTTTGAATTTTGCATTCGGTTGGATTCATTTTCAAACACACCTAAGCGTGGCGAGAAGTCTTCGTCAGTGGTATTATGACGTTTATATCTATTTTAGATGCAGTAGGTGACACTGCGAGATGCTTTCGGTGTACTTATTATTAATTCTCCTAGAACTCTGAGCGTTTCGGTTGCAGTTAGGTTATTATACACAGCTAAATGTATTTATAGGCGTTCTGAGCCCTCTACCTGTTCCGTAACATAAACAAAGTAACGAATTATTTGTATAGAAAACGCTTGAATTTTGCATTCGGCTGGACTCATATTAAAACACACCTAAGCGTGCCGAGAAAGCTTCGTAAGTGGTAATGTGACGTTTACTTCTATTTTAGATGCATTAGGTGACACTGTGACTTGCTTTCGATGTACTTATTATTAATTTTCGTAGTACTTTCAGCGTTTCGGTTGCAGTTAGGTAATAATTCACAGCTAAATGTATTTATAGGCGTTCTGAGCCCTCTACCTGTTCCGTAACATAAACAAAGTAACGAATTATTTGTATAGAAAACGCTTGAATTTTGCATTCGGTTGGACTCATTAAAACACACCTAAGCGTGCCGAGAAAGCTTTGTAAGTGGTAATGTGACGTTTATTTCTATTTTAGATGCATTAGGTGACACTGTGACTTGCTTTCGATGTACTTATTATTAATTCTCGTAGCACTTTCAGCGTTTCGGTTGAAGTTAGATTATTATACACAGCCAAATGTATTTTAGGCGTTCTGAGCCCCCTACCAGTTCCGTAACATAAATAAAGTAACGAATTATTTGAATAGAGAATGTTTGAATTTTTCATTCGGTTGGATTCATATTCAAACACGCCTAAGCGTGCCGAGAAGTCTTTCTAAGTGGTAATGTGACGTTTATATCTATTTTAGATGCATTAGGTGACACTGCGAGATGCTTTCGGTGTACTTATTATTAATTTTCGTAGCACTTTCAGCGTTTCGGTTGCAATTAGGTAATTATTCACATCTAAATGTATTTATAGGCGTTCTGAGCTCTCTACCTGTTCCGTAACATAAACAAAGTAACGAATTATTTGAATAGAAAACGTTTTAATTTTGCATTTCTGTTGGATTCATATTCAAACACACCTAAGCGTGGCGAGAAGTCTTCGTCAGTGGTATTATGACGTTTATATCTATTTTAGATGCAGTAGGTGACACCGCGAGATGCTTTCGGGTGTACTTATTATTAATTCTCCTAGAACTCTGAGCGTTTCGGTTGCAGTTAGGTTATTATACACAGCTAAAGGTATTTATAGGCGTTCTGAGCCCTCTACCTGTTCCGTAACATAAACAAAGTAACGAATTATTTGAATAGAAAACGCTTGAATTTTGCATTCGGCTGGACTCATATTAAAACACACCTAAGCGTGCCGAGAAGTTTTTGTAAGTGGTAATATGATGTTTATATCTATTTTAGATGCAGTAGGCGACACTGCGAGATGCTTTCGGTGTATTTGTTGTAAATTCTCCTAGCACTTTCAGCGTTTCGGTTGCAGTTAGGTAGTTATACACAGCTAAATGTATTTGTAAGCGTTCTGAGCCCGCTACCTGTTCCGTAACATAAACAAAGTAACGAATTATTTAAATAGAGAACGCTTGAATTTTTCATTCGGTTGGATTCATATTCAAACACACCTAAGCGTGCCGAGAAGGCTGTGTAAGTGGTATTATGACGTTTATATCTATTTTAGATGCAGTAGGTGACACCGCGAGATGCTTTCGGGTGTACTTATTATTAATTCTCCTAGAACTCTGAGCGTTTCGGTTGCAGTTAGGTTATTATACACAGCTAAAGGTATTTATAGGCTTTCTGAGCCCTCTACCTGTTCCGTAACATAAACAAAGTAACGAATTATTTGAATAGAGAACGTTTGAATTTTGCATTCGGTTGGATTCATATTCAAACACGCTTAAGCGTGCCGAGAAGTCTTCGTAAGTGGTAATGTGACGTTTATATCTATTTTAGATGCATTAGGTGACACTGCGAGATGCTTTCGGTGTACTTATTATTAATTCTCGTAGCACTTTCAGCGTTTCGGTTGCAGTTAGGTTATTATACACAGCTAAATGTATTTATAGGCGTTCTGAGCTCCCTTCCTGTTCCTAAACATAAATAAAGTAACGTATTATTTGAATAGAGAATGTTTGAATTTTGCATTTGGTTGGATTCATATTCAAACACACCTAAGCGTGCCGAGAAGGCTTTGTAAGTGGTATTATGACGTTTATATCTATTTTAGATGCAGTAGGTGACACCGCGAGATGCTTTCGGGTGTACTTATTATTAATTCTCCTAGAACTCTGAGCGTTTCGGTTGCAGTTAGGTTATTATACACAGCTAAAGGTATTTATAGGCTTTCTGAGCCCTCTACCTGTTCCGTAACATAAACAAAGTAACGAATTATTTGAATAGAGAACGTTTGAATTTTGCATTCGGTTGGATTCATATTCAAACACACCTAAGCGTGCCGAGAAGTCTTTGTAAGTGGTAATATGACGTTTATATCTATTTTAGATGCAGTAGGCGACACTGCGAGATGCTTTCGGTGTACTTATTATTAATTCTCGTAGCACTTACAGCGTTTCGGTTGCAGTTATGTTATTATACACAGCTAAATGTATTTATAGGCGTTCTGAGCCCTCTACCTGTTCCGTAACATAAACAAAGTAACGTATTATTTGAATAGAGAATGTTTGAATTTTGCATTCGGTTGGATTCATATTCAAACACACCTAAGCGTGCCGAGAAGTCTTTGTAAATGGTAATATGACGTTTATATCGATTTTAGATGCAGTAGGTGACACTGCGAGCTGTTTTCGGTGTACTTGTTATTAATTCTCGTAGCACTCTCAGCGTTTCGGTTGCAGTTAGGTTATTATACACAGCTAAATGTTTTTATAGGCGTTCTAAGCCCCCTTCCTGTTCCGTAACATAAATAAAGTAACGTATTATTTGAATAGAGAATGTTTGAATTTTGCATTCGGTTGGATTCATATTCAAACACACCTAAGCGTGCCGAGAAGTCTTTGTAAGTGGTAATATGACGGTAATAACTACTTTAGATGCAGTAGGCGACACTGCGAGATGCTTTCGGTGTACTTATTATTAATTCTCGTAGCACTTTTAGCGTTTCGGTTGCAGTTAGATTATTATACACAGCCAAATGTATTTATAGGCGTTCTGAGCCCCCTTCCTGTTCCGTAACATAAATAAAGTAACGTATTATTTGAATAGAGAATGTTTGAATTTTGCATTCGGTTGGATTCATATTCAAACACACCTAAGCGTGCCGAGAAGTCTTTGTAAGTGGTAATATGACGCTTATATCTACTTTAGATGCAGTAGGCGACACTGCGAGATGCTTTCGGTGTACTTATTATTAATTCTCGTAGCACTTTTAGCGTTTCGGTTGCAGTTAGATTATTATACACAGCCAAATGTATTTATAGGCGTTCTAAGCCCCCTTCCTGTTCCGTAACATAAATAAAGTAACGTATTATTTGAATAGAGAGTGTTTGAATTTTGCATTCGGTTGGATTCATATTCAAACACATCTAAGCGTGCCGAGAAGTCTTTGTAAGTGGTAATATGACGTTTATATCTATTTTAGATGCAGTAGGCGACACTGCGAGATGCTTTCGGTGTAATTATTATTAATTCTCGTAGCACTTTCAGCGTTTCGGTTGCAGTTAGGTTATTATACACAGTTAAATGTATTTATAGGCGTTCTGAGCCCTCTACCTGTTCCGTAGCATAAACAAAATAACGAAATATTTAAATAGAAATTGTTTGAATTTTGCATTCGATTGGATTCATATTCAAACACACCTAAGCGTGCCGAGAAGGCTTTGTAAGTGGTAATATGACGTTTATATCTATTTTAGATGCAGTAGGTGACACCGCGAGATGCTTTCGGGTGTAATTATTATTAATTCTCCTAGAACTCTGAGCGTTTCGGTTGCAGTTAGATTATTATACACAGCTAAATGTTTTTATAGGCGTTCTAAGCCCCCTTCCTGTTCCGTAACATAAATAAAGTAACGTATTATTTGAATAGAGAATGTTTGAATTTTGCATTCGGTTGGATTCATATTCAAACACACCTAAGCGTGCCGAGAAGTCTTTGTAAGTGGTAATATGACGCTTATATCTACTTTAGATGCAGTAGGCGACACTGCGAGATGCTTTCGGTGTACTTATTATTAATTCTCGTAGCACTTTTAGCGTTTCGGTTGCAGTTAGATTATTATACACAGCCAAATGTATTTATAGGCGTTCTAAGCCCCCTTCCTGTTCCGTAACATAAATAAAGTAACGTATTATTTGAATAGAGAGTGTTTGAATTTTGCATTCGGTTGGATTCATATTCAAACACATCTAAGCGTGCCGAGAAGTCTTTGTAAGTGGTAATATGACGTTTATATCTATTTTAGATGCAGTAGGCGACACTGCGAGATGCTTTCGGTGTAATTATTATTAATTCTCGTAGCACTTTCAGCGTTTCGGTTGCAGTTAGGTTATTATACACAGCTAAATGTATTTATAGGCGTTCTGAGCCCTCTACCTGTTCCGTAGCATAAACAAAATAACGAAATATTTAAATAGAAATTGTTTGAATTTTGCATTCGATTGGATTCATATTCAAACACACCTAAGCGTGCCGAGAAGGCTTCGTAAGTGGTAATATGACGTTTATATCTATTTTAGATGCAGTAGGTGACACCGCGAGATGCTTTCGGGTGTAATTATTATTAATTCTCCTAGAACTCTGAGCGTTTCGGTTGCAGTTAGATTATTATACACAGCTAAATGTATTTATAGGCGTTCTGAGCCCTCTACCTGTTCCGTAACATAAACAAAGTAACGAATTATTTGAATAGAAAACGTTTGAATTTTGTATTCGGTTGGATTCATATTCAAACACGCTTAAGCGTGCCGAGAAGTCTTTGTAAATGGTAATATGACGTTTATATCTATTTTAGATGCATTAATTGACTCTGCGAGATGCTTTCGGTGTACTTATTATTAACTCTCGTAGCACTTTTAGCGTTTCGGTTGCAGTTAGATTATTATACACAGCTAAATGTTTTTATAGGCGTTCTAAGCCCCCTTCCTGTTCCGTAACATAAATAAAGTAACGTATTATTTGAATAGAGAATGTTTGAATTTTGCATTCGGTTGGATTCATATTCAAACACACCTAAGCGTGCCGAGAAGTCTTTGTAAGTGGTAATATGACGCTTATATCTACTTTAGATGCAGTAGGCGACACTGCGAGATGCTTTCGGTGTACTTATTATTAATTCTCGTAGCACTTTTAGCGTTTCGGTTGCAGTTAGATTATTATACACAGCCAAATGTATTTATAGGCGTTCTAAGCCCCCTTCCTGTTCCGTAACATAAATAAAGTAACGTATTATTTGAATAGAGAGTGTTTGAATTTTCATTCGGTTGGATTCATATTCAAACACATCTAAGCGTGCCGAGAAGTCTTTGTAAGTGGTAATATGACGTTTATATCTATTTTAGATGCAGTAGGCGACACTGCGAGATGCTTTCGGTGTAATTATTATTAATTCTCGTAGCACTTTCAGCGTTTCGGTTGCAGTTAGGTTATTATACACAGCTAAATGTATTTATAGGCGTTCTGAGCCCTCTACCTGTTCCGTAGCATAAACAAAATAACGAAATATTTAAATAGAAATTGTTTGAATTTTGCATTCGATTGGATTCATATTCAAACACACCTAAGCGTGCCGAGAAGGCTTCGTAAGTGGTAATATGACGTTTATATCTATTTTAGATGCAGTAGGTGACACCGCGAGATGCTTTCGGGTGTAATTATTATTAATTCTCCTAGAACTCTGAGCGTTTCGGTTGCAGTTAGATTATTATACACAGCTAAATGTATTTATAGGCGTTCTGAGCCCTCTACCTGTTCCGTAACATAAACAAAGTAACGAATTATTTGAATAGAAAACGTTTGAATTTTGTATTCGGTTGGATTCATATTCAAACACGCTTAAGCGTGCCGAGAAGTCTTTGTAAATGGTAATATGACGTTTATATCTATTTTAGATGCATTAATTGACTCTGCGAGATGCTTTCGGTGTACTTATTATTAACTCTCGTAGCACTTTCAGCGTTTCGGTTGCAGTTAGATTATTATACACAGCCAAATGTATTTATAGGCGTTCTGAGCCCCCTTCCTGTTCCGTAACATAAATAAAGTAACGTATTATTTAAATAGAGAATGTTTGAGTTTTGCATTCGGTTGGATTCATATTCAAACACACCTAAGCGTGCCGAGAAGTCTTTGTAAGTGGTAATATGACGTTTATATCTATTCTAGATGCATTAGGTGACACTGCGAGATGCTTTCGGCGTGTTTATTATTAATTTTCCTAGCACTTTCAGCGGTTCGGTTGCAGTTAGATTATTATTCACAGCCAAATGTATTTATAGGCGTTCTGAGGCCCCTACCTGTTCCGTAACATAAACAAAATAACGAAATATTTGAATAGAGAATGATTGAATTTTGCATTCGATTGGATTCATATTCAAACACACCTAAGCATGCCGAGAAGTCTTCGTAGGTGGTAATGTTACGTTTAAATCTATCTTAGTTTCAGTAGCTGACACTGCGAGATGCTTTCCGTGTAATTATTATTAATTTTCAAATACTTTCAGCGTTTCGGTTGCAGTTAGGTTATTATACATAGATAAATATATTTTTAGGCTTTCTGAGCCCTCTACTTGTTCCGCAGCATAAACAATATAACGAAATATTTGAATAGGGAATGTTTGAATTTTGCATTCGATTGGATTCATATTCAAACACACCTAAGCGTGCCGAGAAGTTTTCGTAAATGGTAATGTGAAGTTTATATATATTTTAGATGCAGTAGGTGACACTGCAAGATACTTTCGGTGTACTAATTATTATTAATTTTCGTAGCACTTTCAGCGTTTCGGTTGCAGTTAGATTATTATTCACAGCCAAATGTATTTATAGGCGTTCTGAGGCCCCTACCTGTTCCGTAACATAAACAAAATAACGAAATATTTGAATAGAGAATGATTGAATTTTGCATTCGATTGGATTCATATTCAAACACACCTAAGCATGCCGAGAAGTCTTCGTAGGTGGTAATGTTACGTTTAAATCTATCTTAGTTTCAGTAGCTGACACTGCGAGATGCTTTCCGTGTAATTATTATTAATTTTCGAATACTTTCAGCGTTTCGGTTGCAGTTAGGTTATTATACATAGATAAATATATTTTTAGGCTTTCTGAGCCCTCTACTTGTTCCGTAGCATAAACAATATAACGAAATATTTGAATAGAGAATGTTTGAATTTTGCATTCGATTGGATTCATATTCAAACACACCTAAGCGTGCCGAGAAGTTTTCGTAAATGGTAATGTGAAGTTTATATATATTTTAGATGCAGTAGGTGACACTGCAAGATACTTTCGGTGTACTAATTATTATTAATTTTCGTAGCACTTTCAGCGTTTCGGTTGCAGTTAGGTTATTATACACAGCTAAATATATTTATAGGCGTTCTGAGCCCTCTACTTGTTCCGTAGCATAAACAAAATAACGAAATATTTGAATAGAGAATGTTTGAATTTTGCAATCGATTGGATTCATATTCAAACACACCTAAGCGTGCCGAGAAGTCTTCGTAAGTGGTAATATGAAGTTTTTATCTATTTTAGATGCAGTACATGACACTGCGAGATGCTTGTGGTGTAATTATTATTAATTTTCGTAGCACTTTCAGCGTTTCGGTTGCAGTTAGATTATTATACACAGCTAAATGTTTTTATAGGCGTTCTAAGCCCCCTTCCTGTTCCGTAACATAAATAAAGTAACGTATTATTTGAATAGAGAATGTTTGAATTTTGCATTCGGTTGGATTCATATTCAAACACATCTAAGCGTGCCGAGAAGTCTTTGTAAGTGGTAATATGACGCTTATATCTACTTTAGATGCAGTAGGCGACACTGCGAGATGCTTTCGGTGTACTTATTATTAATTCTCGTAGCACTTTTAGCGTTTCGGTTGCAGTTAGATTATTATACACAGCCAAATGTATTTATAGGAGTTCTAAGCCCCCTTCCTGTTCCGTAACATAAATAAAGTAACGTATTATTTGAATAGAGAGTGTTTGAATTTTGCATTCGGTTGGATTCATATTCAAACACATCTAAGCGTGCCGAGAAGTCTTTGTAAGTGGTAATATGACGTTTATATCTATTTTAGATGCAGTAGGCGACACTGCGAGATGCTTTCGGTGTAATTATTATTAATTCTCGTAGCACTTTCAGCGTTTCGGTTGCAGTTAGGTTATTATACACAGCTAAATGTATTTATAGGCGTTCTGAGCCCTCTACCTGTTCCGTAGCATAAACAAAATAACGAAATATTTAAATAGAAATTGTTTGAATTTTGCATTCGATTGGATTCATATTCAAACACACCTAAGCGTGCCGAGAAGGCTTCGTAAGTGGTAATATGACGTTTATATCTATTTTAGATGCAGTAGGTGACACCGCGAGATGCTTTCGGGTGTAATTATTATTAATTCTCCTAGAACTCTGAGCGTTTCGGTTGCAGTTAGATTATTATACACAGCTAAATGTATTTATAGGCGTTCTGAGCCCTCTACCTGTTCCGTAACATAAACAAAGTAACGAATTATTTGAATAGAAAACGTTTGAATTTTGTATTCGGTTGGATTCATATTCAAACACGCTTAAGCGTGCCGAGAAGTCTTTGTAAATGGTAATATGACGTTTATATCTATTTTAGATGCATTAATTGACTCTGCGAGATGCTTTCGGTGTACTTATTATTAACTCTCGTTGCACTTTCAGCGTTTCGGTTGCAGTTAGATTATTATACACAGCCAAATGTATTTATAGGCGTTCTGAGCCCCCTTCCTGTTCCGTAACATAAATAAAGTAACGTATTATTTAAATAGAGAATGTTTGAGTTTTGCATTCGGTTGGATTCATATTCAAACACACCTAAGCGTGCCGAGAAGTCTTTGTAAGTGGTAATATGACGTTTATATCTATTCTAGATGCATTAGGTGACACTGCGAGATGCTTTCGGCGTGTTTATTATTAATTTTCCTAGCACTTTCAGCGGTTCGGTTGCAGTTAGATTATTATTCACAGCCAAATGTATTTATAGGCGTTCTGAGGCCCCTACCTGTTCCGTAACATAAACAAAATAACGAAATATTTGAATAGAGAATGATTGAATTTTGCATTCGATTGGATTCATATTCAAACACACCTAAGCATGCCGAGAAGTCTTCGTAGGTGGTAATGTTACGTTTAAATCTATCTTAGTTTCAGTAGCTGACACTGCGAGATGCTTTCCGTGTAATTATTATTAATTTTCGAATACTTTCAGCGTTTCGGTTGCAGTTAGGTTATTATACATAGATAAATATATTTTTAGGCTTTCTGAGCCCTCTACTTGTTCCGTAGCATAAACAATATAACGAAATATTTGAATAGAGAATGTTTGAATTTTGCATTCGATTGGATTCATATTCAAACACACCTAAGCGTGCCGAGAAGTTTTCGTAAATGGTAATGTGAAGTTTATATATATTTTAGATGCAGTAGGTGACACTGCAAGATACTTTCGGTGTACTAATTATTATTAATTTTCGTAGCACTTTCAGCGTTTCGGTTGCAGTTAGGTTATTATACACAGCTAAATATATTTATAGGCGTTCTGAGCCCTCTACTTGTTCCGTAGCATAAACAAAATAACGAAATATTTGAATAGAGAATGTTTGAATTTTGCAATCGATTGGATTCATATTCAAACACACCTAAGCGTGCCGAGAAGTCTTCGTAAGTGGTAATATGAAGTTTTTATCTATTTTAGATGCAGTACATGACACTGCGAGATGCTTGTGGTGTAATTATTATTAATTTTCGTAGCACTTTCAGCGTTTCGGTTGCAGTTAGATTATTATACACAGCCAAATGTATTTATAGGCGTTCTGAGCCCCCTTCCTGTTCCGTAACATAAATAAAGTAACGTATTATTTGAATAGAGAGTGTTTGAATTTTGCATTCGGTTGGATTCATATTCAAACACATCTAAGCGTGCCGAGAAGTCTTTGTAAGTGGTAATATGACGTTTATATCTATTTTAGATGCAGTAGGCGACACTGCGAGATGCTTTCGGTGTAATTATTATTAATTCTCGTAGCACTTTCAGCGTTTCGGTTGCAGTTAGGTTATTATACACAGCTAAATGTATTTATAGGCGTTCTGAGCCCTCTACCTGTTCCGTAGCATAAACAAAATAACGAAATATTTAAATAGAAATTGTTTGAATTTTGCATTCGATTGGATTCATATTCAAACACACCTAAGCGTGCCGAGAAGTCTTCGTAAGTGGTAATGTGAAGTTTATATCTATTTTAGATGCAGTAGGTGACACTGCGAGATGCTTTCGGTGTACTAATTATTAATTTTCGTAGCACTTTCAGCGTTTCGGTTGCAGTTAGGTCATTATACACAGCTAAATATATTTATAGGCGTTCTGAGCCCTCTACTTGTTCCGTAGCATAAACAAAATAACGAAATATTTGAATAGAGAAAGTTTGAATTTTGCATTCGATTAGATTCATATTCAAACACGCCTAAGCGTGCCGAGAAGGCTTCGTAAGTGGTAATATGACGTTTATATCTATTTTAGATGCAGTAGGTGACACCGCGAGATGCTTTCGGGTGTAATTATTATTAATTCTCCTAGAACTCTGAGCGTTTCGGTTGCAGTTAGATTATTATACACAGCTAAATGTATTTATAGGCGTTCTGAGCCCTCTACCTGTTCCGTAACATAAACAAAGTAACGAATTATTTGAATAGAAAACGTTTGAATTTTGTATTCGGTTGGATTCATATTCAAACACGCTTAAGCGTGCCGAGAAGTCTTTGTAAATGGTAATATGACGTTTATATCTATTTTAGATGCATTAATTGACTCTGCGAGATGCTTTCGGTGTACTTATTATTAACTCTCGTAGCACTTTCAGCGTTTCGGTTGCAGTTAGATTATTATACACAGCCAAATGTATTTATAGGCGTTCTGAGCCCCCTTCCTGTTCCGTAACATAAATAAAGTAACGTATTATTTAAATAGAGAATGTTTGAGTTTTGCATTCGGTTGGATTCATATTCAAACACACCTAAGCGTGCCGAGAAGTCTTTGTAAGTGGTAATATGACGTTTATATCTATTCTAGATGCATTAGGTGACACTGCGAGATGCTTTCGGCGTGTTTATTATTAATTTTCCTAGCACTTTCAGCGGTTCGGTTGCAGTTAGATTATTATTCACAGCCAAATGTATTTATAGGCGTTCTGAGGCCCCTACCTGTTCCGTAACATAAACAAAATAACGAAATATTTGAATAGAGAATGATTGAATTTTGCATTCGATTGGATTCATATTCAAACACACCTAAGCATGCCGAGAAGTCTTCGTAGGTGGTAATGTTACGTTTAAATCTATCTTAGTTTCAGTAGCTGACACTGCGAGATGCTTTCCGTGTAATTATTATTAATTTTCGAATACTTTCAGCGTTTCGGTTGCAGTTAGGTTATTATACATAGATAAATATATTTTTAGGCTTTCTGAGCCCTCTACTTGTTCCGTAGCATAAACAATATAACGAAATATTTGAATAGAGAATGTTTGAATTTTGCATTCGATTGGATTCATATTCAAACACACCTAAGCGTGCCGAGAAGTTTTCGTAAATGGTAATGTGAAGTTTATATATATTTTAGATGCAGTAGGTGACACTGCAAGATACTTTCGGTGTACTAATTATTATTAATTTTCGTAGCACTTTCAGCGTTTCGGTTGCAGTTAGGTTATTATACACAGCTAAATATATTTATAGGCGTTCTGAGCCCTCTACTTGTTCCGTAGCATAAACAAAATAACGAAATATTTGAATAGAGAATGTTTGAATTTTGCAATCGATTGGATTCATATTCAAACACACCTAAGCGTGCCGAGAAGTCTTCGTAAGTGGTAATATGAAGTTTTTATCTATTTTAGATGCAGTACATGACACTGCGAGATGCTTGTGGTGTAATTATTATTAATTTTCGTAGCACTTTCAGCGTTTCGGTTGCAGTTAGGTTATTATACACACCTAAATATATTTATAGGCGTTCTGAGCCCTCTACTTGTTCCGTAGAATAAACAAAATAACGAAATATTTGAATAGAGAATGTTTGAATTTTGCATTCGATTGGATTCATATTCAAACACGCTTAAGCGTGCCGAGAAGTCTTCGTAAGTGGTAATGTGAAGTTTAAATCTATTTTAGATGCAGTAGGTGACACTGCGAGATGCTTTCGGTGTACTAATTATTAATTCTCGTAGCACTTTCAGCGTTTCGGTTGCAGTTAGATAATTATACACAGTTAAATGTATTTATAGGCGTTCTGAGCACTCTACCTGTTCCGTAACATAAACAAAGTAACGAATTATTTGAATAGAGAACGTTTAAATTTTGCATTCGTTTGGATTCATATTCAAACACGCTTAAGCGTGCCGAGAAGTCTTCGTAAGTGGTAATGTGACGTTTATATCTATTTTAGATGCATTAGGTGACACTGCGAGATGCTTTCGGTGTACTTATTATTAATTTTCGTAGCACTTTCAGCGTTTCGGTTGCAGTTAGATAATTATACACAGTTAAATGTATTTATAGGCGTTCTGAGTCCCCTTCCTGTTCCGTAACATAAATAAAGTAACGTATTATTTGAATAGAGAATGTTTGAATTTTGCATTTGGTTGGATTCATATTCAAACACACCTAAGCATGCCGAGAAGTCTTCGTAGGTGGTAATGTTACGTTTAAATCTATCTTAGTTTCAGTAGCTGACACTGCGAGATGCTTTCGGTGTACTTATTATTAATTCTCGTAGCACTTTCAGCGTTTCGGTTGCAGTTAGGTTATTATACACAGCTAAATGTATTTATAGGCGTTCTGAGCTCTCTACCGGTTCCGTAACATAAACAAAGTAACGAATTATTTGAATAGAAAACGCTTGAATTTTGCATTCGGTAGGACTCATATTCAAACACACCTAAGCGTGCCGAGAAGTCTTTGTAAGTGGTAATATGACGTTTATATCTATTTTAGATGCAGTAGGTGACACTGCGAGATGCTTTCGGTGTACTTATTATTAATTCTCCTAGAACTCTGAGCGTTTCGGTTGCAGTTAGGTTATTATACACAGCTAAATGTATTTATAGGCGTTCTGAGCCCTCTACCTGTTCCGTAACATAAACAAAGTAACGAATTATTTGTATAGAAAACGCTTGAATTTTGCATTCGGTTGGACTCATATTAAAACACATCTAAGCGTGCCGAGAAAGCTTCGTAAGTGGTAATGTGACGTTTACTTCTATTTTAGATGCATTAGGTGACACTGTGACTTGCTTTCGATGTACTTATTATCAATTTTCGTAGTACTTTCAGCGTTTCGGTTGCAGTTAGGTAATAATTCACAGCTAAATGTATTTGTAGGCGTTCTGAGCCCTCTACCTGTTCCGTAACATAAACAAAGTAACGAATTATTTGTATAGAAAACGCTTGAATTTTGCATTCGGTTGGACTCATATTAAAACACATCTAAGCGTGCCGAGAAAGCTTTGTAAGTGGTAATGTGACGTTTATTTCTATTTTAGATGCATTAGGTGACACTGTGACTTGCTTTCGATGTACTTATAATTAATTCTCGTAGCACTTTCAGCGTTTCGGTTGAAGTTAGATTATTATACACAGCCAAATGTATTTTAGGCGTTCTGAGCCCCCTACCAGTTCCGTAACATAAATAAAGTAACGAATTATTTGAATAGAGAATGTTTGAATTTTTCATTCGGTTGGATTCATATTCAAACACGCCTAAGCGTGCCGAGAAGTCTTTCTAAGTGGTAATGTGACGTTTATATCTATTTTAGATGCATTAGGTGACACTACGAGATGCTTTCGGTGTACTTATTATTAATTTTCGTAGCACTTTCAGCGTTTCGGTTGCAGTTAGATAATTATACACAGTTAAATGTATTTATAGGCGTTCTGAGCACTCTACCTGTTCCGTAACATAAACAAAGTAACGAATTATTTGAATAGAAAACGTTTAAATTTTGCATTCGGTTGGAATCATATTCAAACACGCTTAAGCGTGCCGAGAAGTCTTTGAAAATGGTAATATGACGTTTATATCTATTTTAGATGCATTAGGTGACTCTGCGAGATGCTTGCGGTGTACTTATTATTAATTCTCGTAGCACTTTCAGCGTTTCGGTTGCAGTTAGGTTATTATACACAGCTAAATGTATTTATAGGCGTTCTGAGCCCCCTTCCTGTTCCGTAACATAAATAAAGTAACGTATTATTTGAATAGAGAATGTTTGAATTTTGCATTCGGTTGGATTCATATTCAAACACACCTAAGCGTGCCGAGAAGTCTTTGTAAGTGGTAATATGACGTTTATATCTATTTTAGATGCAGTAGGCGACACTGCGAGATGCTTTCGGTGTACTTATTATTAATTCTCGTAGCAGTTTCAGCGCTTCGGTTGCAGTTAGGTTATTATACACAGCTAAATGTATTTATAGGCGTTCTGAGCCCCCTTTATGTTCCGTAACATAAATAAAGTAACGTATTATTTGAATAGAGAATGTTTGAATTTTGCATTCGGTTGGATTCATATTCAAACACACCTAAGCGTGCCGAGAAGTCTTTGTAAGTGGTAATATGACGTTTATATCTATTTTAGTTGCAGTAGGCGACACTGCGAGATGCTTTCGGTGTACTTATTATTAATTCTCGTAGCAGTTTCAGCGCTTCGGTTGCAGTTAGGTTATTATACACAGCTAAATGTATTTATAGGCGTTCTGAGCCCTCTACCTGGTCCGTAGCATAAACAAAATAACGAAATATTTGAATAGAAATTGTTTGAATTTTGCATTCGATTGGATTCATATTCAAACACACCTAAGCGTGCCGAGAAGTCTTCGTAAGTGGTAATGTGAAGTTTATATCTATTTTAGATGCAGTAGGTGACACTGCGAGATGCTTTCGGTGTACTAATTATTAATTTTCGTAGCACTTTCAGCGTTTCGGTTGCAGTTAGGTCATTATACACAGCTAAATATATTTATAGGCGTTCTGAGCCCTCTACTTGTTCCGTAGCATAAACAAAATAACGAAATATTTGAATAGAGAATGTTTGAATTTTGCATTCGGTTGGATTCATATTCAAACACACCTAAGCGTGCCGAGAAGTCTTTGTAAGTGGTAATATGACGTTAATATCTATTTTAGATGCAGTAGGCGACACTGCGAGATGCTTTCGGTGTACTTATTATTAATTCTCGTAGCAGTTTCAGCGCTTCGGTTGCAGTTAGGTTATTATACACAGCTAAATGTATTTATAGGCGTTCTGAGCCCTCTACCTGGTCCGTAGCATAAACAAAATAACGAAATATTTGAATAGAAATTGTTTGAATTTTGCATTCGATTGGATTCATATTCAAACACACCTAAGCGTGCCGAGAAGTCTTCGTAAGTGGTAATGTGAAGTTTATATCTATTTTAGATGCAGTAGGTGACACTGCGAGATGCTTTCGGTGTACTAATTATTAATTTTCGTAGCACTTTCAGCGTTTCGGTTGCAGTTAGGTCATTATACACAGCTAAATATATTTATAGGCGTTCTGAGCCCTCTACTTGTTCCGTAGCATAAACAAAATAACGAAATATTTGAATAGAGAAAGTTTGAATTTTGCATTCGATTGGATTCATATTCAAACACGCCTAAGCGTGCCGAGAAGTCTTCGTAAGTGGTAATGTGATGTTTATATCTATTTTAGATGCAGTAGGTGACACTGCGAGATGCTTTCGGTGTACTAATTATTAATTTTCGTAGCACTTTCAGCGTTTCGGTTGCAGTTAGGTCATTATACACAGCTAAATATATTTATAGGCGTTCTGAGCCCTCTACTTGTTCCGTAGCATAAACAAAATAACGAAATATTTGAATAGAGAATGTTTGAATTTTGCATTCGGTTGGATTCATATTCAAACACACCTAAGCGTGCCGAGAAGTCTTTGTAAGTGGTAATATGACGTTTATATCTATTTTAGATGCAGTAGGCGACACTGCGAGATGCTTTCGGTGTACTAATTATTAATTTTCGTAGCACTTTCAGCGTTTCGGTTGCAGTTAGGTCATTATACACAGCTAAATATATTTATAGGCGTTCTGAGCCCTCTACTTGTTCCGTAGCATAAACAAAATAACGAAATATTTGAATAGAGAATGTTTGAATTTTGCATTCGGTTGGATTCATATTCAAACACACCTAAGTGTGCCGAGAAGTCTTTGTAAGTGGTAATATGACGTTTATATCTATTTTAGATGCAGTAGGTGACACTGCGAGATGCTTTCGGTGTACTAATTATTAATTTTCGTAGCACTTTCAGCGTTTCGGTTGCAGTTAGGTCATTATACACAGCTAAATATATTTATAGGCGTTCTGAGCCCTCTACTTGTTCCGTAGCATAAACAAAATAACGAAATATTTGAATAGAGAATGTTTGAATTTTGCATTCGGTTGGATTCATATTCAAACACACCTAAGCGTGCCGAGAAGTCTTCGTAAGTGGTAATGTGAAGTTTATATCTATTTTAGATGCAGTAGGTGACACTGCGAGATGCTTTCGGTGTACTAATTATTAATTTTCGTAGCACTTTCAGCGTTTCGGTTGCAGTTAGGTCATTATACACAGCTAAATATATTTATAGGCGTTCTGAGCCCTCTACTTGTTCCGTAGCATAAACAAAATAACGAAATATTTGAATAGAGAAAGTTTGAATTTGCATTCGATTGGATTCATATTCAAACACGCCTAAGCGTGCCGAGAAGTCTTCGTAAGTGGTAATGTGATGTTTATATCTATTTTAGATGCAGTAGGTGACACTGCGAGATGCTTTCGGTGTACTAATTATTAATTTTCGTAGCACTTTCAGCGTTTCGGTTGCAGTTAGGTCATTATACACAGCTAAATATATTTATAGGCGTTCTGAGCCCTCTACTTGTTCCGTAGCATAAACAAAATAACGAAATATTTGAATAGAGAATGTTTGAATTTTGCATTCGGTTGGATTCATATTCAAACACACCTAAGCGTGCCGAGAAGTCTTTGTAAGTGGTAATATGACGTTAATATCTATTTTAGATGCAGTAGGCGACACTGCGAGATGCTTTCGGTGTACTTATTATTAATTCTCGTAGCACTTTCAGCGTTTCGGTTGCAGTTAGGTTATTATACACAGCTAAATGTATTTATAGGCGTTCTGAGCCCCCTTCCTGTTCCGTAACATAAATAAACTAACGTATTATTTAAATAGAGAATGTTTGAATTTTGCATTCGGTTGGATTCATATTCAAACACACCTAAGCGTGCCGAGAAGTCTTTGTAAGTGGTAATATGACGTTTATATCTATTTTAGATGCAGTAGGTGACACTGCGAGATGCTTTCGGTGTACTAATTATTAATTTTCGTAGCACTTTCAGCGTTTCGGTTGCAGTTAGGTCATTATACACAGCTAAATATATTTATAGGCGTTCTGAGCCCTCTACTTGTTCCGTAGCATAAACAAAATAACGAAATATTTGAATAGAGAATGTTTGAATTTTGCATTCGGTTGGATTCATATTCAAACACACCTAAGCGTGCCGAGAAGTCTTTGTAAGTGGTAATATGACGTTTATATCTATTTTAGATGCAGTAGGCGACACTGCGAGATGCTTTCGGTGTACTTTTTATTAATTCTCGTAGCAGTTTCAGCGCTTCGGTTGCAGTTAGGTTATTATACACAGCTAAATGTATTTATAGGCGTTCTGAGCCCTCTACCTGGTCCGTAGCATAAACAAAATAACGAAATATTTGAATAGAAATTGTTTGAATTTTGCATTCGATTGGATTCATATTCAAACACACCTAAGCGTGCCGAGAAGTCTTCGTAAGTGGTAATGTGAAGTTTATATCTATTTTAGATGCAGTAGGTGACACTGCGAGATGCTTTCGGTGTACTAATTATTAATTTTCGTAGCACTTTCAGCGTTTCGGTTGCAGTTAGGTCATTATACACAGCTAAATATATTTATAGGCGTTCTGAGCCCTCTACTTGTTCCGTAGCATAAACAAAATAACGAAATATTTGAATAGAGAAAGTTTGAATTTTGCATTCGATTGGATTCATATTCAAACACGCCTAAGCGTGCCGAGAAGTCTTCGTAAGTGGTAATGTGATGTTTATATCTATTTTAGATGCAGTAGGTGACACTGCGAGATGCTTTCGGTGTACTAATTATTAATTTTCGTAGCACTTTCAGCGTTTCGGTTGCAGTTAGGTCATTATACACAGCTAAATATATTTATAGGCGTTCTGAGCCCTCTCCTTGTTCCGTAGCATAAAACAAAATAACGAAATATTTGAATAGAGAATGTTGAATTTGCATTCGGTAGGATTCATATTCAACACACCTAAGCGTGCCGAGAAGTCTTTGTAAGTGGTAATATGACGTTTATATCTATTTTAGATGCAGTAGGTGACACTGCGAGATGCTTTCGGTGTACTAATTATTAATTTTCGTAGCACTTTCAGCGTTTCGGTTGCAGTTTAGGTCATTATACACAGCTAAATATATTTATAGCGTTCTGGAGCCCTCTACTTGTTCCGTAGCATAAACAAAATAACGAAAATATTTGAATAGAGAATGTTTGAATTTTGCATTCGGTTGGATTCATATTCAAACACACCTAAGCGTGCCGAGAAGTCTTTGTAAGTGGTAATATGACGTTTATATCTATTTTAGATGCAGCAGGCGACACTGCGAGATGCTTTCGGTGTACTTATTATTAATTCTCGTAGCAGTTTCAGCGTTTCGGTGCAGTTAGGTTATTATACACAGCTAAATGTATTTATAGGCGTTCTGAGCCCCCTTCCTGTTCCGTAACATAAATAAACTAACGTATTATTTGAATAGAGAATGTTTGAATTTTGCATTCGGTTGGATTCATATTCAAACACACCTAAGCGTGCCGAGAAGTCTTTGTAAGTGGTAATATGACGTTTATATCTATTTTAGATGCAGTAGGTGACACTGCGAGATGCTTTCGGTGTACTAATTATTAATTTCGTAGCACTTTCAGCGTTTCGGTTGCAGTTAGGTCATTATACACAGCTAAATATATTATAGGCGTTCTGAGCCCTCTACTTGTTCCGTAGCATAAACAAAATAACGAAATATTTGAATAGAGAATGTTTGAATTTTGCATTCGGTTGGATTCATATTCAAACACACCTAAGCGTGCCGAGAAGTCTTTGTAAGTGGTAATATGACGTTTATATCTATTTTAGATGCAGTAGGTGACACTGCGAGATGCTTTCGGTGTACTAATTATTAATTTTCGTAGCACTTTCAGCGTTTCGGTTGCAGTTAGGTCATTATACACAGCTAAATATATTTATAGGCGTTCTGAGCCCTCTACTTGTTCCGTAGCATAAACAAAATAACGAAATATTTGAATAGAGAATGTTTGAATTTTGCATTCGGTTGGATCATATTCAAACACACCTAAGCGTGCCGAGAAGTCTTTGTAAGTGGTAATATGACGTTAATATCTATTTTAGATGCAGTAGGCGACACTGCGAGATGCTTTCGGTGTACTTATTATTAATTCTCGTAGCACTTTCAGCGTTTCGGTTGCAGTTAGGTTATTATACACAGCTAAATGTATTTATAGGCGTTCTGAGCCCCCTTCCTGTTCCGTAACATAAATAAACTAACGTATTATTTGAATAGAGAATGTTTGAATTTTGCATTCGGTTGGATTCATATTCAAACACACCTAAGCGTGCCGAGAAGTCTTTGTAAGTGGTAATATGACGTTTATATCTATTTTAGATGCAGTAGGTGACACTGCGAGATGCTTTCGGTGTACTAATTATTAATTTTCGTAGCACTTTCAGCGTTTCGGTTGCAGTTAGGTCATTATACACAGCTAAATATATTTATAGGCGTTCTGAGCCCTCTACTTGTTCCGTAGCATAAACAAAATAACGAAATATTTGAATAGAGAATGTTTGAATTTTGCATTCGGTTGGATTCATATTCAAACACACCTAAGCGTGCCGAGAAATCTTTGTAAGTGGTAATATGACGTTAATATCTATTTTAGATGCAGTAGGCGACACTGCGAGATGCTTTCGGTGTACTTATTATTAATTCTCGTAGCACTTTCAGCGTTTCGGTTGCAGTTAGGTTATTATACACAGCTAAATGTATTTATAGGCGTTCTGAGCCCCCTTCCTGTTCCGTAACATAAATAAACTAACGTATTATTTGAATAGAGAATGTTTGAATTTTGCATTCGGTTGGATTCATATTCAAACACACCTAAGCGTGCCGAGAAGTCTTCGTAAGTGGTAATGTGATGTTTATATCTATTTTAGATGCCGTAGGTGACACTGCGAGATGCTTTCGGTGTACTAATTATTAATTTTCGTAGCACTTTCAGCGTTTCGGTTGCAGTTAGGTCATTATACACAGCTAAATATATTTATAGGCGTTCTGAGCCCTCTACTTGTTCCGTAGCATAAACAAAATAACGAAATATTTGAATAGAGAATGTTTGAATTTTGCATTCGATTGGATTCATATTCAAACACGCCTAAGCGTGCCGAGAAGTCTTCGTAAGTGGTAATGTGATGTTTATATCTATTTTAGATGCAGTAGGTGACACTGCGAGATGCTTTCGGTGTACTAATTATTAATTTTCGTAGCACTTTCAGCGTTTCGGTTGCAGTTAGGTCATTATTCACAGCTAAATATATTTATAGACGTTCTGAGCCCTCTACTTGTTCCGTAGCATAAACAAAATAACGAAATATTTGAATAGAGAATGTTTGAATTTTGCATTCGGTTGGATTCATATTCAAACACACCTAAGCGTGCCGAGAAGTCTTTGTAAGTGGTAATATGACGTTTATATCTATTTTAGATGCAGTAGGCGACACTGCGAGATGCTTTCGGTGTACTAATTATTAATTTTCGTAGCACTTTCAGCGTTTCGGTTGCAGTTAGGTCATTATACACAGCTAAATATATTTATAGGCGTTCTGAGCCCTCTACTTGTTCCGTAGCATAAACAAAATAACGAAATATTTGAATAGAGAATGTTTGAATTTTGCATTCGGTTGGATTCATATTCAAACACACCTAAGCGTGCCGAGAAGTCTTTGTAAGTGGTAATATGACGTTTCTATCTATTTTAGATGCAGTAGGTGACACTGCGAGATGCTTTCGGTGTACTAATTATTAATTTTCGTAGCACTTTCAGCGTTTCGGTTGCAGTTAGGTCATTATACACAGCTAAATATATTTATAGGCGTTCTGAGCCCTCTACTTGTTCCGTAGCATAAACAAAATACGAAATATTTGAATAGAGAATGTTTGAATTTTGCATTCGGTTGGATTCATATTCAAACACACCTAAGCGTGCCGAGAAGTCTTTGTAAGTGGTAATATGACGTTTATATCTATTTTAGATGCAGTAGGCGACACTGCGAGATGCTTTCGGTGTACTTATTATTAATTCTCGTAGCAGTTTCAGCGCTTCGGTTGCAGTTAGGTTATTATACACAGCTAAATGTATTTATAGGCGTTCTGAGCCCTCTACCTGGTCCGTAGCATAAACAAAATAACGAAAATTTGAATAGAAATTGTTTGAATTTTGCATTCGATTGGATTCATATTCAAACACACCTAAGCGTGCCGAGAAGTCTTCGTAAGTGGTAATGTGAAGTTTATATCTATTTTAGATGCAGTAGGTGACACTGCGAGATGCTTTCGGTGTACTAATTATTAATTTTCGTAGCACTTTCAGCGTTTCGGTTGCAGTTAGGTCATTATACACAGCTAAATATATTTATAGGCGTTCTGAGCCCTCTACTTGTTCCGTAGCATAAACAAAATAACGAAATATTTGAATAGAGAAAGTTTGAATTTTGCATTCGATTGGATTCATATTCAAACACGCCTAAGCGTGCCGAGAAGTCTTCGTAAGTGGTAATGTGATGTTTATATCTATTTTAGATGCAGTGGGTGACACTGCGAGATGCTTTCGTTGTACTAATTATTAATTTTCGTAGCACTTTCAGCGTTTCGGTTGCAGTTAGGTCATTATACACAGCTAAATATATTTATAGGCGTTCTGAGCCCTCTACTTGTTCCGTAGCATAAACAAAATAACGAAATATTTGAATAGAGAATGTTTGAATTTTGCATTCGGTTGGATTCATATTCAAACACACCTAAGCGTGCCGAGCAGTCTTTGTAAGTGGTAATATGACGTTAATATCTATTTTAGATGCAGTAGGCGACACTGCGAGATGCTTTCGGAGTACTTATTATTAATTCTCGTAGCACTTTCAGCGTTTCGGTTGCAGTTAGGTTATTATACACAGCTAAATGTATCTATATGCGTTCTGAGCCCCCTTCCTGTTCCGTAACATAAATAAACTAACGTATTATTTGAATAGAGAATGTTTGAATTTTGCATTCGGTTGGATTCATATTCAAACACACTTAAGCGTGCCGAGAAGTCTTTGTAAGTGGTAATATGACGTTTATATCTATTTTAGATGCAGTAGGCGACACTTCGAGATGCTTTCGGTGTACTTATTATTAATTCTCGTAGCACTTTCAGCGTTTCGGTTGCAGTTAGGTTATTATACACAGCTAAATGTATTTATAGGCGTTCTGAGCCCCCTTCCTGTTCCGTAACATAAATAAACTAACGTATTATTTGAATAGAGAATGTTTGAATTTTGCATTCGGTTGGATTCATATTCAAACACACCTAAGCGTGCCGAGAAGTCTTTGTAAGTGGTAATATGACGTTTATATCTATTTTAGATGCAGTAGGCGACACTTCGAGATGCTTTCGGTGTACTTATTATTAATTCTCGTAGCACTTTCAGCGTTTCGGTTGCAGTTAGGTCATTATACACAGCTAAATATATTTATAGGCGTTCTGAGCCCTCTACTTGTTCCGTAGCATAAACAAAATAACGAAATATTTGAATAGAGAAAGTTTGAATTTTGCATTCGATTGGATTCATATTCAAACACACCTAAGCGTGCCGAGAAGTCTTTGTAAATGGTAATATGACGTTTATATCTATTTTAGATGCATTAATTGACTCTGCGAGATGCTTTCGGTGTACTTATTATTAACTCTCGTAGCACTTTCAGCGTTTCGGTTGCAGTTAGATTATTATACACAGCCAAATGTATTTATAGGCGTTCTGAGCCCCCTTCCTGTTCCGTAACATAAATAAAGTAACGTATTATTTAAATAGAGAATGTTTGAATTTTGCATTCGGTTGGATTCATATTCAAACACACCTAAGCGTGCCGAGAAGTCTTTGTAAGTGTTAATATGACTTTTATATCTATTTTAGATGCATTAGGTGACAGTGCGATATGCTTTCGGTGTACTTATTATTAATTCTCGTAGCACTCTTAGCGTTTCGGTTGCAGTTAGATTATTATACACAGCCAAATGTATTTATAGGCGTTCTGAGCCCCGTACCTGTTCCGTAACATAAATAAAGTAGCGAATTATTTGAATAGAGAATGTTTGAATTTTTCATTCGTTTGGATTCATATTCAAACACACCTAAGCGTGCCGAGAAGTCTTTGTAAGTGGTAATATGACTTTTATATCTATTTTAGATGCATTAGGTGACACTGCGAGATGCTTTCGGTGTAATTATTATTAATTCTCGTAGCACTTTCAGCGTTTCGGTTGCAGTTAGATAATTATACACAGCCAAATGTATTTATAGGCGTTCTGACCCCCCTACCTGTTCCGTAACATAAATAAAGTAACGAATTATTTGAATAGAGAATGTTTGAATTTTTCATTCGGTTGGATTCATATTCAAACACACCTAAGCGTGCCGAGAAGTCTTTGTAAGTGGTAATATGTCGTTTATATCTATTTTAGATGCATTAGGTGACACTGCGAGATGCTTTCGGTGTACTTATTATTAATTCTTGTAGCACTTTCAGCGTTTCGGTTGCAGTTAGATTATTATACACAGGCAAATGTATTTATAGGCGTTCTGAGCCCTCTACCTGTTCCGTAACATAAATAAAGAAACGAATTATTTGAATAGAGAACGTTTGAATTTTCCATTCGGTTGGATTCATATTCAAACACACCTAAGCGTGCCGAGAAGTCTTTGTAAGAGGTAATATGACATTTATATCTATCTTAGATGCAGTAGGCGACACTGCGAGATGCTTTCGGTGTATTTGTTGTAAATTCTCGTAGCACTTTCAGCGTTTGGGTTGCAGTTAAATTATTATACACAGCCAAATGTATTTATAGGCGTTCTGAGCCCGCTACCTGTTCCGTAACATAAATAAAGTAACGAATTATTTGAATAGAGAATGTTTGAATTTTTCATTCGGTTGGATTCATATTCAAACACACCTAAGCGTGCCGAGATGTCTTTGTAAGTGGTAATATGACGTTTATATCTATTTTAGATGCATTAGGTGACACTGCGAGATGCTTTCGGTGTACTTATTATTAATTCTCGTAGCACTCTTAGCGTTTCGGTTGCAGTTAGATTATTATACACAGCCAAATGTATTTATAGGCGTTCTGAGCCCCCTACCTGTTCCGTAACATAAATAAAGTAACGAATTATTTGAATAGAGGATGTTTGAATTTTTCATTCGTTTGGATTCATATTCGAACACACCTAAGCGTGCCAAGAAGTCTTCGTTAGTGGTAATATGACGTTTATATCTATTTTAGATGCATTAGGTGACACTGCGAGATGCTTTCGGTGTAATTATTATTAATTCTCGTAGCACTTTCAGCGTTTCGGTTGCAGTTAGATTATTATACACAGCCAAATGTATTTATAGGCGTTCTGAGCCCCCTACCTGTTCCGTAACATAAATAAAGATACGAATTATTTGAATAGAAAATGTTTGAATTTTTCATTCGGTTGGATTCATATTCAAACACACTTAAGCGTGCCAAGAAGTTTTTGTAAGTGGTAATATGACGTTTATATCTATTTTTGATGCATTAGGTGACACTGCGAGATGCTTTCGGTGTAGTTATTATTAATTCTCGTAGCACTCTTAGCGTTTCGGTTGCAATTAGATTATTATACACAGCCAAATGTATTTATAGGCGTTC
Organism: Agriotes lineatus; assembly: GCA_940337035.1. NCBI lineage: Eukaryota > Metazoa > Arthropoda > Insecta > Coleoptera > Elateridae > Agriotes > Agriotes lineatus. The sequence continues at coordinate 35,372,007 of OW679203.1, forward strand.
TGAGCCCCCTACCTGTTCCGTAACATAAATAAAGATACGAATTATTTGAATAGAAAATGTTTGAATTTTTCATTCGGTTGGATTCATATTCAAACACACTTAAGCGTGCCAAGAAGTCTTCGTAAGTGGTAATATGACGTTTATATCTATTTTAGATGCATTAGGTGACACTGCGAGATGCTTTCGGTGTAATTATTATTAATTCTCGTAGCACTTTCAGCGTTTCGGTTGCAGTTAGATTATTATACACAGCCAAATGTATTTATAGGCGTTCTGAGCCCCCTACCTGTTCCGTAACATAAATAAAGATACGAATTATTTGAATAGAAAATGTTTGAATTTTTCATTCGGTTGGATTCATATTCAAACACACTTAAGCGTGCCGAGAAGTCTTTGTAAGTGGTAATATGACGTTTAGGTCTATTTTAGATGCAGTAGGCGACACTTCGAGATGCTTTCGGTGTACTTATTATTAATTCTCGTAGCACTTTCAGCGTTTCGGTTGCAGTTAGGTTATTATACACAGCTAAATGTATTTATAGGCGTTCTGAGCCCCCTTCCTGTTCCGTAACATAAATAAACTAACGTATTATTTGAATAGAGAATGTTTGAATTTTGCATTCGGTTGGATTCATATTCAAACACACCTAAGCGTGCCGAGAAGTCTTTGTAAGTGGTAATAAGACGTTTATATCTATTTTAGATGCAGTAGGCGACACTTCGAGATGCTTTCGGTGTACTTATTATTAATTCTCGTAGCACTTTCAGCGTTTCGGTTGCAGTTAGGTCATTATACACAGCTAATATATTTATAGGCGTTCTGAGCCCTCTACTTGTTCCGTAGCATAAACAAAATAACGAAATATTTGAATAGAGAAAGTTTGAATTTTGCATTCGATTGGATTCATATTCAAACACACCTAAGCGTGCCGAGAAGTCTTTGTAAATGGTAATATGACGTTTTATATCTATTTTAGATGCATTAATTGACTCTGCGAGATGCTTTCGGTGTACTTATTATTAACTCTCGTAGCACTTTCAGCGTTTCGGTTGCAGTTAGATTATTATACACAGCCAAATGTATTTATAGGCGTTCTGAGCCCCCTTCCTGTTCCGTAACATTAAATAAAGTAACGTATTATTTAAATAGAGAATGTTTGAATTTTGCATTCGGTTGGATTCATATTCAAACACACCTAAGCGTGCCGAGAAGTCTTTGTAAGTGTTAATATGACATTTATATCTATCTTAGATGCAGTAGGCGACACTGCGAGATGCTTTCGGGTGTATTTGTTGTAAATTCTCGTAGCACTTTCAGCGTTTGGGTTGCAGTTAAATTATTATACACAGCCAAATGTATTTATAGGCGTTCTGAGCCCGCTACCTGTTCCGTAACATAAATAAAGTAACGAATTATTTGAATAGAGAATGTTTGAATTTTTCATTCGGTTGGATTCATATTCAAACACACCTAAGCGTGCCGAGATGTCTTTGTAAGTGGTAATATGACGTTTATATCTATTTTAGATGCATTAGGTGACACTGCGAGATGCTTTCGGTGTACTTATTATTAATTCTCGTAGCACTCTTAGCGTTTCAGTTGCAGTTAGATTATTATACACAGCCAAATGTATTTATAGGCGTTCTGAGCCCCCTACCTGTTCCGTAACATAAATAAAGTAACGAATTATTTGAATAGAGGATGTTTGAATTTTTCATTCGTTTGGATTCATATTCGAACACACCTAAGCGTGCCAAGAAGTCTTCGTTAGTGGTAATATGACGTTTATATCTATTTTAGATGCATTAGGTGACACTGCGAGATGCTTTCGGTGTAATTATTATTAATTCTCGTAGCACTTTCAGCGTTTCGGTTGCAGTTAGATTATTATACACAGCCAAATGTATTTATAGGCGTTCTGAGCCCCCTACCTGTTCCGTAACATAAATAAAGATACGAATTATTTGAATAGAAAATGTTTGAATTTTTCATTCGGTTGGATTCATATTCAAACACACTTAAGCGTGCCAAGAAGTTTTTGTAAGTGGTAATATGACGTTTTATATCTATTTTTGATGCATTAGGTGACACTGCGAGATGCTTTCGGTGTAGTTATTATTAATTCTCGTAGCACTCTTAGCGTTTCGGTTGCAATTAGATTATTATACACAGCCAATGTATTTATAGGCGTTCTGAGCCCCCTACCTGTTCCGTAACATAAATAAAGATACGAATTATTTGAATAGAAAATGTTTGAATTTTTCATTCGGTTGGATTCATATTCAAACACACTTAAGCGTGCCAAGAAGTCTTCGTAAGTGGTAATATGACGTTTATATCTATTTTAGATGCATTAGGTGACACTGCGAGATGCTTTCGGTGTAATTATTATTAATTCTCGTAGCACTTTCAGCGTTTCGGTTGCAGTTAGATTATTATACACAGCCAAATGTATTTATAGGCGTTCTGAGCCCCCTACCTGTTCCGTAACATAAATAAAGATACGAATTATTTGAATAGAAAATGTTTGAATTTTTCATTCGGTTGGATTCATATTCAAACACACTTAAGCGTGCCGAGAAGTCTTTGTAAGTGGTAATATGACGTTTATGTCTATTTTAGATGCAGTAGGCGACACTTCGAGATGCTTTCGGTGTACTTATTATTAATTCTCGTAGCACTTTCAGCGTTTCGGTTGCAGTTAGGTTATTATACACAGCTAAATGTATTTATAGGCGTTCTGAGCCCCCTTCCTGTTCCGTAACATAAATAAACTAACGTATTATTTGAATAGAGAATGTTTGAATTTTGCATTCGGTTGGATTCATATTCAAACACACCTAAGCGTGCCGAGAAGTCTTTGTAAGTGGTAATAAGACGTTTATATCTATTTTAGATGCAGTAGGCGACACTTCGAGATGCTTTCGGTGTACTTATTATTAATTCTCGTAGCACTTTCAGCGTTTCGGTTGCAGTTAGGTCATTATACACAGCTAAATATATTTATAGGCGTTCTGAGCCCTCTACTTGTTCCGTAGCATAAACAAAATAACGAAATATTTGAATAGAGAAAGTTTGAATTTTGCATTCGATTGGATTCATATTCAAACACACCTAAGCGTGCCGAGAAGTCTTTGTAAATGGTAATATGACGTTTATATCTATTTTAGATGCATTAATTGACTCTGCGAGATGCTTTCGGTGTACTTATTATTAACTCTCGTAGCACTTTCAGCGTTTCGGTTGCAGTTAGATTATTATACACAGCCAAATGTATTTATAGGCGTTCTGAGCCCCCTTCCTGTTCCGTAACATAAATAAAGTAACGTATTATTTAAATAGAGAATGTTTGAATTTTGCATTCGGTTGGATTCATATTCAAACACACCTAAGCGTGCCGAGAAGTCTTTGTAAGTGTTAATATGACTTTTATATCTATTTTAGATGCATTAGGTGACAGTGCGAGATGCTTTCGGTGTACTTATTATTAATTCTCGTAGCACTCTTAGCGTTTCGGTTGCAGTTAGATTATTATACACAGCCAAATGTATTTATAGGCGTTCTGAGCCCCGTACCTGTTCCGTAACATAAATAAAGTAACGAATTATTTGAATAGAGAATGTTTGAATTTTTCATTCGTTTGGATTCATATTCAAACACACCTAAGCGTGCCGAGAAGTCTTTGTAAGTGGTAATATGTCGTTTATATCTATTTTAGATGCATTAGGTGACACTGCGAGATGCTTTCGGTGTAATTATTATTAATTCTCGTAGCACTTTCAGCGTTTCGGTTGCAGTTAGATAATTATACACAGCCAAATGTATTTATAGGCGTTCTGACCCCCCTACCTGTTCCGTAACATAAATAAAGTAACGAATTATTTGAATAGAGAATGTTTGAATTTTTCATTCGGTTGGATTCATATTCAAACACACCTAAGCGTGCCGAGAAGTCTTTGTAAGTGGTAATATGTCGTATATATCTATTTTAGATGCATTAGGTGACCCTGCGAGATGCTTTCGGTGTACTTATTATTAATTCTCGTAGTACTCTTAGCGTTTCGGTTGCAGTTAGATTATTATACACAGCCAAATGTATTTATAGGCGTTCTGAGCCCCGTACCTGTTCCGTAACATAAATAAAGTAACGAATTATTTGAATAGAGAATGTTTGAATTTTTCATTCGTTTGGATTCATATTCAAACACACCTAAGCGTGCCGAGAAGTCTTTGTAAGTGGTAATATGACTTTTATATCTATTTTAGATGCATTAGGTGACACTGCGAGATGCTTTCGGTGTAATTATTATTAATTCTCGTAGCACTTTCAGCGTTTCGGTTGCAGTTAGATAATTATACACAGCCAAATGTATTTATAGGCGTTCTGACCCCCCTACCTGTTCCGTAACATAAATAAAGTAACGAATTATTTGAATAGAGAATGTTTGAATTTTTCATTCGGTTGGATTCATATTCAAACACACCTAAGCGTGCCGAGAAGTCTTTGTAAGTGGTAATATGTCGTTTATATCAATTTTAGATGCATTAGGTGACACTGCGAGATGCTTTCGGTGTACTTATTATTAATTCTCGTAGCACTTTCAGCGTTTCGGTTGCAGTTAGGTCATTATACACAGCTAAATATATTTATAGGCGTTCTGAGCCCTCTACTTGTTCCGTAGCATAAACAAAATAACGAAATATTTGAATAGAGAAAGTTTGATATTTGCATTCGATTGGATTCATATTCAAACACACCTAAGCGTGCCGAGAAGTCTTTATAAATGGTAATATGACGTTTATATCTATTTTAGATGCATTAATTGACTCTGCGAGATGCTTTCGGTGTACTTATTATTAACTCTCGTAGCACTTTCAGCGTTTCGGTTGCAGTTAGATTATTATACACAGCCAAATGTATTTATAGGCGTTCTGAGCCCCCTTCCTGTTCCGTAACATAAATAAAGTAACGTATTATTTAAATAGAGAATGTTTGAATTTTGCATTCGGTTGGATTCATATTCAAACACACCTAAGCGTGCCGAGAAGTCTTTGTAAGTGTTAATATGACTTTTATATCTATTTTAGATGCATTAGGTGACAGTGCGAGATGCTTTCGGTGTACTTATTATTAATTCTCGTAGCACTCTTAGCGTTTCGGTTGCAGTTAGATTATTATACACAGCCAAATGTATTTATAGGCGTTCTGAGCCCCGTACCTGTTCCGTAACATAAATAAAGTAACGAATTATTTGAATAGAGAATGTTTCAATTTTTCATTCGTTTGGATTCATATTCAAACACACCTAAGCGTGCCGAGAAGTCTTTGTAAGTGGTAATATGACTTTTATATCTATTTTAGATGCATTAGGTGACACTGCGAGATGCTTTCGGTGTAATTATTATTAATTCTCGTAGCACTTTCAGCGTTTCGGTTGCAGTTAGATAATTATACACAGCCAAATGTATTTATAGGCGTTCTGACCCCCCTACCTGTTCCGTAACATAAATAAAGTAACGAATTATTTGAATAGAGAATGTTTGAATTTTTCATTCGGTTGGATTCATATTCAAACACACCTAAGCGTGCCGAGAAGTCTTTGTAAGTGGTAATATGTCGTTTATATCTATTTTAGATGCATTAGGTGACACTGCGAGATGCTTTCGGTGTACTTATTATTAATTCTTGTAGCACTTTCAGCGTTTCGGTTGCAGTTAGATTATTATACACAGGCAAATGTATTTATAGGCGTTCTGAGCCCTCTACCTGTTCCGTAACATAAATAAAGAAACGAATTATTTGAATAGAGAACGTTTGAATTTTCCATTCGGTTGGATTCATATTCAAACACACCTAAGCGTGCCGAGAAGTCTTTGTAAGAGGTAATATGACATTTATATCTATCTTAGATGCAGTGGGCGACACTGCGAGATGCTTTCGGTGTATTTGTTGTAAATTCTCGTAGCACTTTCAGCGTTTGGGTTGCAGTTAAATTATTATACACAGCCAAATGTATTTATAGGCGTTCTGAGCCCGCTACCTGTTCCGTAACATAAATAAAGTAACGAATTATTTGAATAGAGAATGTTTGAATTTTTCATTCGGTTGGATTCATATTCAAACACACCTAAGCGTGCCGAGATGTTTTTGTAAGTGGTAATATGACGTTTATATCTATTTTAGATGCAGTAGGCGACACTTCGAGATGCTTTCGGTGTACTTATTATTAATTCTCGTAGCACTTTCAGCGTTTCGGTTGCAGTTAGGTCATTATACACAGCTAAATATATTTATAGGCGTTCTGAGCCCTCTACTTGTTCCGTAGCATAAACAAAATAACGAAATATTTGAATAGAGAAAGTTTGAATTTTGCATTCGATTGGATTCATATTCAAACACACCTAAGCGTGCCGAGAAGTCTTTGTAAATGGTAATATGACGTTTATATCTATTTTAGATGCATTAATTGACTCTGCGAGATGCTTTCGGTGTACTTATTATTAACTCTCGTAGCACTTTCAGCGTTTCGGTTGCAGTTAGATTATTATACACAGCCAAATGTATTTATAGGCGTTCTGAGCCCCCTTCCTGTTCCGTAACATAAATAAAGTAACGTATTATTTAAATAGAGAATGTTTGAATTTTGCATTCGGTTGGATTTATATTCAAACACACCTAAGCGTGCCGAGAAGTCTTTGTAAGTGTTAATATGACTTTTATATCTATTTTAGATGCATTAGGTGACAGTGCGAGATGCTTTCGGTGTACTTATTATTAATTCTCGTAGCACTCTTAGCGTTTCGGTTGCAGTTAGATTATTATACACAGCCAAATGTATTTATAGGCGTTCTGAGCCCCGTACCTGTTCCGTAACATAAATAAAGTAACGAATTATTTGAATAGAGAATGTTTGAATTTTTCATTCGTTTGGATTCATATTCAAACACACCTAAGCGTGCCGAGAAGTCTTTGTAAGTGGTAATATGACTTTTATATCTATTTTAGATGCATTAGGTGACACTGCGAGATGCTTTCGGTGTAATTATTATTAATTCTCGTAGCACTTTCAGCGTTTCGGTTGCAGTTAGATAATTATACACAGCCAAATGTATTTATAGGCGTTCTGACCCCCCTACCTGTTCCGTAACATAAATAAAGTAACGAATTATTTGAATAGAGAATGTTTGAATTTTTCATTCGGTTGGATTCATATTCAAACACACCTAAGCGTGCCGAGAAGTCTTTGTAAGTGGTAATATGTCGTTTATATCTATTTTAGATGCATTAGGTGACACTGCGAGATGCTTTCGGTGTACTTATTATTAATTCTTGTAGCACTTTCAGGGTTTCGGTTGCAGTTAGATTATTATACACAGGAAAATGTATTTATAGGCGTTCTGAGCCCTCTACCTGTTCCGTAACATAAATAAAGAAACGAATTATTTGAATAGAGAACATTTGAATTTTCCATTCGGTTGGATTCATATTCAAACACACCTAAGCGTGCCGAGAAGTCTTTGTAAGAGGTAATATGACATTTATATCTATCTTAGATGCAGTAGGCGACACTGCGAGATGCTTTCGGTGTATTTGTTGTAAATTCTCGTAGCACTTTCAGCGTTTGGGTTGCAGTTAAATTATTATACACAGCCAAATGTATTTATAGGCGTTCTGAGCCCGCTACCTGTTCCGTAACATAAATAAAGTAACGAATTATTTGAATAGAGAATGTTTGAATTTTTCATTCGGTTGGATTCATATTCAAACACACCTAAGCGTGCCGAGATGTCTTTGTAAGTGGTAATATGACGTTTATATCTATTTTAGATGCATTAGGTGACACTGCGAGATGCTTTCGGTGTACTTATTATTAATTCTCGTAGCACTCTTAGCGTTTCGGTTGCAGTTAGATTATTATACACAGCCAAATGTATTTATAGGCCTTCTGAGCCCCCTACCTGTTCCGTAACATAAATAAAGTAACGAATTATTTGAATAGAGGATGTTTGAATTTTTCATTCGTTTGGATTCATATTCGAACACACCTAAGCGTGCCAAGAAGTCTTCGTAAGTGGTAATATGACGTTTATATCTATTTTAGATGCATTAGGTGACACTGCGAGATGCTTTCGGTGTAATTATTATTAATTCTCGTAGCACTTTCAGCGTTTCGGTTGCAGTTAGATTATTATACACAGCCAAATGTATTTATAGGCGTTCTGAGCCCCCTACCTGTTCCGTAACATAAATAAAGATACGAATTATTTGAATAAAAAATGTTTGAATTTTTCATTCGGTTGGATTCATATTCAAACACACTTAAGCGTGCCAAGAAGTTTTTGTAAGTGGTAATATGACGTTTATATCTATTTTTGATGCATTAGGTGACACTGCGAGATGCTTTCGGTGTAGTTATTATTAATTCTCGTAGCACTCTTAGCGTTTCGGTTGCAATTAGATTATTATACACAGCCAAATGTATTTATAGGCGTTCTGAGCCCCCTACCTGTTTCGTAACATAAATAAAGTAACGAATTATTTGAATAGAGAATGTTTGAATTTTTCATTCGGTTGAATTCATATTCAAACATACCTAAGCGTGCCGAGAAGTCTTTGTAAGTGGTAATATGACGTTTATATCTATTTTAGATGCATTAGGTGACACTGCGAGATGCTTTCGGTGTACTTATTATTAATATTCGTAGCACTTTCAGCGTTTCGGTTGGAGTTAGATTATTATACACAGCCAAATGTATTTATAGGCGTTCTGAGCCCCCTACCTGTTTCGTAACATAAATAAAGTAACGAATTATTTGAATAGAGAATGTTTGAATTTTTCATTCGGTTGAATTCATATTCAAACATACCTAAGCGTGCCGAGAAGTCTTTGTAAGTGGTAATATGACTTTTATATCTATTTTAGATGCATTAGGTGACACTGCGAGATGCTTTCGGTGTACTTATTATTAATTCTCGTAGCACTCTTAGCGTTTCGGTTGCAGTTAGATTATTATACACAGCCAAATGTATTTATAGGCGTTCTGAGCCCCCTACCTGTTCCGTAACATAAATAAAGTAACGAATTATTTGAATAGAGAATGTTTGAATTTTTCATTCGGTTGGATTCATATTCAAACGCAACTAAGCGTGCCGAGAAGTCTTTGTAAGTGGTAATATGACGATTATATCTATTTTAGATGCATTAGGTGACACTGCGAGATGCTTTCGGTGTACTTATTATTAATTTTCGTAGCACTTTCAGCGTTTCGGTAGCAGTTAAATAATTATACACATCTAAATTTATTTATAGGCGTTCTGAGCCCCCTACCTGTTCTGTAACATAAATAAAGTAACGAATTATTTGAAAAGAGAATGTTTGAATTTTTCATTCGGTTGGATTCATATGCAAACACACCTAAGCGTGCCGAGAAGTCTTTGTAAGTGGTAATATGTCGTTTATATCTATTTTAGATGCATTAGGTGACATTGCGAGATGCTTTCGGTGTACTTATTATTAATTCTCGTAGCACTTTCAGCGTTTCGGTTGCAGTAGATTATTATACACAGCCAAATGTATTTATAGGCGTTCTGAGCCCCCTACCTGTTCCGTAACATAAATAAAGTAACGAATTATTTGAATAGAGAACGTTTGAATTTTGCATTCGGTTGGATTCATATTCAAAAATGCCTAAGCGTGCCGAGAAGTTTTTGTAAGTGGTAATATGACGTTTATATCTATCTTAGATGCAGTAGGCGACACTGCGAGATGCTTTCGGTGTATTTGTTGTAAATTCTCCTAGCACTTTCAGAGTTTCGGTTGCAGTTAGGTAATTATACACAGCCAAATGTATTTATAGGCGTTCTGAGCCCTCTACCTGTTCCGTAACATAAACAAAGTAACGAATTATTTGAATAGAGAACGCTTGAATTTTGCATTCGGTTGGACGATATTCAAACACACCTAAGCGTGCCGAGAAGTCTTCGTAAGTGGTAATGTGACTTTTATATCTTTTTTAGATGCATAACGTGACACTGCGAGATGCTTTCGGTGTAGTTATTATTAATTTTCGTGGCACTTTCAGCGTTTCGGTAGCAGTTAGGTAATTATACACATCTAAATTTATTTATAGGCGTTCTGAACCCTCTACCTGTTCCGTAACATAAACAAAATAACGAATTATTTGAATAAAGAACGTTTGAATTTTGCATTCGGTTGGATTCATATTCAAACACGACTAAGCGTGCCGAGAAGTCTTTGTAAGTGGTAATATGACGTTTATATCTATCTTAGATGGATTAGGTGACACTGCGAGATGCTTTCGGTGTACTTATTATTAATTCTCGTAGCACTTTTAGCGTTACGGTTGCAGTTAGATTATTATACACAGCCAAATGTATTTATAGGCGTTCTGAGCCCCCTACCTGTTCCGTAACATAAATAAAGTAACGAATTATTTGAATAGAGAACGTTTGAATTTTGCATTCGGTTGGATTCATATTCAAAAATGCCTAAGCGAGCCGAGAAGTTTTTGTAAGTGGTAATATGACGTTTATATCTATCTTAGATGCAGTAGGCGACACTGCGAGATGCTTTCGGTGTATTTGTTGTAAATTCTCCTAGCACTTTCAGCGTTTCGGTTGCAGTTAGGTAATTATACACAGCTAAATGTATTTATAGGCGTTCTGAGCCCTCTACCTGTTCCGTAACATAAACAAAGTAACGAATTATTTGAATAGAGAACGTTTGAATTTTGCATTCGGTTGGATTCATATTCAAACACGCCTAAGCGTGCCGAGAAGGGTTTGTAAGTGGTAATATGATGTTTGTATCTATTTTAGATTGCATTAGGTGACACTGCGAGATGCTTTCTGTGTACTAGTTATTAATTCTCGTAGCACTTTCAGCGTTTGGGTTCCAGTTAAATTATTATACACAGCCAAATGTATTTATAGGCGGTCTGAGCCCGCTACCTGTTCCGTAACATAAACAAAGTAACGAATTATTTGAATAGAGAACGCTTGAATTTTGCATTCGGTTGGATGATATTCAAACACACCTAAGCGTGCCGAGAAGTCTTCGTAAGTGGCAATGTGACGTTTATATCTATTTTAGATGCATAACGTGACACTGCGAGATGCTTTCGGTGTAATTATTATTAATTTTCGTAGCACTTTCAGCGTTTCGCTAGCAGTTAGGTAATTATACGCATCTAAATTTATTTATAGGCGTTCTGAGCCCCCTACCTGTTCCGTAACATAAATAAAGTAACGAATTATTTGAATAGAGAACGTTTGAATTTTCCATTCGGTTGGATTCATATTCAAACACACCTAAGCGTGCCGAAAAGTTTTTGTAAGTGGTAATATGACGTTTATATCTATCTTAGATGCAGTAGGCGACACTGCGAGATGCTTTCGGTGTATTTGTTGTAAATTCTCCTAGCACTTTCAGCATTTCGGTTGCAGTTAGGTAATTATACACAGCTAAATGTATTTATAGGCGTTCTGAGCCCTCTACCTGTTCCGTAACATAAATAAAGTAACGAATTATTTGAATTTTTCATTCGGTTGGATTCATATTCAAACACACCTAAGCGTGCCGATAAGCCTTTGTAAGTGGTAATATGTCGTTTATATCTATTTTAGATGCATTAGGTGACACTGCGAGATGCTTTCGGTGTACTTATTATTAATTCTAGTAGCGCTTTCAGCGTTTCGGTTGCAGTTAGATAATTATACACAGCCAAATGTATTTATAGGCGTTCTGAGCCCCCTACCTGTTCCGTAACATAAATAAAGTAACGAATTATTTGAATAGAGAACGTTTGAATTTTGCATTCGGTTGGATTCATATTCAAAAATGCCTAAGCGTGCCGAGAAGTTTTTGTAAGTGGTAATATGACGTTTATATCTATCTTAGATGCAGTAGGCGACACTGCGAGATGCTTTCGGTGTATTTGTTGTAAATTCTCCTAGCACTTTTAGAGTTTCGGTTGCAGTTAGGTAATTATACACAGCTAAATGTATTTATAGGCGTTCTGAGCCCTCTACCTGTTCCGTAACATAAACAAAGTAACGAATTATTTAAATAGAGAACGCTTGAATTTTGCATTCGGTTGGATGATATTCAAACACACCTAAGCGTACCGAGAAGTCTTCGTAAGTGGTAATGTGACGTTTATATCTATTTTAGATGCATAACGTGACACTGCGAGATGCTTTCGGTGTAGTTATTATTAATTTTCGTAGCACTTTCAGCGTTTCGGTAATAGTTAGGTAATTATACACATCTAAATTTATTTATAGGCGTTCTGAGCCCTCTACCTGTTCCGTAACATAAACAAAATAACGAATTATTTGAATAAAGAACGTTTGAATTTTGCATTCGGTTGGATTCATATTCAAACACGACTAAGCGTGCCGAGAAGTCTTTTTAAGTGGTAATATGACGTTTATATCTATTTTAGATGCATTAGGTGACACTGCGAGATGCTTTCGGTGTACTTATTATTAATTCTCGTAGCACTTTCAGCGTTTCGGTTGCAGTTAGGTAATTATGCACAGTATTTATAGGCATTCTGAGCACTCTACGTGATCCGTAACATAAACAAAGTAACGAATTATTTTAATAGAGAACGTTTGAATTTTGCATTCGGTTGGATTCATATTCAAACACGCCTAAGCGTGCCGAGGAGTCTTTGTAAGTGGTAATATGACGTTTATATCTATTTTAGATGCATTAGGTGACACTGCGAGATGCTTTCGGTGTACTTATTATTAATTCTCGTAGCACTTTCAGCGTTTCGGTTGCAGTTAGTTATTTATGCACAGTATTTATAGGCATTCTGAGCACTCTACGTGATCCGTAACATAAACAAAGTAACGAATTATTTTAATAGAGAACGTTTGAATTTTTCATTCGGTTGGATTCATATTCAAACACACCTAAGCGTGCCGAGAAGACTTTGTAAGTGGTAATATGACGTTTGTATCTATTTTAGATGCATTAGGTGACACTGCGAAATGCTTTCGGTGTACTTATTAATAATTCTCGTAGCACTTTTAGCGTTTCGGTTGCAGTTAGATTATTATACACAGCCAAATGTATTTATAGGCGTTCTGAGCCCCCTACCTGTTCCGTAACATAAATAAAGTAACGAATTATTTGAAAAGAGAATGTTTGAATTTTTCATTTGGTTGGATTCATACTCAAACACAAGTAAGCGTGCCGAGAAGTCTTTGTAAGTGGTAATGTGTACGTTTATATCTATTTTAGATGCATTAGGTGACACTGCGAGATGCTTTCGGTGTACTTATTATTAATTTTTGTAGCAATTTTAGCGTTTCGGTTGCAGTTATGTAATTATACACATCTAAATGTAATTATAGGCGTTCTGAGCTTTCTACCTGTTCCGTAACATAAACAAGGTAACGAATTATTTAAATAGAGAACGTTTGAATTTTACATTCGTTTGGATTCATATTCAAACACACCTAAGCTTACCGAGAAGTCTTCGTCAGTGGTATTATAACGTTTATATCTATTTTAGATGCAGTAGGTGACACTGCGAGATGCTTTCGGTGTACTTATTATTAATTCTCCTAGAACTCTGAGCGTTTCGGTTGCAGTTAGGTTATTATACAGAGCTATATATATTTATAGGCCTTCTGAGTCCTTTAGTGGTTCCGTAACATAAACAAAATAACGAAATATTTGAATAGAGAATGTTTGAATTTTGCATTCGATTGGATTCATATTCGAACACACCTAAGCGTGCCAAGAGGTCTTCGTAAGTGGTAATGTGACGTTTATATCTATCATAGATTCAGTAGCTGACAACTCGAGATGCTTTCGGTGTAATTATTATTAATTTTCGTAGCAACTTCAGCGTTTCGGTTGCAGTTAGGTTATTATACACAGCTATATATAGTTATAGGCCTTCTGAGCCTCTACCTGTTCCGTAACATAAACACAGTAACGAATTATTTAAATAGAGAACGTTTGAATTTTGCATTCGGTTGGATTCATATTCAAACACACCTAAGCGTGCCGAGAAGTCTTCGTAAGTGGTAATATGAAGTTTTTATCTATTTTAGATGCAGTACGTGACACTGCGAGAGGCTTGCTGTGTAATTATTATTAATTTTTCTAGCACTTTCAGCGTTTCGGTTGCAGTTAGGTTATTATACACACCTAAATATATTTATAGACGTTCTGAGCCTTCTACTTGTTCCGTAGCATAAACGAAATAACGAAATATTTGAATAGAGAATGTTTGAATTTTGCATTCGAATGGATTCATATCAAACACACCTAAGCGCGCCGAGAAGTCTTCGTAAGTGGTAATGTGACGTCTATATCTATCATAGATTCAGTAGCTGACATTGCGAGATGCTTTCAATTTAATTATGGTTAATTTTCGTAGCACCTTCAGCGTTTCGGTGCAGTTAGGTTATTATACACAGCTATATATATTTATAGGCCTTCTGAGTCTTTTAGTGGTTCCGTAACATAAACAAAATAACGAAATATTTGAATAGAGAATGTTTGAATTTTGCATTCGATTAGATTTATATTCGAACACACCTAAGCGTGCCGAGAAGTCTTCGTAAGTGGTAATGTGGCGTTTATATCTATCATAGATTCAGTAGCTGACAACTCGAGTTGCTTTCGGTGTAATTATTATTAATTTTCGTAGCAACTTCAGCGTTTCGGTTGCAGTTAGGTTATTATTCACAGCTATATATATTTATAGGCCTTCTGAGCCCTTTAGTTGTTCCGTAACATAAACAAAATAACGAAATATTTGAATAGAGGATGTTTGAATTTTACATTCGATTGGATTCATATTCAAACACACCTAAGCGTGCCGAGAAGTCTTCGTAAGTGGTAATGTGACGTTTAGATCTATCTTAGATTCAGTAGCTGACACTGCGAGATGCTTTCGTGAAATTATTATTAATTTTCGTAGCACTTTCAGCGTTTCGGTTGCAGTTAGGTTATTATACACAGCTAAATATATTTATAGACGTACTGAGCCTTCTACTTTTTCCGTAGCATAAACAAAATAACGAAATATTTTGAATAGAGAATGTTAGAATTTTGCATTCGAATGGATTCATATTCAAACACACCTAAGTGTGCCGAGAAGTTTTCGTCAGTGGTATTATGACGTTTATATCTATTTTAGATGCAGTAGTTGACACTGTGAGATGCTTTCGGTGTACCTATTATTAATTATGCTAGAACTTTCAGCGTTTCGGTTGAAGTTAGGTTATTATACACAGCTAAATGTATTTATAGGCGTTCTGAGCCCGCTACCTGTTGCGTAACATAAACAAAGTAACGAATTATTTGAATAGAGAACGCTTGAATTTTGCATTCGGTTGAATTCATATTCAAACACACTTCAGCGTGCCGAAATAGTCTTCGTAAGTGGTAATGTGACGTTTATATCTATTTTAGATGCATTAGGTGACACTGCGAGATGCTTTCGGTGTACTTATTGTTAATTTTCGTAGCACTTTCAGCGTTTCGGTTGCAGTTAAATTATTATACACAGCCAAATGTATTTATAGGCGTTCTGAGCCCGCTACCTGTTGCGTAACATAAACAAAGTAACGAATTATTTGAATAGAGAACGCTTAAATTTTGCATTCGGTTGAATTCATATTCAAACACACTTCAGCGTGCCGAAATAGTCTTCGTAAGTGGTAATGTGACGTTTATATCTATTTAAATGCATTAGGTGACACTGCGAGGTGCTTTCGGTGTACTTATTGTTAATTTTCGTAGCACTTTCAGCGTTTCGGTTGCAGTTAAATTATTATACACAGCCAAATGTATTTATAGGCGTTCTGAGCCCGCTACCTGTTGCGTAACATAAACAAAGTAACGAATTATTTGAATAGAGAACGCTTGAATTTTGCATTCGAATGGATTCATATTCAAACACACCTAAGCGTGCAGAGAAGTTTTCGTAAGTGGTAATGTGACGTTTATATCTATCATAGATTCACTAGGTGACATTGCGAGATGCTTTCGGTGTAATTATTATTAATTTTCGTAGCACCTTTAGCGTTTCGGTTGCAGTTAGGTTATTATACACAGTTAAATGTATTTATAGGCGTTCTGAGCCCACTACCTGTTCCGTAACATAAACAAAGTAACGAATTATTTGAATAGAGAACGCTTAAATTTTGCATTCGGTTGAATTCATATTCAAACACACTTCAGCGTGCCGAAATAGTCTTCGTAAGTGGTAATGTGACGTTTATATCTATTTTAGATGCATTAGGTGACACTGCGAGATGCTTTCGGTGTACTTATTGTTAATTTTCGTAGCACTTTCAGCGTTTCGGTTGCAGTTAAATTATTATACACAGCCAAATGTATTTATAGGCGTTCTGAGCCCGCTACCTGTTGCGTAACATAAACAAAGAAACGAATTATTTGAATAGAGAACGCTTGAATTTTGCATTCGAATGGATTCATATTCAAACACACCTAAGCGTGCCGAGAAGTCTTCGTAAGTGGTAATGTGACGTTTATATCTATCATAGATTCACTAGGTGACATTGCGAGATGCTTTCGGTGTAATTATTATTAATTTTCGTAGCACCTTTAGCGTTTCGGTTGCAGTTAGGTTATTATACACAGCTAAATGTATTTATAGGCGTTCTGAGCCCGCTACCTGTTCCGTAACATAAACAAAATAACGAATTATTTGAATAGAGAACGCTTAAATTTTGCATTCGGTTGAATTCATATTCAAACACACTTCAGCGTGCCGAAATAGTCTTCGTAAGTGGTAATGTGACGTTTATATCTATTTTAGATGCATTAGGTGACACTGCGAGATGCTTTCGGGGTACTTATTGTTAATTTTCGTAGCACTTTCAGCGTTTCGGTTGCAGTTAAATTATTATACACAGCCAAATGTATTTATAGGCGTTCTGAGCCCGCTACCTGTTGCGTAACATAAACAAAGTAACGAATTATTTAAATAGAGAACGCTTGAATTTTGCATTCGAATGGATTCATATTCAAACACACCTAAGCGTGCCGAGAAGTCTTCGTAAGTGGTAATGTGACGTTTATATCTATCATAGATTCCCTAGGTGACATTGCGAGATGCTTTCGGTGTAATTATTATTAATTTTCGTAGCACCTTTAGCGTTTCGGTTGCAGTTAGGTTATTATACACAGTTAAATGTATTTATAGGCGTTCTGAGCCCACTACCTGTTCCGTAACATAAACAAAGTAACGAATTATTTGAATAGAGAATGTTTGCAATTTGCATTCGGTTGGATTCATATTCAAACTCACCTAAGCGTGCCGAGAAGTTTTTGTAAGTGGTAATATGACGTTTATATATATTTTAGATGCATTGGGTGACACTGCGAGATGCTTTCGGTGCACTTATTATTAATTCTAGTAGCACTTTCAGCGTTTCGGTTGCAGTTAAATTATTATACACAGCCAAATGTATTTATAGGCGTTCTGAGCCCTCTACCTGTTCCGTAACATAAACAAAATAACGAAATATTTGAATAGAGAATGTTTGAATTTTGCATTCGATTGGATTCATATTCAAACACACCTAAGCCTGCCGAGAAGTCTTCGTAAGTGGTAATGTGACGTTTATATCTATTTTAGATGCATTAGGTGACACTGCGAGATGCTTTCGGTGTACCTATTATTAATTATTCTAGAACTTTCAGCGTTGCGGATGCAGGTAGGTTATTATACACAGCTAAATGTAGTTATAGGCGTTTGAGCCCTCTACCTGTTCCGTAACATAAACAAAATAACGAATTATTTAAATAGAGAACGCTTAAATTTTGCATTCGTTTGGATTCATATTCAAACACACCTAAGCGTGCCGAGAAGTCTTCGTAAGTGGTAATGTGACGTTTAGATCTATCTTAGATTCAGTAGCTGACACTGCGAAATGCTTTCGGTGTACTTATTAATAATTCTCGTAGCACTTTTAGCGTTTCGGTTGCAGTTAGATTATTATACACAGCCAAATGTATTTATAGGCGTTCTGAGCCCCCTACCTGTTCCGTAACATAAATAAAGTAACGAATTATTTGAATAGAGAATGTTTGAATTTTTCATTCGGTTGGATTCATATTCAAACACAAGTAAGCGTGCCGAGAAGTCTTTGTAAGTGGTAATATGTACGTTTATATCTATTTTAGATGCATTAGGTGACACTGCGAGATTCTTTCGGTGTACTTATTATTAATTCTCGTAGCACTTTCAGCGTTTCGGTTGCAGTTAGGTAATTATACACAGCTAAATGTATTTATAGGCGTTCTGAGCCCTTTACCTGTTCCGTAACAAAAACAAAGTAACGAATTATTTGAATAGAGAACGTTTGAATTTTGCCTTCGGTTGGATTCATATTCAAACACGCCTAAGCGTGCCGAGAAGTCATTGTAAGTGGTAATATGACGTTTATATCTATTTTAGATGCATTAGGTGACACTGCGAGATGCTTTCGGTGTACTTATTATTAATTTTTGTAGCAATTTCAGCGTTTCGGTTGCAGTTATGTAATTATACACATCTAAATGTAATTATAGGCGTTCTGAGCTTTCTACCTGTTCCGTAACATAAACAAGGTAACGAATTATTTAAATAGAGAACGTTTGAATTTTGCATTCGTTTGGACACACCTAAGCTTACCGAGAAGTCTTCGTCAGTGGTATTATAACGTTTATATCTATTTTAGATGCAGTAGGTGACACTGCGAGATGCTTTCGGTGTACTTATTATTAATTCTCCTAGAACTCTGAGCGTTTCGGTTGCAGTTAGGTTATTATACAGAGCTATATATATTTATAGGCCTTCTGAGTCCTTTAGTGGTTCCGTAACATAAACAAAATAACGAAATATTTGAATAGAGAATGTTTGAATTTTGCATTCGATTGGATTCATATTCGAACACACCTAAGCGTGCCAAGATGTCTTCGTAAGTGGTAATGTGACGTTTATATCTATCATAGATTCAGTAGCTGACAACTCGAGATGCTTTCGGTGTAATTATTATTAATTTTCGTAGCAACTTCAGCGTTTCGGTTGCAGTTAGGTTATTATACACAGCTATATATATTTATAGGCCTTCTGAGCCCTCTACCTGTTCCGTAACATAAACACAGTAACGAATTATTTAAATAGAGAACGTTTGAATGTTGCATTCGGTTGGATTCATATTCAAACACACCTAAGCGTGCCGAGAAGTCTTCGTAAGTGGTAATATGAAGTTTTTATCTATTTTAGATGCAGTACGTGACACTGCGAGAGGCTTGCGGTGTAATTATTATTAATTTTTCTAGCACTTTCAGCGTTTCGGTTGCAGTTAGGTTATTATACACACCTAAATATATTTATAGACGTTCTGAGCCTTCTACTTGTTCCGTAGCATAAACGAAATAACGAAATATTTGAATAGAGAATGTTTGAATTTTGCATTCGAATGGATTCATATTCAAACACACCTAAGCGCGCTGAGAAGTCTTCGTAAGTGGTAATGTGACGTCTATATCTATCATAGATTCAGTAGCTGACATTGCGAGATGCTTTCAATTTAATTATGGTTAATTTTCGTAGCACCTTCAGCGTTTCGGTTGCAGTTAGGTTATTATACACAGCTATATATATTTATAGGCCTTCTGAGTCTTTTAGTGGTTCCGTAACATAAACAAAATAACGAAATATTTGAATAGAGAATGTTTGAATATTGCATTCGATTTGATTCATATTCGAACACACCTAAGCGTGCCGAGAACTCTTCGTAAGTGGTAATGTGGCGTTTATATCTATCATAGATTCAGTAGCTGACAACTCAAGTTGCTTTCGGTGTAATTATTATTAATTTTCGTAGCAACTTCAGCGTTTCGGTTGCAGTTAGGTTATTATTCACAGCTATATATATTTATAGGCCTTCTGAGCCCTTTAGTTGTTCCGTAACATAAACAAAATAACGAAATATTTGAATAGAGGATGTTTGAATTTTACATTCGATTGGATTCATATTCAAACACACCTAAGCGTGCCGAGAAGTCTTCGTAAGTGGTAATGTGACGTTTAGATCTATCTTAGATTCAGTAGCTGACACTGCGAGATGCTTTCGTGAAATTATTATTAATTTTCGTAGCACTTTCAGCGTTTCGGTTGCAGTTAGGTTATTATACACAGCTAAATATATTTATAGACGTACTGAGCCTTCTACTTTTTCCGTAGCATAAACAAAATAACGAAATATTTTGAATAGAGAATGTTTGAATTTTGCATTCGAATGGATTCATATTCAAACACACCTAAGTGTGCCGAGAAGTTTTCGTCAGTGGTATTATGACGTTTATATCTATTTTAGATGCAGTAGTTGACACTGCGAGATGCTTTCGGTGTACCTATTATTAATTATGCTAGAACTTTCAGCGTTTCGGTTGAAGTTAGGTTATTATACACAGCTAAATGTATTTATAGGCGTTCTGAGCCCTCTACCTGTTCCGTAACATAAACAAAATAACGAATTATTTGAATAGAGAACGCTTAAATTTTGCATTCGGTTGAATTCATATTCAAACACACTTCAGCGTGCCGAAATAGTCTTCGTAAGTGGTAATGTGACGTTTATATCTATTTTAGATGCATTAGGTGACACTGCGAGATGCTTTCGGTGTACTTATTGTTAATTTTCGTAGCACTTTCAGCGTTTCGGTTGCAGTTAGGTAATTATACACAGTTAAATGTATTTATAGGCGTTCTGAGCCCACTACCTGTTCCGTAACATAAACAAAGTAACGAATTATTTGAATAGAGAATGTTTGCAATTTGCATTCGGTTGGATTCATATTCAAACTCACCTAAGCGTGCCGAGAAGTTTTTGTAAGTGGTAATATGACGTTTATATATATTTTAGATGCATTGGGCGACACTGCGAGATGCTTTCGGTGTACTTATTATTATTTCTAGTAGCACTTTCATCGTTTCGGTTGCAGTTAAATTATTATACACAGCCAAATGTATTTATAGGCGTTCTGAGCCCGCTACCTGTTGCGTAACATAAACAAAGTAACGAATTATTTGAATAGAGAACGCTTGAATTTTGCATTCGAATGGATTCATATTCAAACTCACCTAAGCGTGCCGAGAAGTCTTCGTAAGTGGTAATGTGACGTTTATATCTATCATAGATTCACTAGGTGACATTGCGAGATGCTTTCGGTGTAATTATTATTAATTTTCGTAGCACCTTTAGCGTTTCGGTTGCAGTTAGGTTATTATACACAGTTAAATGTATTTATAGGCGTTCTGAGCCCACTACCTGTTCCGTAACATAAACAAAGTAACGAATTATTTGAAAGAGAATGATTGCAATTTGCATTCGGTTGGATTCATATTCAACCTCACCTAAGCGTGCCGAGAAGTTTTTGTAAGTGGTAATATGACGTTTATATATATTTTAGATGCATTGGGTGACACTGCGAGATGCTTTTGGTGTACTTATTATTAATTCTAGTAGCACTTTCAGCGTTTCGGTTGCAGTTAAATTATTATACACAGCCAAATGTATTTATAGGCGTTCTGAGCCCTCTACCTGTTCCGTAACATAAACAAAATAACGAATTATTTGAATAGAGAACGCTTAAATTTTGCATTCGATTGGATTCATATTCAAACACACCTAAGCGTGCCGAGAAGTCTTCGTAAGTGGTAATGTGACATTTAGATCTATCTTAGATTCAGTAGCTGACACTGCGAGATGCTTTCGGTGTACTTATTATTAATTCTCCTAGCACTTTCAGCGTTTCGGTTGCAGTTAGGTAATTATACACAGCTAAATGTATTTATAGGCGTTCTGAGCCCTTTACCTGTTCCGTAACATAAACAAAGTAACGAATTATTTGAATAGAGAACGTTTGAATTTTGCATTCGGTTGGATTCATATTCAAACACACCTAAGCTTACCGAGAAGTCTTCGTCAGTGGTATTATAACGTTTATATCTATTTTAGATGCAGTAGGTGACACTGCGAGATGCTTTCGGTGTACTTATTATTAATTCTCCTAGAACTCTGAGCGTTTCGGTTGCAGTTAGGTTATTATACAGAGCTATATATATTTATAGGCCTTCTGAGTCCTTTAGTGGTTCCGTAACATAAACAAAATAACGAAATATTTGAATAGAGAATGTTTGAATTTTGCATTCGATTGGATTCATATTCGAACACACCTAAGCGTGCCAAGAGGTCTTCGTAAGTGGTAATGTGACGTTTATATCTATCATAGATTCAGTAGCTGACAACTCGAGATGCTTTCGGTGTAATTATTATTAATTTTCGTAGCAACTTCAGCGTTTCGGTTGCAGTTAGGTTATTATACACAGCTATATATATTTATAGGCCTTCTGAGCCCTCTACCTGTTCCGTAACATAAACACAGTAACGAATTATTTAAATAGAGAACGTTTGAATTTTGCATTCGGTTGGATTCATATTCAAACACACCTAAGCGTGCCGAGAAGTCTTCGTAAGTGGTAATATGAAGTTTTTATCTATTTTAGATGCAGTACGTGACACTGCGAGAGGCTTGCGGTGTAATTATTATTAATTTTTCTAGCACTTTCAGCGTTTCGGTTGCAGTTAGGTTATTATACACACCTAAATATATTTATAGACGTTCTGAGCCTTCTACTTGTTCCGTAGCATAAACGAAATAACGAAATATTTGAATAGAGAATGTTTGAATTTTGCATTCGAATGGATTCATATTCAAACACACCTAAGCGCGCCGAGAAGTCTTCGTAAGTGGTAATGTGACGTCTATATCTATCATAGATTCAGTAGCTGACATTGCGAGATGCTTTCAATTTAATTATGGTTAATTTTCGTAGCACCTTCAGCGTTTCGGTGCAGTTAGGTTATTATACACAGCTATATATATTTATAGGCCTTCTGAGTCTTTTAGTGGTTCCGTAACATAAACAAAATAACGAAATATTTGAATAGAGAATGTTTGAATTTTGCATTCGATTTGATTCATATTCGAACACACCTAAGCGTGCCGAGAAGTCTTCGTAAGTGGTAATGTGGCGTTTATATCTATCATAGATTCAGTAGCTGACAACTCGAGTTGCTTTCGGTGTAATTATTATAAATTTTCGTAGCAACTTCAGCGTTTCGGTTGCAGTTAGGTTATTATTCACAGCTATATATATTTATAGGCCTTCTGAGCCCTTTAGTTGTTCCGTAACATAAACAAAATAACGAAATATTTGAATAGAGGATGTTTGAATTTTACATTCGATTGGATTCATATTCAAACACACCTAAGCGTGCCGAGAAGTCTTCGTAAGTGGTAATGTGACGTTTAGATCTATCTTAGATTCAGTAGCTGACACTGCGAGATGCTTTCGTGAAATTATTATTAATTTTCGTAGCACTTTCAGCGTTTCGGTTGCAGTTAGGTTATTATACACAGCTAAATATATTTATAGACGTACTGAGCCTTCTACTTTTTCCGTAGCATAAACAAAATAACGAAATATTTTGAATAGAGAATGTTTGAATTTTGCATTCGAATGGATTCATATTCAAACACACCTAAGTGTGCCGAGAAGTTTTCGTCAGTGGTATTATGACGTTTATATCTATTTTAGATGCAGTAGTTGACACTGCGAGATGCTTTCGGTGTACCTATTATTAATTATGCTAGAACTTTCAGCGTTTCGGTTGAAGTTAGGTTATTATACACAGCTAAATGTATTTATAGGCGTTCTGAGCCCTCTACCTGTTCCGTAACATAAACAAAATAACGAATTATTTGAATAGAGAACGCTTAAATTTTGCATTCGGTTGAATTCATATTCAAACACACTTCAGCGTGCCGAAATAGTTTTCGTAAGTGGTAATGTGACGTTTATATCTATTTTAGATGCATTAGGTGACACTGCGAGATGCTTTCGGTGTACTTATTGATAATTTTCGTAGCACTTTCAGCGTTTCGGTTGCAGTTAAATTATTATACACAGCCAAATGTATTTATAGGCGTTCTGAGCCCGCTAGCTGTTGCGTAACATAAACAAAGTAACGAATTATTTGAATAGAGAACGCTTGAATTTTGCATTCGAATGGATTCATATTCAAACACACCTAAGCGTGCCGAGAAGTCTTCGTAAGTGGTAATGTGACGTTTATATCTACCATAGATTCACTAGGTGACATTGCGAGATGCTTTCGGTGTAATTATTATTAATTTTCGTAGCACCTTTAGCGTTTCGGTTGCAGTTAGGTTATTATACACAGTTAAATGTATTTATAGGCGTTCTGAGCCCACTACCTGTTCCGTAACATAAACAAAGTAACGAATTATTTGAATAGAGAATGTTTGCAATTTGCATTCGGTTGGATTCATATTCAAACTCACCTAAGCGTGCCGAGAAGTTTTTGTAAGTGGTAATATGACGTTTATATATATTTTAGATGCATTGGGTGCCACTGCGAGATGCTTTCGGTGCACTTATTATTAATTCTAGTAGCACTTTCAGCGTTTCGGTTGCAGTTAAATTATTATACACAGCCAAATGTATTTATAGGCGTTCTGAGCCCTCTACCTGTTCCGTAACATAAACAAAATAACGAAATATTTGAATAGAGAATGTTTGAATTTTGCATTCGATTGGATTCATATTCAAACACACCTAAGCGTGCCGAGAAGTCTTCGTAAGTGGTAATGTGACGTTTAGATCTATCTTAGATTCAGTAGCTGACACTGCGAGATGCTTTCGTGAAATTATTATTAATTTTCGTAGCACTTTCAGCGTTTCGGTTGCAGTTAGGTTATTATACACAGCTAAATATATTTATAGACGTACTGAGCCTTCTACTTTTTCCGTAGCATAAACAAAATAACGAAATATTTTGAATAGAGAATGTTTGAATTTTGCATTCGAATGGATTCATATTCAAACACACCTAAGTGTGCCGAGAAGTTTTCGTCAGTGGTATTATGACGTTTATATCTATTTTAGATGCAGTAGTTGACACTGCGAGATGCTTTCGGTGTACCTATTATTAATTATGCTAGAACTTTCAGCGTTTCGGTTGAAGTTAGGTTATTATACACAGCTAAATGTATTTATAGGCGTTCTGAGCCCTCTACCTGTTCCGTAACATAAACAAAGTAACGAATTATTTGAATAGAGAATGTTTGCAATTTGCATTCGGTTGGATTCATATTCAAACTCACCTAAGCGTGCCGAGAAGTTTTTGTAAGTGGTAATATGACGTTTATATATATTTTAGATGCATTGGGTGACACTGCGAGATGCTTTCGGTGCACTTATTATTAATTCTAGTAGCACTTTCAGCGTTTCGGTTGCAGTTAAATTATTATACACAGCCAAATGTATTTATAGGCGTTCTGAGCCCTCTACCTGTTCCGTAACATAAACAAAATAACGAAATATTTGAATAGAGAATGTTTGAATTTTGCATTCGATTGGATTCATATTCAAACACACCTAAGCGTGCCGAGAAGTCTTCGTAAGTGGTAATGTGACGTTTAGATCTATCTTAGATTCAGTAGCTGACACTGCGAGATGCTTTCGTGAAATTATTATTAATTTTCGTAGCACTTTCAGCGTTTCGGTTGCAGTTAGGTTATTATACACAGCTAAATATATTTATAGACGTACTGAGCCTTCTACTTTTTCCGTAGCATAAACAAAATAACGAAATATTTTGAATAGAGAATGTTTGAATTTTGCATTCGAATGGATTCATATTCAAACACACCTAAGTGTGCCGAGAAGTTTTCGTCAGTGGTATTATGACGTTTATATCTATTTTAGATGCAGTAGTTGACACTGCGAGATGCTTTCGGTGTACCTATTATTAATTATGCTAGAACTTTCAGCGTTTCGGTTGAAGTTAGGTTATTATACACAGCTAAATGTATTTATAGGCGTTCTGAGCCCACTACCTGTTCCGTAACATAAACAAAGTAACGAATTATTTGAATAGAGAATGTTTGCAATTTGCATTCGGTTGGATTCATATTCAAACTCACCTAAGCGTGCCGAGAAGTTTTTGTAAGTGGTAATATGACGTTTATATATATTTTAGATGCATTGGGTGACACTGCGAGATGCTTTCGGTGCACTTATTATTAATTCTAGTAGCACTTTCAGCGTTTCGGTTGCAGTTAAATTATTATACACAGCCAAATGTATTTATAGGCGTTCTGAGCCCTCTACCTGTTCCGTAACATAAACAAAATAACGAAATATTTGAATAGAGAATGTTTGAATTTTGCATTCGATTGGATTCATATTCAAACACACCTAAGCGTGCCGAGAAGTCTTCGTAAGTGGTAATGTGACGTTTAGATCTATCTTAGATTCAGTAGCTGACACTGCGAGATGCTTTCGTGAAATTATTATTAATTTTCGTAGCACTTTCAGCGTTTCGGTTGCAGTTAGGTTATTATACACAGCTAAATATATTTATAGACGTACTGAGCCTTCTACTTTTTCCGTAGCATAAACAAAATAACGAAATATTTTGAATAGAGAATGTTTGAATTTTGCATTCGAATGGATTCATATTCAAACACACCTAAGTGTGCCGAGAAGTTTTCGTCAGTGGTATTATGACGTTTATATCTATTTTAGATGCAGTAGTTGACACTGCGAGATGCTTTCGGTGTACCTATTATTAATTATGCTAGAACTTTCAGCGTTTCGGTTGAAGTTAGGTTATTATACACAGCTAAATGTATTTATAGGCGTTCTGAGCCCTCTACCTGTTCCGTAACATAAACAAAGTAACGAATTATTTGAATAGAGAATGTTTGCAATTTGCATTCGGTTGGATTCATATTCAAACTCACCTAAGCGTGCCGAGAAGTTTTTGTAAGTGGTAATATGACGTTTATATATATTTTAGATGCATTGGGTGACACTGCGAGATGCTTTCGGTGCACTTATTATTAATTTTCGTAGCACTTTCAGCGTTTCGGTTGCAGTTAGGTTATTATACACAGCTAAATATATTTATAGACGTACTGAGCCTTCTACTTTTTCCGTAGCATAAACAAAATAACGAAATATTTTGAATAGAAAATGTTTGAATTTTGCATTCGAATGGATTCATATTCAAACACACCTAAGTGTGCCGAGAAGTTTTCGTCAGTGGTATTATGACGTTTATATCTATTTTAGATGCAGTAGTTGACACTGCGAGATGCTTTCGGTGTACCTATTATTAATTATGCTTGAACTTTCAGCGTTTCGGTTGAAGTTAGGTTATTATACACAGCTAAATGTATTTATAGGCGTTCTGAGCCCACTACCTGTTCCGTAACATAAACAAAGTAACGAATTATTTGAATAGAGAATGTTTGCAATTTGCATTCGGTTGGATTCATATTCAAACTCACCTAAGCGTGCCGAGAAGTTTTTGTAAGTGGTAATATGACGTTTATATATATTTTAGATGCATTGGGTGACACTGCGAGATGCTTTCGGTGCACTTATTATTAATTCTAGTAGCACTTTCAGCGTTTCGGTTGCAGTTAAATTATTATACACAGCCAAATGTATTTATAGGCGTTCTGAGCCCTCTACCTGTTCCGTAACATAAACAAAATAACGAAATATTTGAATAGAGAATGTTTGAATTTTGCATTCGATTGGATTCATATTCAAACACACCTAAGCGTGCCGAGAAGTCTTCGTAAGTGGTAATGTGACGTTTAGATCTATCTTAGATTCAGTAGCTGACACTGCGAGATGCTTTCGTGAAATTATTATTAATTTTCGTAGCACTTTCAGCGTTTCGGTTGCAGTTAGGTTATTATACACAGCTAAATATATTTATAGACGTACTGAGCCTTCTACTTTTTCCGTAGCATAAACAAAATAACGAAATATTTTGAATAGAGAATGTTTGAATTTTGCATTCGAATGGATTCATATTCAAACACACCTAAGTGTGCCGAGAAGTTTTCGTCAGTGGTATTATGACGTTTATATCTATTTTAGATGCAGTAGTTGACACTGCGAGATGCTTTCGGTGTACCTATTATTAATTATGCTAGAACTTTCAGCGTTTCGGTTGAAGTTAGGTTATTATACACAGCTAAATGTATTTATAGGCGTTCTGAGCCCTCTACCTGTTCCGTAACATAAACAAAATAACGAATTATTTGAATAGAGAACGCTTAAATTTTGCATTCGGTTGAATTCATATTCAAACACACTTCAGCGTGCCGAAATAGTCTTCGTAAGTGGTAATGTGACGTTTATATCTATTTTAGATGCATTAGGTGACACTGCGAGATGCTTTCGGTGTACTTATTGTTAATTTTCGTAGCACTTTCAGCGTTTCGGTTGCAGTTAGGTAATTATACACAGTTAAATGTATTTATAGGCGTTCTGAGCCCACTACCTGTTCCGTAACATAAACAAAGTAACGAATTATTTGAATAGAGAATGTTTGCAATTTGCATTCGGTTGGATTCATATTCAAACTCACCTAAGCGTGCCGAGAAGTTTTTGTAAGTGGTAATATGACGTTTATATATATTTTAGATGCATTGGGCGACACTGCGAGATGCTTTCGGTGTACTTATTATTATTTCTAGTAGCACTTTCATCGTTTCGGTTGCAGTTAAATTATTATACACAGCCAAATGTATTTATAGGCGTTCTGAGCCCGCTACCTGTTGCGTAACATAAACAAAGTAACGAATTATTTGAATAGAGAACGCTTGAATTTTGCATTCGAATGGATTCATATTCAAACTCACCTAAGCGTGCCGAGAAGTCTTCGTAAGTGGTAATGTGACGTTTATATCTATCATAGATTCACTAGGTGACATTGCGAGATGCTTTCGGTGTAATTATTATTAATTTTCGTAGCACCTTTAGCGTTTCGGTTGCAGTTAGGTTATTATACACAGTTAAATGTATTTATAGGCGTTCTGAGCCCACTACCTGTTCCGTAACATAAACAAAGTAACGAATTATTTGAAAGAGAATGATTGCAATTTGCATTCGGTTGGATTCATATTCAACCTCACCTAAGCGTGCCGAGAAGTTTTTGTAAGTGGTAATATGACGTTTATATATATTTTAGATGCATTGGGTGACACTGCGAGATGCTTTTGGTGTACTTATTATTAATTCTAGTAGCACTTTCAGCGTTTCGGTTGCAGTTAAATTATTATACACAGCCAAATGTATTTATAGGCGTTCTGAGCCCTCTACCTGTTCCGTAACATAAACAAAATAACGAATTATTTGAATAGAGAACGCTTAAATTTTGCATTCGATTGGATTCATATTCAAACACACCTAAGCGTGCCGAGAAGTCTTCGTAAGTGGTAATGTGACTTTTAGATCTATCTTAGATTCAGTAGCTGACACTGCGAGATGCTTTCGGTGTATTTATTGTAAATTCTCCTAGCACTTTCAGCGTTTCGGTTGCAGTTAGGTAATTATACACAGCTAAATGTATTTATAGGCGTTCTGAGCCCTTTACCTGTTCCGTAACATAAACAAAGTAACGAATTATTTGAATAGAGAACGTTTGAATTTTGCATTCGGTTGGATTCATATTCAAACACACCTAAGCTTACCGAGAAGTCTTCGTCAGTGGTATTATAACGTTTATATCTATTTTAGATGCAGTAGGTGACACTGCGAGATGCTTTCGGTGTACTTATTATTAATTCTCCTAGAACTCTGAGCGTTTCGGTTGCAGTTAGGTTATTATACAGAGCTATATATATTTATAGGCCTTCTGAGTCCTTTAGTGGTTCCGTAACATAAACAAAATAACGAAATATTTGAATAGAGAATGTTTGAATTTTGCATTCGATTGGATTCATATTCGAACACACCTAAGCGTGCCAAGAGGTCTTCGTAAGTGGTAATGTGACGTTTATATCTATCATAGATTCAGTAGCTGACAACTCGAGATGCTTTCGGTGTAATTATTATTAATTTTCGTAGCAACTTCAGCGTTTCGGTTGCAGTTAGGTTATTATACACAGCTATATATATTTATAGGCCTTCTGAGCCCTCTACCTGTTCCGTAACATAAACACAGTAACGAATTATTTAAATATAGAACGTTTGAATTTTGCATTCGGTTGGATTCATATTCAAACACACCTAAGCGTGCCGAGAAGTCTTCGTAAGTGGTAATATGAAGTTTTTATCTATTTTAGATGCAGTACGTGACACTGCGAGAGGCTTGCGGTGTAATTATTATTAATTTTTCTAGCACTTTCAGCGTTTCGGTTGCAGTTAGGTTATTATACACACCTAAATATATTTATAGACGTTCTGAGCCTTCTACTTGTTCCGTAGCATAAACGAAATAACGAAATATTTGAATAGAGAATGTTTGAATTTTGCATTCGAATGGATTCATATTCAAACACACCTAAGCGCGCCGAGAAGTCTTCGTAAGTGGTAATGTGACGTCTATATCTATCATAGATTCAGTAGCTGACATTGCGAGATGCTTTCAATTTAATTATGGTTAATTTTCGTAGCACCTTCAGCGTTTCGGTGCAGTTAGGTTATTATACACAGCTATATATATTTATAGGCCTTCTGAGTCTTTTAGTGGTTCCGTAACATAAACAAAATAACGAAATATTTGAATAGAGAATGTTTGAATTTTGCATTCGATTTGATTCATATTCGAACACACCTAAGCGTGCCGAGAAGTCTTCGTAAGTGGTAATGTGGCGTTTATATCTATCATAGATTCAGTAGCTGACAACTCGAGTTGCTTTCGGTGTAATTATTATAAATTTTCGTAGCAACTTCAGCGTTTCGGTTGCAGTTAGGTTATTATTCACAGCTATATATATTTATAGGCCTTCTGAGCCCTTTAGTTGTTCCGTAACATAAACAAAATAACGAAATATTTGAATAGAGGATGTTTGAATTTTACATTCGATTGGATTCATATTCAAACACACCTAAGCGTGCCGAGAAGTCTTCGTAAGTGGTAATGTGACGTTTAGATCTATCTTAGATTCAGTAGCTGACACTGCGAGATGCTTTCGTGAAATTATTATTAATTTTCGTAGCACTTTCAGCGTTTCGGTTGCAGTTAGGTTATTATACACAGCTAAATATATTTATAGACGTACTGAGCCTTCTACTTTTTCCGTAGCATAAACAAAATAACGAAATATTTTGAATAGAGAATGTTTGAATTTTGCATTCGAATGGATTCATATTCAAACACACCTAAGTGTGCCGAGAAGTTTTCGTCAGTGGTATTATGACGTTTATATCTATTTTAGATGCAGTAGTTGACACTGCGAGATGCTTTCGGTGTACCTATTATTAATTATGCTAGAACTTTCAGCGTTTCGGTTGAAGTTAGGTTATTATACA
Source organism: Agriotes lineatus (assembly GCA_940337035.1). Classification (NCBI taxonomy): domain Eukaryota; kingdom Metazoa; phylum Arthropoda; class Insecta; order Coleoptera; family Elateridae; genus Agriotes; species Agriotes lineatus. Next base: position 35,403,451 of record OW679203.1, read on the forward strand.
CAGCTAAATGTATTTATAGGCGTTCTGAGCCCTCTACCTGTTCCGTAACATAAACAAAATAACGAATTATTTGAATAGAGAACGCTTAAATTTTGCATTCGGTTGAATTCATATTCAAACACACTTCAGCGTGCCGAAATAGTTTTCGTAAGTGGTAATGTGACGTTTATATCTATTTTAGATGCATTAGGTGACACTGCGAGATGCTTTCGGTGTACTTATTGATAATTTTCGTAGCACTTTCAGCGTTTCGGTTGCAGTTAAATTATTATACACAGCCAAATGTATTTATAGGCGTTCTGAGCCCGCTACCTGTTGCGTAACATAAACAAAGTAACGAATTATTTGAATAGAGAACGCTTGAATTTTGCATTCGAATGGATTCATATTCAAACACACCTAAGCGTGCCGAGAAGTCTTCGTAAGTGGTAATGTGACGTTTATATCTACCATAGATTCACTAGGTGACATTGCGAGATGCTTTCGGTGTAATTATTATTAATTTTCGTAGCACCTTTAGCGTTTCGGTTGCAGTTAGGTTATTATACACAGTTAAATGTATTTATAGGCGTTCTGAGCCCACTACCTGTTCCGTAACATAAACAAAGTAACGAATTATTTGAATAGAGAATGTTTGCAATTTGCATTCGGTTGGATTCATATTCAAACTCACCTAAGCGTGCCGAGAAGTTTTTGTAAGTGGTAATATGACGTTTATATATATTTTAGATGCATTGGGTGACACTGCGAGATGCTTTCGGTGCACTTATTATTAATTCTAGTAGCACTTTCAGCGTTTCGGTTGCAGTTAAATTATTATACACAGCCAAATGTATTTATAGGCGTTCTGAGCCCTCTACCTGTTCCGTAACATAAACAAAATAACGAATTATTTGAATAGAGAACGCTTAAATTTTGCATTCGGTTGAATTCATATTCAAACACACTTCAGCGTGCCGAAATAGTTTTCGTAAGTGGTAATGTGACGTTTATATCTATTTTAGATGCATTAGGTGACACTGCGAGATGCTTTCGGTGTACTTATTGATAATTTTCGTAGCACTTTCAGCGTTTCGGTTGCAGTTAAATTATTATACACAGCCAAATGTATTTATAGGCGTTCTGAGCCCGCTACCTGTTGCGTAACATAAACAAAGTAACGAATTATTTGAATAGAGAACGCTTGAATTTTGCATTCGAATGGATTCATATTCAAACACACCTAAGCGTGCCGAGAAGTCTTCGTAAGTGGTAATGTGACGTTTATATCTACCATAGATTCACTAGGTGACATTGCGAGATGCTTTCGGTGTAATTATTATTAATTTTCGTAGCACCTTTAGCGTTTCGGTTGCAGTTAGGTTATTATACACAGTTAAATGTATTTATAGGCGTTCTGAGCCCACTACCTGTTCCGTAACATAAACAAAGTAACGAATTATTTGAATAGAGAATGTTTGCAATTTGCATTCGGTTGGATTCATATTCAAACTCACCTAAGCGTGCCGAGAAGTTTTTGTAAGTGGTAATATGACGTTTATATATATTTTAGATGCATTGGGTGACACTGCGAGATGCTTTCGGTGCACTTATTATTAATTCTAGTAGCACTTTCAGCGTTTCGGTTGCAGTTAAATTATTATACACAGCCAAATGTATTTATAGGCGTTCTGAGCCCTCTACCTGTTCCGTAACATAAACAAAATAACGAAATATTTGAATAGAGAATGTTTGAATTTTGCATTCGATTGGATTCATATTCAAACACACCTAAGCCTGCCGAGAAGTCTTCGTAAGTGGTAATGTGACGTTTATATCTATTTTAGATGCATTAGGTGACACTGCGAGATGCTTTCGGTGTACCTGTTATTAATTATTCTAGAACTTTCAGCGTTGCGGATGCAGGTAGGTTATTATACACAGCTAAATGTAGTTATAGGCGTTTTGAGCCCTCTACCTGTTCCGTATCATAAACAAAATAACGAATTATTTAAATAGAGAACGCTTAAATTTTGCATTCGTTTGGATTCATATTCAAACACACCTAAGCGTGCCGAGAAGTCTTCGTAAGTGGTAATGTGACGTTTAGATCTATCTTAGATTCAGTAGCTGACACTGCGAAATGCTTTCGGTGTACTTATTAATAATTCTCGTAGCACTTTTAGCGTTTCGGTTGCAGTTAGATTATTATACACAGCCAAATGTATTTATAGGCGTTCTGAGCCCCCTACCTGTTCCGTAACATAAATAAAGTAACGAATTATTTGAATAGAGAATGTTTGAATTTTTCATTCGGTTGGATTCATATTCAAACACAAGTAAGCGTGCCGAGAAGTCTTTGTAAGTGGTAATATGTACGTTTATATCTATTTTAGATGCATTAGGTGACACTGCGAGATTCTTTCAATGTACTTATTATTAATTCTCGTAGCACTTTCAGCGTTTCGGTTGCAGTTAGGTAATTATACACAGCTAAATGTATTTATAGGCGTTCTGAGCCCTTTACCTGTTCCGTAACATAAACAAAGTAACGAATTATTTGAATAGAGAACGTTTGAATTTTGCATTCGGTTGGATTCATATTCAAACACGCCTAAGTGTGCCGAGAAGTCATTGTAAGTGGTAATATGACGTTTATATCTATTTTAGATGCATTAGGTGACACTGCGAGATGCTTTCGGTGTACTTATTATTAATTTTTGTAGCAATTTCAGCGTTTCGGTTGCAGTTATGTAATTATACACATCTAAATGTAATTATAGGCGTTCTGAGCTTTCTACCTGTTCCGTAACATAAACAAGGTAACGAATTATTTAAATAGAGAACGTTTGAATTTTACATTCGTTTGGATTCATATTCAAACACACCTAAGCTTACCGAGAAGTCTTCGTCAGTGGTATTATAACGTTTATATCTATTTTAGATGCAGTAGGTGACACTGCGAGATGCTTTCGGTGTACTTATTATTAATTCTCCTAGAACTCTGAGCGTTTCGGTTGCAGTTAGGTTATTATACAGAGCTATATATATTTATAGGCCTTCTGAGTCCTTTAGTGGTTCCGTAACATAAACAAAATAACGAAATATTTGAATAGAGAATGTTTGAATTTTGCATTCGATTGGATTCATATTCGAACACACCTAAGCGTGCCAAGAGGTCTTCGTAAGTGGTAATGTGACGTTTATATCTATCATAGATTCAGTAGCTGACAACTCGAGATGCTTTCGGTGTAATTATTATTAATTTTCGTAGCAACTTCAGCGTTTCGGTTGCAGTTAGGTTATTATACACAGCTATATATATTTATAGGCCTTCTGAGCCCTCTACCTGTTCCGTAACATAAACACAGTAACGAATTATTTAAATAGAGAACGTTTGAATTTTGCATTCGGTTGGATTCATATTCAAACACACCTAAGCGTGCCGAGAAGTCTTCGTAAGTGGTAATATGAAGTTTTTATCTATTTTAGATGCAGTACGTGACACTGCGAGAGGCTTGCGGTGTAATTATTATTAATTTTTCTAGCACTTTCAGCGTTTCGGTTGCAGTTAGGTTATTATACACACCTAAATATATTTATAGACGTTCTGAGCCTTCTACTTGTTCCGTAGCATAAACGAAATAACGAAATATTTGAATAGAGAATGTTTGAATTTTGCATTCGAATGGATTCATATTCAAACACACCTAAGCGCGCCGAGAAGTCTTCGTAAGTGGTAATGTGACGTCTATATCTATCATAGATTCAGTAGCTGACATTGCGAGATGCTTTCAATTTAATTATGGTTAATTTTCGTAGCACCTTCAGCGTTTCGGTGCAGTTAGGTTATTATACACAGCTATATATATTTATAGGCCTTCTGAGTCTTTTAGTGGTTCCGTAACATAAACAAAATAACGAAATATTTGAATAGAGAATGTTTGAATTTTGCATTCGATTTGATTCATATTCGAACACACCTAAGCGTGCCGAGAAGTCTTCGTAAGTGGTAATGTGGCGTTTATATCTATCATAGATTCAGTAGCTGACAACTCGAGTTGCTTTCGGTGTAATTATTATAAATTTTCGTAGCAACTTCAGCGTTTCGGTTGCAGTTAGGTTATTATTCACAGCTATATATATTTATAGGCCTTCTGAGCCCTTTAGTTGTTCCGTAACATAAACAAAATAACGAAATATTTGAATAGAGGATGTTTGAATTTTACATTCGATTGGATTCATATTCAAACACACCTAAGCGTGCCGAGAAGTCTTCGTAAGTGGTAATGTGACGTTTAGATCTATCTTAGATTCAGTAGCTGACACTGCGAGATGCTTTCGTGAAATTATTATAAATTTTCGTAGCACTTTCAGCGTTTCGGTTGCAGTTAGGTTATTATACACAGCTAAATATATTTATAGACGTACTGAGCCTTCTACTTTTTCCGTAGCATAAACAAAATAACGAAATATTTTGAATAGAGAATGTTTGAATTTTGCATTCGAATGGATTCATATTCAAACACACCTAAGTGTGCCGAGAAGTTTTCGTCAGTGGTATTATGACGTTTATATCTATTTTAGATGCAGTAGTTGACACTGCGAGATGCTTTCGGTGTACCTATTATTAATTATGCTAGAACTTTCAGCGTTTCGGTTGAAGTTAGGTTATTATACACAGCTAAATGTATTTATAGGCGTTCTGAGCCCTCTACCTGTTCCGTAACATAAACAAAATAACGAATTATTTGAATACAGAACGCTTAAATTTTGCATTCGGTTGAATTCATATTCAAACACACTTCAGCGTGCCGAAATAGTTTTCGTAAGTGGTAATGTGACGTTTATATCTATTTTAGATGCATTAGGTGACACTGCGAGATGCTTTCGGTGTACTTATTGATAATTTTCGTAGCACTTTCAGCGTTTCGGTTGCAGTTAAATTATTATACACAGCCAAATGTATTTATAGGCGTTCTGAGCCCGCTAGCTGTTGCGTAACATAAACAAAGTAACGAATTATTTGAATAGAGAACGCTTGAATTTTGCATTCGAATGGATTCATATTCAAACACACCTAAGCGTGCCGAGAAGTCTTCGTAAGTGGTAATGTGACGTTTATATCTACCATAGATTCACTAGGTGACATTGCGAGATGCTTTCGGTGTAATTATTATTAATTTTCGTAGCACCTTTAGCGTTTCGGTTGCAGTTAGGTTATTATACACAGTTAAATGTATTTATAGGCGTTCTGAGCCCACTACCTGTTCCGTAACATAAACAAAGTAACGAATTATTTGAATAGAGAATGTTTGCAATTTGCATTCGGTTGGATTCATATTCAAACTCACCTAAGCGTGCCGAGAAGTTTTTGTAAGTGGTAATATGACGTTTATATATATTTTAGATGCATTGGGTGACACTGCGAGATGCTTTCGGTGCACTTATTATTAATTCTAGTAGCACTTTCAGCGTTTCGGTTGCAGTTAAATTATTATACACAGCCAAATGTATTTATAGGCGTTCTGAGCCCTCTACCTGTTCCGTAACATAAACAAAATAACGAAATATTTGAATAGAGAATGTTTGAATTTTGCATTCGATTGGATTCATATTCAAACACACCTAAGCCTGCCGAGAAGTCTTCGTAAGTGGTAATGTGACGTTTATATCTATTTTAGATGCATTAGGTGACACTGCGAGATGCTTTCGGTGTACCTGTTATTAATTATTCTAGAACTTTCAGCGTTGCGGATGCAGGTAGGTTATTATACACAGCTAAATGTAGTTATAGGCGTTTTGAGCCCTCTACCTGTTCCGTAACATAAACAAAATAACGAATTATTTAAATAGAGAACGCTTAAATTTTGCATTCGTTTGGATTCATATTCAAACACACCTAAGCGTGCCGAGAAGTCTTCGTAAGTGGTAATGTGACGTTTAGATCTATCTTAGATTCAGTAGCTGACACTGCGAAATGCTTTCGGTGTACTTATTAATAATTCTCGTAGCACTTTTAGCGTTTCGGTTGCAGTTAGATTATTATACACAGCCAAATGTATTTATAGGCGTTCTGAGCTCCCTACCTGTTCCGTAACATAAATAAAGTAACGAATTATTTGAATAGAGAATGTTTGAAAGTTTCATTCGGTTGGATTCATATTCAAACACAAGTAAGCGTGCCGAGAAGTCTTTGTAAGTGGTAATATGTACGTTTATATCTATTTTAGATGCATTAGGTGACACTGCGAGATTCTTTCGGTGTACTTATTATTAATTCTCGTAGCACTTTCAGCGTTTCGGTTGCAGTTAGGTAATTATACACAGCTAAATGTATTTATAGGCGTTCTGAGCCCTTTACCTGTTCCGTAACATAAACAAAGTAACGAATTATTTGAATAGAGAACGTTTGAATTTTGCATTCGGTTGGATTCATATTCAAACACGCCTAAGCGTGCCGAGAAGTCATTGTAAGTGGTAATATGACGTTTATATCTATTTTAGATGCATTAGGAGACACTGCGAGATGCTTTCGGTGTACTTATTATTAATTTTTGTAGCAATTTCAGCGTTTCGGTTGCAGTTATGTAATTATACACATCTAAATGTAATTATAGGCGTTCTGAGCTTTCTACCTGTTCCGTAACATAAACAAGGTAACGAATTATTTAAATAGAGAACGTTTGAATTTTGCTTTCGTTTGGATTCATATTCAAACACACCTAAGCTTACCGAGAAGTCTTCGTCAGTGGTATTATAACGTTTATATCTATTTTAGATGCAGTAGGTGACACTGCGAGATGCTTTCGGTGTACTTATTATTAATTCTCCTAGAACTCTGAGCGTTTCGGTTGCAGTTAGGTTATTATACAGAGCTATATATATTTATAGGCCTTCTGAGTCCTTTAGTGGTTCCGTAACATAAACAAAATAACGAAATATTTGAATAGAGAATGTTTGAATTTTGCATTCGATTGGATTCATATTCGAACACACCTAAGCGTGCCAAGAGGTCTTCGTAAGTGGTAATGTGACGTTTATATCTATCATAGATTCAGTAGCTGACAACTCGAGATGCTTTCGGTGTAATTATTATTAATTTTCGTAGCAACTTCAGCGTTTCGGTTGCAGTTAGGTTATTATACACAGCTATATATATTTATAGGCCTTCTGAGCCCTCTACCTGTTCCGTAACATAAACACAGTAACGAATTATTTAAATAGAGAACGTTTGAATTTTGCATTCGGTTGGATTCATATTCAAACACACCTAAGCGTGCCGAGAAGTCTTCGTAAGTGGTAATATGAAGTTTTTATCTATTTTAGATGCAGTACGTGACACTGCGAGAGGCTTGCGGTGTAATTATTACTAATTTTTCTAGCACTTTCAGCGTTTCGGTTGCAGTTAGGTTATTATACACACCTAAATATATTTATAGACGTTCTGAGCCTTCTACTTGTTCCGTAGCATAAACGAAATAACGAAATATTTGAATAGAGAATGTTTGAATTTTGCATTCGAATGGATTCATATTCAAACACACCTAAGCGCGCCGAGAAGTCTTCGTAAGTGGTAATGTGACGTTTATATCTATCATAGATTCAGTAGCTGACATTGCGAGATGCTTTCAATTTAATTATGGTTAATTTTCGTAGCACCTTCAGCGTTTCGGTTGCAGTTAGGTTATTATACACAGCTATATATATTTATAGGCCTTCTGAGTCTTTTAGTGGTTCCGTAACATAAACAAAATAACGAAATATTTGAATAGAGAATGTTTGAATATTGCATTCGATTTGATTCATATTCGAACACACCTAAGCGTGCCGAGAAGTCTTCGTAAGTGGTAATGT